>PYAF01000213.1:114888-148678 GCA_007407185.1 Glycine tomentella | reverse complement strand
ATATTAAGAAAAAAATATTACTAAAGAATATATATATATATATATATATATATATATATATATATATATATATATATACTAATGACTTCTAGGCAATATGAGAAACATACCACTCTATAGTACCCTTCAAATCTGCAGAGAAGAATTTTATTGTAAAGACCCTTATTTTAACTTTATATCCTTATTTAGTAAAATGGTTTTACTAACATATTCTTACAAAGAATACCGAATAATTTTAGATTAATCTATCATTTTATAATTATACAAATTTTTTACAACAGTTTTTGAGATAAAATTGTGAAGTAACAAGTTGTTATTTCTATAGTGTTGGGTAACAAGTTGCTATTTCTGCAGATCTAAATTTATATGGTTCATGATGAAACTAGAACTTTATGTTCATTATAAAATGAATAAGCGGACGTGTACAGCCTCAAAGCAAAACGCGTGGCACTTTCCTTATGTGGCTACTAGCAACCCACCACCGTCCCTTTCTGAGAGTCATAGTGAAGAGTGTGAGGACAGTTGCAACTTGCAAGAGAATATGCTTATTGGTATATGAGACACTGATGTGTCTCTCTTCCCTGGCTATATAATAATAGATGATGTTGAATGGTTTTGCACTTGAAAAATTTGGTGCAACATGCTCACTAATATTCAATATTAGATGGTGTTGTTGTGCCTTGGCACATGTAATGAATATAATTTTCTCTTCTAAGCTCACACCAAGAGGCAGAAAGTGGAGTGCAGCCAAGGGTGATTTGCCGGCACTAATTAGTTTAATATTGAATAGTTAGTTCTGTTTGATTGATTTACTTCTGTGCCGGCAAGTTTCTCTTGGCTACATTTCGCTTTCTTCTTCTCCTGTGATGCTCTCTGAGGACCCTTTATCAATCCTTTTGCATTGTTGCAGCAACATCATTCGTCCAGTATATATACTCAATTATGAGTGAGTAATTACTCATTCATTGATTGAGCAGTATCGGTAATTTGTTGTAAATTTTCTAATATTTTGATTTTTATCAATCAATAAATAAAAATTATGAGTCATTACTTCATATCTCAACATCAACATTAATAATACACTGTTTATAATTTTAAACTAAATTTGAACAATAAAATAGAACCCTTCATTATCTATACATATGTTTTTTTAACTCAGCGCTCCTTTATTCCCATATGATTGTGGATAACATATAATTTAGAAGGGGGTAAGATTGTGTTCGTATTTGGAATGAATGGTTGGCAGAGAAGCTTGTGGTAGTAAAGGTGGGATTGATCCGGCCTTATCTTTAGACTGTAGTTTGTGCTTCTTTTATGGCTCTAAGTTATATATTGGGAAAAACCTGAAAATTTGCAGGATTGAAGATTAGACATTTTGAACATAAAATTTGTCCATGACCCATGGTTTAATAATGAGTGGCCCAATAATATCAATAACAATCGCCACAACAGGTTTTCATAGCATTTTGACTTTGAGGAAGAAAGAAAAAATGAAGACACTCATTAAGCGTTTTCTCATGTTGAAGATTTGACATTTTGAACATAAAATTTACAGGATTCAATATTTGTGTATGATCCGATAATAGTTCAATAATAAGTGGCCCAATAATACCAATAACAATCACCACAATAGGCTCTCATAGCATTTTGATTCTTAAGGAAGAAAAAAGAAATGAAGGTGCTCGCTAATATATAATTTTCAATTCTCACTATTAAATATTCTGGATGTAATGATGTTTTGACTTTTCATATGAAAGGTCAATTTAATTGAATTGATATTTGATAACTAATTAAAGTGATTAATTGTGATGGTGAGAAGGACACACAAACTCTTATATATTAGTCAAACAGTATTCAATTTAAATTTATTGAATTATATGGACTGCCCCACACTTTGAGATCAATTGTATGATTGATGGCAATCCAAATATACGGAAAAGATACAAAATAGATACTATATATATATATATATATATTAATTTCATGCATTCTACTACAAAGAAAATTTAAAAATGATGGGTTTAATTAATTTAGTTGGTTGAAGTGTGCGTTAAGTTGTCAATTTTTTTGATATTAATCAAGTTTAGATGTTAAAGTGATAAAAATAAAATAAAAAAGAGTAGTATGTATACCATTATATGTTGAACTTGCCGTTGCCTGTAGCCCGAATGAAACATACTCTGCACACAGCAATATATCTTTAGGCATTTCCTTGCTCTAGCTAGTCCGTCTGAATGAATAGCATTTTCCCTAATTTCAAAACGTAAAACTTCAAATACTTAAATTTTCATTTTTAAACAACACGATTCATTTTCTAGCAATAACAAAACCAATCCACAATAACCTAAACATAAAAAAGATAAAATTTTCTTTACCTATCAAACACATGAAACTTTCTTTGAGATGAAAAAAAAAAGGAAACTTTAGATCTAAGATCTTAAAAAAAATAATTTATTAGTGACAAACGTGCAATATTTGTCAATAATATGAGTGTTAGTAAAACTTTAGTGATGAATTTTTAAAATTTAAATGTAAATTGATTTGTCACTAAATCTAAGAAGAAAATTTTCTTCACTTCCACTAGCAATTCACATTACAAGGACATTATCTATCCCAAAACCAATCTAAAGTCAGATTCAAACCCAAAAATCAAGTTTTCTCATGGAACCCCACGTGTGACTTAGGAAAAAATGAAAAAGGAATAAAAAAAAGGGAGGAGAGGTGCTTATCATACAAATGGACAATCAATGAATACTAAAGAGAGAAAAAAAAGACTTCCTTTAAGCAAGACAACCACGTTCTCAAATCTTTAAAGAATAGATTTTCCTGAAAAGAAAAAAGAGAGTAGAAGACGAGTTTTTGTATTTGTTATTTTAGATTTTTGAGGGTTGAATGAGAGTTTATAACTCTTGTAATTTTTCCTTTTCACACTTAAATCTTACTATATATACTCACCTCTCCAAATATAAACTAAAGTTCATCCTCTTAAACTCAAAACACTAGAAACTCACTAATTACAAATATAAATAAAATAAAATCACCAAATTTATTAGTTAATTCATTCAAGTATTACTCTTATAATTTAATTAAAATATTTTTAATTAAACATTATAAAAATTATAGTATTACATTTATTAAAAAAGTCAGTTAAGGAATTCTAACACACCTCCTTTCACCCTTTCTTAAAAAAAATAAGAATATAAATCTGCCTTAGAGCCATAAATTCACATAAAAGGCCGCTTCAATTGTGATTGTAGACTGAACATTAAAACGATGCTTATTATGGTTATGATCAGTTATGTCAATTACATCCATCTAAAGTTGAAACTACTTTTGCAGAATATGGCATGCTTTGACAATCATCATTTCTCATCTGCCTGTCTTAGCCAAATGTCGGGTGTAGGTAAATTGGGAGTTCGTCCGGATAACTTTCATAATCAATTCACTTTTTAACGTAAAACGTATGATTAAAATTAATAAATATGTCTCCTATAAAAATGTATTTAATTATATTTAATAATTTAATTTATTTTATTATTTTTTAACCAATCAGCTAAAGCATTTAATTCCACTATTCCCTTTCACCTTTTACATTCTCTCTGAGACATATTAAGATTCTATTCCAATTTTAATTTAATAATACATATAAAAACAAATCAATTTGCGGTCAGCTTTATTCTATATATTGTGAGCTATCAAAGTCGTATCAACCGCCCATAATTAAAAGGATTTATTCTGTATGTGTCGAGTTTCTATTGCTTGCATGCAAACACTTTCCTATGGAAAGTTAGCTACCTAACTAGGAAAACACATAAGAGGATATATAAAATATAATGTCACTCAATTGGAATAATCATTCCCATTATATTTCCCTACGTTAACCATTCCTCTCTATATAAGCTCACAAGTAAATCTTCCTTATATGAACCACAATTTATTGGACATGCACTAATATTAATAAGTTCATACAGAAATATGGACTTCCATGCCTTAACCATCTATCTGCATTTGCTGGTTTTAGAGTGTTTGCAAGAAGAGGTAGGGAGTGATTTGCAGTCAAGAATGACTTGTCGGAATGCATGCGCTAGGTTCAATATATAATTGTATATATAATCCCAGCAAGTTGTTTTTGGCTATACTTATCTCTCTTATTATCTTGTGAAAGCTCTATAAACCCTTGTTTTTTGGAGGACACTCTCTATGTTAAACAACATCAAGAAAGGTAAACAATTGTATATTATAATACTTATACTGGCTAGTTTGTAAACTGGCAAAAAATGCTTTTTGTATATAAAAGACATTATCTATCCCAAAACCAATCCAAAGTCAGATTCAAACCCAAAAATCAAGTTTTTCTCATGGAACCCCATGTGTGACTTAGGAAAAAATGAAAATGGAATATAAAAAAAGGGAGAAGAGGTGCTTATCACACAAATGGACAATCAATGAATACTAAGGAGAAAAAAAAAATTTCCTTTGAGCAAGACAACCAAGTTCTCAAATCTTTAAAGAATATATTTTCTTGGAGACAAAGAAGCTAAGGGAATAGAAGTCGAGTTTTTGTATACGTTATTTTAGAATTTTGAGGATTGAATGAGAGTTTATGACTCTTGTAATTCTTCCTTTTCACACTTAAGTCTTACTATATACACTCACATCTCCAAACATAAACTAAAGTTCATCCTCTTAAACTCAAAACACTACAAACTCACTAATTACAAATACAAATAAAATAAAATCACCAAATTTATTAATTAATTCATTCAAGTACTTAAATTTAATTTAATTACTCTTATAATTTAATTAAAATATGATTAAACATTATAAAAATTATAGTATTACATTTATTAAAAAAGTGCCAAGTGTGAAGGGATATGTTGAGAAAAATCCAAGTTCTAGATCGACCTTAGATAATGTCAAAATAGAGTATATAAGTAAAAAAAATCATCATTCCATGAGCTAACTTTGAGATTGAGTTAGATCCAAACTCACATTCTAAGATGATAATCAAAATCTATTTTAGATCCATTAAAACAAGCAACACATCATCTTGTGCATGAACCAAACCCATAACTGTTGAGCATGATATAATATATTGGAAAAAACATGTCTCACATTGGTTAAAAATAGTGTCTAGATAGAATATATAAGTGGGGGACAACTCTCATCTTGTGAATTAACTTTTGTGGTTAAGTTAGACCTTAATCCATATTCTAAGATGATATTAGAGTCTATTTTAAATCTATTCAAAAGATCACCCATCATGTTATCCATGCAACAAGCCAAAAAATATTCGACATGAGGGATGTATTGAGAAAAAATCAAGTCTCGATAAAACCAAAATATAATATATAAGTAATGAATAAATTTCATTCTATGAATTAATTTTTGAGATTAAATTAAATTAAAATCTATATTTTAAGAAAAATCACCTTTATTTATATGATTCATGAATGATGTAACCATTAATTATAAGAAGTTTAGGCTTAATAAATAATTAAAGTACATCACCGTAATCAAGAATAGTTGACGAATATAAATTAGGACTTGGTAGAAAATGACCACAAAGACGTCAATTTGTCCTTATAATTGACATTCATGCATATGTTTAAACGTACCATAATTTTTTATTGATAAGCGATGTGCAATCAATTTATAATTTTCAAAGTCAATGATTATTTGTTCTACAGAATTATTTAGTGCTCTGACAGTCCGTGTTTGGAACTTATTCGATTTTATATATTCTCTCAACCTTTGAATATAAATTAAGTGTATAGAATACTTTCTTTTATTGATACATGGTGTATGGAATATTTCTACCTTTATGATTAAGCTGCTAAAGTTTCTGAACGTGACCAATTGGGTAGGTCAATCCCCTGCCAACCCCTGCTTATGTTCATGCATATGCAATATTTTTGATAATTTTTGGTTTTATATATCAAGTGTATATAATTCAAACATAAAATAAAAAATATATACACATGATATTAAAAATAAATAAATATAACATTAGTTCTTTCTAACAAGACATAAATAAATAAAATTATAATGATAATTATTCAATATAATAATTATTATAATTAATGTTCTAATCGCTTAATAAATTTTTTAGTATTTTCACTCTCCAATAGTGATACTATTATTTTTAGATTAAATTAACATGAAATGAAATGAAGTCATACCATAAAGGCTTCTCGGTTACTTATTCACAATGGATGATGGACCCTGCTGTGTGCTTGATATAATTCATTATACCTGTGATTGGTTTTTATTTTTGTGCGAAAGTTAGGCTTTGTAGAGTTGTATCTTTGCTTATGCATCAGCCGTATATATAGGTTAAGATTCATGATCTCATCTCTTTTGCATTTCCAGGCAACTTGTTCCTCCCTATACTGACAAATTTCTCTTCTTTTCCTTCTCTCACCCTATCCATAATCTCACACACCGTTGCTTATTCTAATTTTCTCTAATAGCATTTATATTTTATAAGCATGTAATTAGTTATTATGCACTACAAGCTAGTTATAATCTCACACACCGTTTGAGGAGAGGAAGCAAGCTAATCAAAGAAGGGTAATGCTACTGGTTTTAGTGTGGTTATGCACTACAGGAATGCATGTTGAAGGGAAGGTATGACAATGGAATTTTTATTTTACAGTGACAATGGAATTGAGTGGGGTGGTGTTGCATTTTGTTAGTTAACATTAAAATAATTTAATAATTCTAATTTTAATTCTTATTAAAGAGAAGAAATAACAGGATGAAGAAGAAAGTTTACATGTTTGGTTTGAGAACATGTTTCTTGTTTTCATTTTTTATTTTTTAAATGTAATTATAAAAATGCCACATTTATTTTCACTTTGTTGCTGTTTTCAAAGATTTATCCTTTTCAAATATTTGTAGATGGGAGAAAATGAAAACAGATTCTTTTCTTAAATACTTATTTCTGAATGCAAAAAAATTAAAACTGAAAATTTTTGTTCACATATTTCTATATAGGAACAAAGTGAAAACAGTTTACTTGTCACTTGTGAGAAAAAACAAACTGAATGTTTACTCATGGGCTTGACGTGACTGAACTTCCAGGCATTGCTGGGTGGCTAGTAAGTATACCTTGATTTTAGGCAAAATCTGTGTTCATTCTTATTTACTCTTGCTCTAAGTAATTTGTGTTATCTTATCTTTTATCAGGATAAGCTGTTGTCTATTGCTTTTGAACAGATCCTTGTTGAGGTGAAGTTTGTTCTTTGTTTTATTCTCATCTTGTTAATTAGTTTTGTATATTTTACTAATGTTGGCTTCTTGGGGTATTGAAATGATGTGACAAAAATATCAAATGTGTTAGAAATCTTCTCATCTTTTAGTTGTTTCTGCTATTAGAAATTGTTGTAGCCTTTTAATAATTTTAATATTGAGGAGAAAAAAAATTGATGGCTCCAAAAGGATTCAGGTTCCACATTTACTCAGTGAGGAGGAAGTAATATAGCATGTTTTAATATACAACTTTTCTTGGCTTGTGTGTTAAAAGAAATAGAAAGCTATTTATTTGTGTTAGGCATACAGTAAGTAAGCTTGTGCATTAGTTATTACTTTGAAGTATAATATCTTTGTTAATTGACTAACTACTTCATTAGTTATTACTACAAAGGGTTTCAACTTTCCAAGGGCCAAAGAGTGTTGTGCTGTGTCCCTAGAGGTTAGTGCTCACTACACTGATCAACTCATATTCTCCTATCTCTATTCTCTTGTTCTTAATTAATTATAGTATGCCTTTTAATATCCTCTGTTTCTGTGCTTCATGAATTAATATGAACGAATGAAGCTTCATCTGAGTTTTGAAAAACTTTGTGTGTCAATTTCACATACCCTGTTGCTCCTCCTGTGCCTATTTTCGCTATGTCTCCTTCCATTTGCTTGACTTTATTGTTTTGTGGGATAAAAGCAAATATAGAAAGGAAACCTTTTGACTTTATATTATTAATTAAAAATAATTTTTAATATATAAATAATTATTATAAAAATTAATAAACACTTATTATAACAGTATTTGATGGAATGTTAATATCAAAATATATAAATTATTATTATAAAAATTACTACACACTTATTATAACAGTATTAAGAATATCAAATCTCTAAAAATAAAATGATTTAAAATTATTATTCCTTAAAAAAGAGAGAGATTCCGATTCGGTGACCTTTACGTATATAAAACAGAAAAAAGATATATATATATATATATATATATATATATATATATACACACATATATATATATATATAGAGAGAGAGAGAGAGAGATAAAATTGGAAAGGAAAGAGAGTGTATCTGTCTTGCATTTGCTCCACATGGTCATGCAATGCAATGCAAGTTTTGTTTTTATTTTTATTTTCTGAGTCGGTGGAAGGAAGGTACTAAGCTAGTGGCTAGTGGCTAGTGGTTAGTGGCCTTCAGTGTGTTCTTCACCAACAAAGAGAAAGAACCAAAAACACATTCTCGCCGGAGGAATATGGAGGAGCCAAACTCCGATTGCTGGCTACCACCAGGTTGGACTGTGGAAGTGAGGGTGAGAAAGAATGGTAAGAGAGACAAGGTAATTGAGTTTTGACTTTTGACCCACCAAAAATCATCTTGCTTTTTCTTTTGGGGTTGTAATAATTTGTGATCTTGTTCCTCTTACACTTGACAATCTTGCTGTGGTAGTGACATGTTATTTTTCTCATGTAAATATAATTGTAAGTGTAACCTTTATTTTTGCTTAAGGTGTCAGAGAATTTCAAAGGAGGGTTTGGACTTTGGAGGTTCAAGATTTTGTTTTCACTTCTCACTTTTAGATATGTTACTTGCTTGGCATTTGATATTTAATCTATGTTTTGCATGTTATTTATGGACCCTTTGGGGTTTGGACTGTGTCTCTGTCAGCAAATTCCTATTATTACTATGTTTTTCATTTTGTGATTTTGTAAGTGGATCAAAAGGAAAGGAATCATAAATGTTGCAAGAGATTTTTAGGTCTTATGTTTCTTTGCATCTTATGAAACAAGATCAGTCATTGCTTATTTTTATAAGGTATATATAAGGTATTTTGCTTATTTTTATTCTATTTAAGTTTATATTTTTTTTCAATATATTTTAATTCCTGGCACAAACTTATATATAAGGTTCTGTCTGGTTTATACATATTCCAAATCCTGTATTACAGGTTAGCATTGTTGTGTTGATTTTTATTTTCTCTATTTACTATTTAACCTTAAAACTATGTGGTCTTTGGAAGAATGATCAATTAATACTCAGCAACTTTATTTTATTTATTCCATGGTTGACTGAAAGCACAAAATTCAAGATGTGTTTGTGCTGAGAAGAAATAGTATTGGAAAGGAATATTGTTACCATATGAAAGTGTTATGGTGTACATGTCATGCCAGCATGAGAACTAGCATAGTGGAGATAGACAAGCTAGGAAGAGTCATAATGTAGTGTTATAAATTTATGATCATTGCCAGTGGTTAAGCATGGACTTTAGAACTTTTTGCTTGCCTTAGAATTCATTGGCTCTTCTTATTTTTGTGAACACAAGCCGAGATAGAAAGTAGAGTACATGTGTGTGAACTTGAATTTTGCTCTACTCATTTATTTTCAAGTGTGACTTTGATTTCTTAAATGCTAATAACTTCTGTCTTTTGGTCTAGGTAAATAATATCAGTGGTTACCTTCTTAGCCGAATTGTCTGTTTTCTTGGTAAGTATTTTTGAAGGATGTAGTTAAATACCAAAAGCCATGATTGCTGGAACTAAGCTAATTAACTAGTGTTGAATTGGTGTAATAGTTCTAACTCCTCTATCCTTGAATTGTTGCTTCATTGCTCTCTTTTCTAATGTGATATCTTGCATTTTTAGAATCATTTTCAATATTCGGCTGACTATGTAGAACTCTATTCCAGGTTTGCTTCTATTATGATCTTGAAAATTGATAATATTTTAGTTGGTATCTCTCTCTCTCTGTGATGAGTATTTCTAGATGTGGTCATGCCATGCATGTATCTTTGCAGCTTTGCTTAACCATTTGAATTGAACATGACTTTTCAAATTGAATCTTTTATTTATTTATTTTTTAAGTTTTGCCTACGATCATGAATGTTCTTTTGTATTATTTTTCTGTTTTGGTTTATAATCAACATTTCCATTATTTGTTGGGAAGGGAGGAATTCTTGTTTTTTTTTTTATATTATAATATTGGTTAAAATATCTAAGAAGAAATTTGAAGCTAAATTTTTTTCAATTTTAATTAGACCACTATATATTGATGCATTTTAAAATATTGAATTTCTGATTTTTATTTTTTAAAAAAATATTCTAAGAGGATTTTTGCGAAAAAACCGTCTTAGAATCGTTAATTTTTTTTATTTAAAAAAGATATTCTAAGACGGTTCTTAGAAAAATCGTCTTAGAATGTCACACTCAAAGACGAGGATATAGGCTAAGAACCGTCTTTGAATGCCCCATTCTAAGACAGTTATACCCAGTATAACCGTCTTAGAATGTCCCGTTAAAGACAGTTTTTAGTTTTTCTTAGAAAGGCTATTTTTCATTTTTTTAATTTTAAAAGAATCCTTTCTAAGACGGTTTTACTAAGAACAGTCTTTGAAAGTCATTACTTTTGACGACGCTCGATACAAAGATGACCGTACAACCGTCTTTGTATGGGATATAGAACCGTCTTTGAAAGGCGCTTATGTAGTAGTGACCCTACCCCCAAGAGAAGTTGAATCCTCATTGCCTCCTTGAAAGAGAGATATCCTGAACCACTAGACGATGGGGGCATACTTGCCCGACCGCCATTATACAATTGAGTAGATTGTTCATTGTTGAGGAAAAAGCTTTGACTACTGAGGAGAGGACGAGGGTTATTAAGCAGAAGAGTGCTAGATGATGATGAGACTTGAGTAAAGATATTTTTGTTCTATCTTTTTTATTTTTTTTCTTCTTGTTTACTTTGACTATTGTATTACTTAGATGAAGATTATTGTATATGGCGATTTTGTTTTTATTATTATTATTTCTTTATTAAGTTTTTATAATTTTACACCAATTAAATAAAATTACCACATTACTATTAGCTAAAGAAAACTAATTCTACTTGTTCATTGAATAAAACTATGAAAAATTTAATTATGATATTGATACTATTCAACAATAATGTCAGTAAACAAACTTACAAAGTTCAATTGGTTATATCGAGAATACTTGAATCAATTTTGAATTGTCAAGAATTTCAAACTTTTTGTATTTTTAAGGAAAAAAGATACATAGAAATGATAAATAATTTTTTATGGAATTCAAAATTTTGTTTTTATGAAAATAAGATTGGTAAATATTATAAAAAATATTATTTGATATTATTAGTAATAATTTTGATCAATTAATTTAATTAGAAATAACAAATCATCTCACATTATTTCTTAATTGGAACTTTTAATTTTTGTAAGAGAATCAATTTCAACTTTTACATTATTTAAATTGAGGAGATGAGATTTGGTGTAAAAATTAGTTTTACAATTGGCATAGAAAAATTCTATGCACACACACATTCTTTTTACTTTTCATTTCGTTTAACTTTTTCTACTTCTATAATTGCTAAATGGCAGAAGGTGACGCTTTCGAGGAAAATGTGCCATTTAATCAAAGTTGTGAAAACCGATTCGGTCATTGATCCAGTCCGTGATTCAATCGTGAGTCAGTAATTGGTCCGATTTGACCCAGTCTATATTAAAAGTTTTAAAATTATATTATATATAAGTATATAACTAATATTATTTGATTGAGAAAAATATACTAAAAAATTCAAAATAACAATTAAAATATTAAAATTGATAAAAAAAAAAATTAAAGTGTATTAATAATAAAAGAGAGTATAAATAATAACTACTTAAATTAAAACACAACTTCAATTTTTAATAAAAAATAGTAAGGAGTACAAAAAGAAAAAAGGGAGGTACATGAAGCAAATTGTTATTTGGATGTTGACCCAAGTAAATCTAAACCTAAATCCTAATGATATAAATAGCCTACTACGCCGTTTCTTCATTTCTGCTTCTCTACAATAAAAGAGAATTGTAACAAGGAACATGTGTATTGTGGCACTGCAGACTATTCCAAATTTCTGTTTCTCTTCTCCATTTCTTGGGCACTGTAGAGCTATTCCAAATTTTTGTTTCTATTCTCCATTTCCTATACTGCGGTGTACTGTGGCACTGCAGTTGCGCTTCATATTCTCCATTTTTGCTTCTGGTTCAGTGCTTCAGACTTCCTCTTCTTCTTCTTGTCTTTCCTCGGAGGCGAGGCTGGCGTGGTGAGCAGTGCGACGGTGGTTGAGTTGAGTGGCAGCAATGAACGTGCACAATCCGGTCCGAGTCCTAAAAATCGGTCGGGTTTCCAGTTCTTCCCAAAACCCCCCGGTTTTCTCCGGGCCAAACCAGGCCACATGCACGCGTGGTCTGATAACCCACCCGGCCCACTCATGCCACTGAGTCCCGGTTGGACCGGTCCAACCGGCCGGGCCGAACTGAGTTTTATAACTTTGCATTTAAGTTTTTTGTTACTCTCACTGAAGCTAGGGAACGCTCCCCTAGAATGATAACGGAGAAGTTTGTTTTTCTTCCCTAGAATGATAACGGAGAAGTTTGTTTTTCTTCCTCTTCGTTGTTTTTTGGTGCGACTTCGACACCGACCGCAGATTTGAAATTTTTTGTTTCAGATTTGTCTCGAGAACACTTGTTTTGTTTTATTTCTTCTTTTTTGTATAGGTTTCTTAAATTTGAACGATGTACTTTATTCTAATGAAGGAAATGCATGTTACAATAGATTTGAGTTTAATCGGACCTGCTATGTTTCCACCGAGCCACCATCGAGGGTCGAAGGCAAGAATGCCCACATACATCAATATTTATATTTACATGTATTTTTTTCAATTCCCAAAATAACAAAAAAAAAATGAAAAACAAAGCAAGAAGAACATGAATTCTTTTATTCCAATTTCGAATGCTTCTCTCCTAGATTTTGTCCCCTTTTTATTCACTCTACCATGTATGATGAATAGATCGTTCGTTTGCAATTCCTTTTGTGGCCTTCACTTCTCCGTCAGTACGCGGTTGCGACTGTTGGAAAAAAGATACCAATTTCTTCTTTCAGGACCTGTTATGAATGGTCTTGTACAGACAAAACAATTTATGCACAAACAACAATTATGCAAGCAACACAACCAATTTTTAATGTTGAGATTTGTTAGTTGTTATTTCTGGTGGTAGAAATTGATTTTGTACAAAAGCCTATTTTGTATGTTTACCTCTTGTGATGGTTTGGTACAACTTTTGTTGAAGTTGTTTGTTGATTGTAATGGTTACTGTAATCCTTTTGTATTCTCACTTTATTGATAGTGAAGAATTTGGGTGGACTCTGAGATTGGTCCTGTGGTTTTTATTTCTCACATTGAGAAGGTTTTCCACGTTAAAAATTTTGTTGTGTTACTTGCATAATTATTGTTTGTGCATAAAATATTTTGTTTGTGCAAGACCATTCATAACAGGTCCTGGAAGGGAAAATTTGTATCTTTTTCCTAACAATTGGTATCAAGAGCTTGTGTTATTTTGCCTATTGACTTGTGATTAATTATGGAGGTTAATACAAGTAGAATGGTTACACTAAATGGTTCAAATTATCATGTATGGAATGGAAGATCTTCTATATGTGAAGGAGTATCACTTAGCTGTCTTTGATACTGAGAAACAAACAAATAAAACCGATGAAGAATGGACGTTGGTTCATTGACAGGTTTGTGGTTATCAGGCAGTGGGTGGATGATAATGTTTTGAATTATATTAGTGATGAGACTAATGCGCAAAAGTTGTGGAACAAGCTTGAACAACTGTTTGCAAGAAAGACTGGTAATACAAACTCTTCTTGATTAAGCAGATGATAATGTTGAGGTATCAAGAAGGTACCTTCATGACTGATGACTTGAATAAATTTCAAGCAATTATTCTTCAACTAGCAAGAATGAGAATCAAGTTTGAAGATGAAGTACAAGGGCTATGGTTGCTTGGTACTTTGTCGGACTCGTGGGAGATATTTAGAATGTCTCTCTCTAATTCATCCCCTAATGGTATAATCAACTTGGATTTGGCAAAAAGTAGTATCTTAAATGAAGAAATGAGAAGAAAGACAAAAGCTTCGTCTTCTCAATCAGAAGTCTTAATTACTAAAAGAAGGGGGAGAAGTAAAAGTCAAGGTTCGAAGAATAGAGATAAAGGAAGAAGAAAGTCTAACAAGTTTGCCAATGTTGAGTGTCACTATTGTGGTTTGAAAGGACATATAAAGAAGTATTTCCGAAATTAAAAATGAAGAAAGATAATAAATAAGGGAAGTTGAAAGATAATAAGAATGACGAAGGTGGTAAAGATGATCGAGTTGCTACTACCACTTCGGATTTCCTCCTTTTTTATGATTATGAAACAATTGATCTTTTATGTCATGAGACCAACTGGGTGATAGATAATGGAGCAAACATTCATGCTACATCTCATAGGGATTTCTTTACATCTTACAAATTTGGTGATTTTGGATTTGTCAAGATGGGTAATGATGGCTTGGCCAATGTGATTGGAGTTGGAGATGTGTGCTTGGAGACTAGCAATGACACAAGGTTAGTCTTGCATGATGTTAAACATATTCCTGATATTCGTTTGAATTTGATTTCAACAGGAAAACTTGATGATGAGGAATTTTGTAACACATTCAATGATGGTCAAGCTCACTAAAGGTTCAATGATTGTGGCTAGAGGCAAGAAGTGTTCATTATTGTATATTACACATGCAAGGATCTCTACAGGGAAAATTAATGTTGTAGAAGATGAAGATACAATGGACTTGTGGCACAAGAGGCTTAGTCACATTAGTGAGAAAGACTTGACTCTTTTAGCTAATAAGGAGCAGCTTCCAGGATTGAAGAAAACACCATTGAAGAAGTGTTCTCATTGCTTAGTAGGAAAGCAAAATAGAGTTGCATTCAAGTGTTCCCCTCCTTTAAGAATGTCAGCTATACTTGATTTAATATACTCTAATGTTTGTGGTCTTATGATGACAAAAATACTTGATGGCGCTCTTTATTTTGTATTTTGTCACTTTCATAGATGATCATTCAAGGAAGACATAGGTTTACACCTTGAAGACAAAAGATCAAGTGTTGGATGAGTTTAAGCAGTTTCAGGCCTCAGTTGAGAGACAAACTGGGAAGAAGTTGAAGTGCATCAGAATAGATAATGGTGGAGAGTACACAGGTTTTTTTGATCATTAATGTAGACAACAAGGCATCCGACATCAAAAGATGCCTCCTAAGACTCCTCAGTTGAACGGTCTTACGGACAGGATGAATAGGACACTAATTGAAAGAGTTAGATGCTTACTCTCACAGTCACAGTTGCATGTCATTTTAGGGTGAGGCTTGAGCACTGTTGTTCATGTTTTAAATCTCACACCATGTGTTCCATTGTAATTTGATGTTCTAGAGAAAGTTTCGACTGGTAGGAATGTTTCCTATGATCATTTGCATGTCTTTGGGTGCAAGGCTTTTGTGCATATCCCCAAAGATGAGAGATCCAAACTTGATGTTAAAACACGACAGTGTGTCTTTATTGGATATGGACCTGATGAGTTTGGCTACAGGTTTTATGATCCAGTAAAGAAGAAACTCTTGAGAAAAGTAGAGATGTTGTGCTTATGGAAGATCAGACTATAAAGGATATAGAGAAATCAGAGATTTCAATTGTGATGACCCTGGAGTCTGGCGCGATCAGCGCTAGTGTGGCGCGAGTAACGCTAGGTATCTGAGGGAATGGCGCAAGTATCCCCGGAGGCTCTGCTATTTAGCGCAAGTAGCGCCAGTGTGGCGCGGTTAGCGCCAGACACACTGGAGGTCGGCGCGAGTAGCGTCAGAGCGACACGAGTAGCGCCAGAAGTGCTTCAAAAGGCCTTTCCCTGATGGTTTTGGTGCCAGTAGCGCTAGGTTAGCGCGAGTAGCACGACAGGCACTGGGGGTTGGCGCGGATGGCGCCGTGGTGGCGCGATTAGCACTAGAGGTGGCATGACCCGCGTGGGACCTCTGACGGGGCAGGTATAAAAGCCCCATTTACGTGATTTTGGCCCCAAAACCTTGCTTCTTCTTCCTCCCAGCTGCTCTCCACCATTGTTGAAGGGCCAAGCTTCCTTAGACCTTCATTCTTGACCCAAAACACCTTCCTTCAAACATCAAATTTGTAGGAAACCACCTAGAGAGCTTGAATCCTTCATCACTTTTCCCAAAAAACCACCAAACGGAGAGATCGAAATCTCTAGGGGACTTTGAAAAACTTGAGCTCAACGAGGAAAGGGAGCGATTCTTGGACACCCAAGCTAGGGGAAGTGGTCCACTGGTCTTCCTTGCCGTCTTTGAGGTAAGAAACTCGAGTTTTACTGTTTGATCTGTGATTTTGATTTTGGGATGAATAGTGACCCTTTTGAGCTAGAGTTGAAATTAGCCTTGGTTCCTTTAAAAAAGTATGTTTAGAATGTTGTTGTGATGAAGGATTAGCTTTCAAATGTTAGTTTCATGAACTTTGGTTCTTGGCTCTGAGATATGCATGTGTCACTAGTATGTTGGGTTATTTGTTGATGGTACAACATGCATGAACCTTGATAATGGTTTTTATGTGCTTAAGAAGCTTTAGGGACGATGTTTTGTGTGGAAGAAACCGTTCAAGCCCCGTTATAATCTTGAGTATTTGGCCTGTATAGAGCTTTGAGCTCTTTGTTTTGGCTTGTACTGAGTCTTGTGGAGACTCTAGTGCCTTGATTAGGCTGAGGTAGACTGTTGAGGGTCTATGAGCTGTCTAGTGATTGATGGGCTCAGATAACCTTAAGATAGAAGACGTAGAGATTTATATGGAAAGGAATGAGGTTCCTTTCATTGTGACGGTTGAGAACCGTGTTATATGCTTAAGTCTTGTATGGTTGCTTTGGTTTTGATTGAGCTTATATGCCTTGTATAGGGCGTGACACCGGGGTGTTAGTGGCATAAACCACCGTTCAAGGACCGAACCGCAGAGCACGGCTTTGCCAGGTGAGTTCTTGGTTCCTTGGGGATGTTTCCCACTACTGTGTTCCACCATACTCTGAGGGAGTGATGGTTGCATTCATGATGCATGCATTAAATGGTTGTTACTTGCTCATAATGATATGTATGCATGACTCTATGCCATGTATGTATGGATACCTGTTGATTAGATCTTCTGGCCAGTTAGATAGATATGGACCTCCCTAGGAGAAGAGCGCACCTCCTAGTTTGGTTTGCTCACGTCAAGGGTGATGATGATCCCTTAAGACCAAGAGATAGATGGTCCCGTCGCGGTTGAAGCCTATTCTCGGAGGTGCCATATACGTGCGTCCATGCGTAAGGGGTAGCTCCCGATGAGATGGCACGGGTGTGAGTTCCGGTCTCACATTGAGGACTGAGAGTCCTGATGCTGATGATGATGCATCGTGGCGACGTAGTTCCGGAGATATACATTAGAGCTAGATGATTGACTGTATATTGTTATGAGGGCCGGGAGGCCATTGATTGTGATGCCTTGATGACGTGTGTCATGGAAGTGAGCCAGGGTGGAAGAGATGCCTCCAAGGACCCTGAGCTTACTGAGATGTGTATCTCACCCCCTGTGGGGATTATGTTTTGCAGGTGACTCTGACACCAGAGGTGATGGTTCCTAGGGCAGAAGGCCCCAGTAGGGACAGCTGTGCAGCTTTTTGTGAGCTGGGAGGCTCATTTTGTGTATTTTTTTATATATACCTTGTACCCCTGTAGAGGGAAGATATGTGTGTGTCACATATTGTGTTTATGTTTTGAAGACATGGACTGTATATGATTGTATGCCTTCGTGTGAGGAAGTGATCTTTGAGATCAGAGCACTGAGATGCTTATTCTTTTGTATAGACACTGTGAGTGTCAGTGATGTATTATACCTTTATTTACCTCCTGATATATCTGTAGAGATATTGTTTATGCATCTGTCATGGTTTTATTATGTTGTTTTGGATCATGAGGCTGGAATATGTTTATGATGTGTACTTCACGCGAACCTTACATAATGAATCAAGAAATACGGTTTCAAAATAGCTTCCGTGGCTTCATAGTTAAAGTTAATTATGCGCTTATCTGATATAATATATGTTAATACACCAGATGCATACGGGGTGTTACATCAATGCCATAGAATAATAATGATTTGATTGACTTGGGTCCACCTCCTATTTCATGTGATCCACCACAAGTTGAGGAAGAACATGGTATAGGTGATTTAGATGGCACAAATGCTCCACAGCCCATGAAAAACCATGACATTGTTGTGAGTAGTTCCCTCTACCAGAGACTACTACTGATGCTCCTCCTAGGAGATCTACTATGGGTTGAGCACCTTCCACCAGATATCCTGCAAGTGAGTATGTGTTGATGACTGATTAAAGAGAACCAGAATGCTTTGAAGAAGTTATGGAAGATGTGCACAAGAGTAAGTGGATTGAAGCCATGCAAGATGAGATGCATTCATTACATGAGAATCACACTTTTGATCTAGTAAAACTGCTTAAGGGAAAGAGATCTTTGAAGAACAAGTGGGTGTATAGGGTGAAACAAGATGAAGTTACTTCATAGTCCAGGCATAAAGCAAGATTAGTTGTCAAGGGATTCAGTCAGAAGAAAGGCATTGATTTCAATGAGATATTTTCTGCAGTTGTGAAAATGTCATCTATTCGAGTGGTTCTAGGCCTAGCTGCTAGCCTAGACCTGGAAATTGAGCAAATGGTTGTGAAGACAGCTTTTCTCCAAGGTAACTTGGAAGAGGGGATTTACATGGACCAACTAGAGGGTTTCATTGTTAAAGGGAAAGAATATTATGTTTGCAAACTGAAGAAAAGTCTTTATGGTTTGAAGCAAGCACCAAGGCAATGGTATAAGAAGTTTGAGTTTGTTATATGGGATCAAAGCTACCAAAAATTAATTCTGACCATTGTGTATTCTTTCAGAAATTCGCTGATGATGATTTTAACATATTGTTGCTCTATGTTGATGACATGTTAATTGTTGGAATAAATTCTTCTAGAATCAGCACATTGAAGAAGCAGTTGAGTGAGTACTTTTCTATGAAGGATTTAGGGCCAGCAAAGAAGATTCTTGACATTCAAATCATTCGAGATAGAAATGAGAAAAAGTTGTTCTTATCACAGGAACAGTATATAAAGAAGGTTCTCGAGAGATTCTGTATGAGTAATGCTGAAGTGGTTAGTACTCCTTTTGCTACCCATTTTAAGTTAAGTGCTCAACATAGCCCTTGCAGTGATAAGGAGAAGGAAGATATGGCTAAGGTGCCATATGCCTCAGCAATAGGGAGTTTGATGTATGCTATGGTTTGCACCAGACCAAACATAGCCCATGCAGTTGGCGTTGTTAGCAGGTTCCTTTCTAATCCAAGAAAGGAGCATTGGAACACTGTTAAATGGATAATGAGATATCTCCGTGGCACTTCCAGTAATTAGTGAGCCAGTTCTTGTTGGATACATAGATTCCGATATGACAGGTCATGTGGATACTCGCAAGTCTACTTCGGGTTATATGGTTACATTTGTCGGTGGTGCGGTTTCTTGGCAGTCAAGATTGCAAAAGTGCATTGCACTTTCTACAACAGAGGCATAATTCATTGCAGCAACTGAAGCATGTAAAGAGTTGCTATGGATGAAGAAGTTTTTGGGAGAGCTTGGTGTCACTCAAAAGAAATATGTGTTACTTTGTGACAGCTAAAGTGCTATACACTTAGACAAGAACTCTACCTTTCATCAAAGGTCTAAACATATTGATGTAAGGTATCATTGGATAAGAGATGTGCTAGAAGCTTAGGAAGTGGAGTTAGAGAAAGTTCATACCGATGATAATGGTTCAGATATCATGTCAAAGGCACTTCCTAGAAAAAAGTTTCAATTTTGTCGGCTTGTTGCCGGTATGGATTTCACTTGATAATTGATGTTTAGAATCTCCTTCATTAGACTGTAGGGGGAGATTTGTTGGGCTTGAATCCCAAACCAAGTCCAGCCCAACAAGGAAATATTAGGGTTCCTTCTTTTAATAGGTTGGCAGTTAATTTGAAAACATAAGAGAGAGAAAAAGTAGAAGAGAAAGAAAGCATCAAAATTCACATGTTAAGAAGGGCAGAAACTGTCATCCTTCAAACTTCTTGATCTCCTTTTTCAACTGTTAGATCTTGCTGAAACATTTACAGAAAGTTTATGATTCACCAATATTAACATCTAACGGTTGGTTTCTTGAATAGAGGCTTGTAGCATCATCGGAAATTCCCAAACCGAACTGGTTCTGAATCTATTTTCTGAAGAATGCAACATTATTGTGAGGGACATTTCTCTCACACTAACCATTAGATCATGTTCAAACTTTGAGTAAAGGTTACCAAAACCTTTTTCTACATTCTGACCGTTAGGATCATTCCTTGAAGTGTTTTCAAGAGGGAGTGTTTCAACTGCAAATAGAGGTTATCAAAATTTCTGCTCTGTTCTATCTTGTTTCGGGCAGTGATATTGAGAAAGGGATATCTCTTTACTTAACCGTTGGATTGTCCTCAAATTTGGTCAGTGTGTTTATCTCTTGGAATATGTGAATTTAACCGTTGGGATTTGTTATTTTTTATTTCCGGTGGTAGAAATTAATTTCGTACAAAAGCCTATTTTGTATGTTTATCTCTTGTGATGGTTTGGTACAATTTTTGTTGAAGTTGTTTGTTGATTGTAATCATTACTGAAATCCTTTTGTAATCTCACTTTTTTGATAGTGAAGAATTTGGGTGGACTCTCAGATCAGACCCATGGTTTTTATTTCTCACATTGAGAAAGTTTTCCACGTTAAAAATTTTGTTGTGTTGCTTGCATAATTATTGTTTGTGCATAAAGTATTTTGCTCGTGCAAGACCATTTCATAACAGGTCCTGGAAGGGAAAATTAATATCTTTTTTCCAACAACTTCCCACACAAATCGACCCAAGGATGCGACGACGCTGCAAAGTTGAAAAGGATACTAGAGAAGTCGACCGTGTTTGTTTTCATGGTAGCAGAGTGCGAGATAGCGTTGGTGGAGAAGCTCATGACCGTAAAACAGAGACTGTGGAGTAGTTATTGGTGAGGATTGGTACTGTCAGGAACAGTGGAAGGAGATAGAAGCAGCACAAGAAAGAAGAACGGAGAAGAGATATTTTCTTTTCTTTTTGCTTTTTAAAAGATAATCTAGTGTGGCATTTCTACTTTAATCCTACACTCATCTTAAAAAAACCTCTTATTATATTGCTGAAATTTCTTTCGCATTGTGCACTGCATGACCAGGTCCCCCACGCTACCCAACGTATACTATGAAGTTGCCTCATCTATGTTTAATTTTATTCCATGTAAACAATTCTCATGACTTTTCAACTCCTTTGAAAATAATTTTTCCTAAAACAAACACAATGATAAAATTGTGTCTTGGTGACTTATTTAGTCAAGAATTCGAATTCAAAAATAATATCTTTACATATGCATATTCAAATTCAAATTCATATTCAAGTAACTTACCAAAGAGAGCAGCCATGGTCATTTTTGAAAGGTCTTTGGATTCTTTGATGACTGTCACTTTTGGTTGCCAAGCTCTAGTGAGACATTTTAGAATCTTGATGTTCAGTTCTTCAACATCAAATGTTTTTCCAAGACCCAAGAGATGATTCACTATATGCGTGAACCTTGTTTGGAGCTGAGAAATGCTTTCATTTTGATTCATCTTGAACATTTCATATTCATGAATCAAAGAGTGCTTCCTTGATCTCCTTACTTCCTCAGTTCCTTCATGGGTGATCTCAAGCATCTCCCACATCTCTTTGGCACTTGTACATCTAACGGTTCTAAAAAATTCATCAGAGGAAAGAGCAGAAGTTATCTTGTTCTTGGCTTTAAAATCATATTGAACAATTCTCTTTTCATCATCATTCATCTCATCCCAATCTTTGGGAATCCTGTTATTATCTACTACCTTGATGGGCACCCTAGGACCCTTTTCTATGGCATTCCATGCTCCTGGATCATTAGATTGAATAAAGATCTTCATTCTATTTTTCCAAAAACTGAAATGCTCCCCCTCAAACAAAGGAGGTCTGTTTAAGGATGCACCTTCCTTAAAGGTTATTTGTGAAGTATTCATTTTGAAAGAAAAGTGATCTTGAGTGTCTTACAAGACCTAGCTCTTGATGCCAATTATAAAATATAGGAACACTTCACACTTAACCAAGAGGGGGGATGAATTGGTTAGCCTTGGTAATTTAAAATATTTATTAATCAAAATCAGAGTTTTTGCCCTTTTGGATCTTTATCACAAACACAACCAAGTACCTTTATCCAAGAATCAACCTAAGAGATGTAATGCTTCAAGAATCAAGTAGTTAATAAGAATTCACATAAAACAATCAAATATGCAGAATTAAACAAACACACAAGGAATTATACTGGTTCACTTCAAACACTATGAAGCTACATCCAGTTTTCTTCTACTCAACACTAGAGTAGAGTTCCACTATTGCAAATTTTAGTTCTTACAAGATTCTTACAAGTCTCTTTTTATCAACCCTAGATAAAGTTCGGAGATCTAAAACCCTATTAGATCCTTAGAGATCAAACCCAACTGAGAACACTACCCAACAACCCTTAGAGAAACACTATCTCTAAAATACAAGCAAGAATCCAAAATACAATAGACAAGTCAATATAAGTTTCAACATAAAATTACAGCACTCAAAGATTAAGGAAAGAAATCACCTGATGATCCAAAGATTGATATGCATGGAATGAATTTACCAGGTTAATGCAAGCAACAAATTCAGAACATGGCTTTCCTTGATCTTTGAAAAGAAAATCTTGCTTCTCTTAATCCTTAAACACCCATAAGAGTTTTGTGGAAGCAAGAGCTTGGTGACCCAGAAAAAAACACTTAGAGAATGTTTAGAAACCTTTTGAGCGCTTAGAATTCGAAATACACAAGTTAGGAAAACAGCTGAGCAATAGTTCTATTTATAATAATTTTCGTAACCGCTTATAATCTGTTAAATGCGCTCCTGTAATCGATTATTTAGCATATGTAATCGATTATATACGCTCCTGTAATCGATTAAAGTGTTCATAAGGATTCTGGGTAACCACAACGAGCAATTTAATCGATTATCCCGATGCGTACGTAATCGATTAAATCCGAAACATGTATAAACATGAATGTATTGTGTAATCGATTACAATAATTGGTAATCGATTATATCTGACAATATAAAAAACATGTTTGAACTACGTAATTGATTACAGTAATTGATAATCGATTAAGCCAGAGTGATGATATAAACTGTATGAGTAATGTAATCGATTATAGATGAGTAGTAATCGATTAAATAAGTCACTAAGGAAGATTCTAATTGATCAAAGGCAAAATAATCGATTATTCCGATAGTGTAATCGATTAAACTGTTCTTGAGAATTTTCCAGAAAGCTTCAAGAACAAAATAATCGATTCTTTGCTTAATTTAATCGATTAAATCAATGCAATGCTATTTTCCCAAAACACTTAGCATATTTCAAGATTCAAAACAATTACTTAATGCCTTTGTGATTTAATCCTAAATGCTTATGAATGGTATGAATGCAGTGACTTGGATCATCAGAAAACTTTTTTCCTTTCACATTTAATCACAAGCTTTTTCCTTCAAATCTTCAAACATGTTGAAAGCCCAAAACATTTCCATGTCTTCAATTCTCTTCATGCTTCAAGTAACTCCCCCTCAAATCAACAAGGATAAAATTGTATACAATATATTTCTTTCTGACATTCGCATAGCAAAAAACCTCTCAATAATAAAATAAAGTACGTAATTTAGTTTAGCTTAGTTTATCAAAATAATGGATCTTAAAAATATGCAACAAAATTTTAACATTATCTCATTATCCTTTAAAAAAGGAATCCATATTTATTCTATTTTCCCTAACCTTTATCACATCCAAACAATCCACTATATTTTAAAGAGTATAATGATTATATTCTTTTATGGTAAAAACTTCTTACATTGTCAATAATAAGAAATTAATGTTAGTATCACTTTTAAGATAATTATTATAAAAATTAATAAATTTATCATATATATAATAATTTGTGATTTGATGATAATGTAAAACTGTTTTACATTATTAGTGTATTCATATTTTCTCTACTTTAAACCATAATGTTCAAATATATTATCTTTATTTATCTCAAAGTTATGTAGTGATATCAAAAGAGACAAAAAACTTTAAAGTGTGACTAAATATCAAACATTAATCTTATATTTAGTTCAAAGTATTAAACCTTTCAGGAATTCTTTTGGGTCCAAATAACCTAATTATTATATATGGTTAAGAAAAAAGGGAGAATAAGTGTGTTTACTCCAAAAATGCTTAATACATGTACCATAAAATGACATGTTTTTCTCCTAATGATAATAGATAATTATTGCAGTAGTTCACCTAAATAGGATTATTATGTAAAACAATGAAAATAAATTTTAGTTTTGATGAACTATCAATTATTACATTGTCAATCAATTAAAAATAGTTTTAGGCATGACATTTTAATTAGTTATTATAAAATTCAACAAGTTCGGGCATACATGTCAATTTTTTATTAGATGACAAATGTAAAAAATCTTTACACAATTAGTGCATTTTAATTAAATTCTTAAACATATAGTTTAATCTTATATTAAGAAGTTATTTTCTATTCAATTAGTAAAAAACTATTATGTTAAAGATACAACATTCATAATCAAGAATTTGTCAAAAGATATGAAACTATGTGCTAGATCATGCCGGATAAATTTAATGTTTGATTATTACTTTAAATATTTCTTTAATGTGAAAGCGGGTGTACTAGAAAAAATTTCAGTTCCACGTCAACTAAAGATAATGTCAAGATAGAGTATATAAGTGGGGGACAACCTTCACCTTGTAAGCTAACTTTTGATATTGAGTTAGGCTCAAACTCACATTCTAAGATGGTATCTGAGCATATCTTAGATCCATTAAAGGGTCACTCACCATATTATCTACGCACCAAGTCCAAAAGTGTCGGACTTAAGGGGGTGTATTAGGAAAAAATCACACATCGGCCAGAGATAAGCTAGGCCAAGATGAAATATATAAGTCGGAGACAACTCTCACCCTATGAGCTAGCTTTTATGGTTGGGTTACGCTCAAACCTACATTCTAAGATAGAATCAGAGTTTATCCTAGACCCATTAAAATGAATCACCCACCATGTTATGCATGAACCAAACCTAAACGTGCCGAGTGTGAGGGGATATGTTGGGAAAAATCCAAGTCCTAGATCGACTTGAAATAATGTCAAGATAAAGTATATAAGTAGAAAACAACCTTCATCCCATAAGCTAGCTTTGAGGTTGAGTTAGGTCTAAACTCACATTCTAAGTTAGTAATCAAAGTCTATCTTAGATCCATTAAAACAAGCAACACACCATGTTATGCATACACCAAACCATAAGTGTTGAGCGTGATAAAATATATTGAGAATCTCACATCGGTTAGAGATAGTGCCTAGATAGAATATATAAGGGGGGCAATCCTCACCTTGTGAGCTAGCTTTTGTAATTGAGTTAGACTCCAATCCATATTCTAAGATGATGTTAGAGTCTATTCTAAATCTATTCAAAAGGTAACTAACATGTTATCCATGCATCAAGCCCAAAAGTGTTGGACATGAGGGGTGTATTAAGAAAAAATCAAGTCTCACATTGACTATAGATAAAGTCAAAATAGAATATGTAAGTGAGAAAAACCTTTCATCCTATGAATTAATTTTTAAGATTAAATTAGATTCAAATCTGAAAAACGTTCTAAGAAAAATGACCCTTAATTATAAGATTCATGGATGATGTGACCGTTACTTATAAGGAGTTTGGACTTAATAAATAGTTAAAGTACATCACCGTGATCAAGAATAGTTAATGAATATAGTTTGACCATTAGATTTTATTGTTAATGGTCAAGATTAAAAGACATCATGTTATATGAGTTTTTTAAAAATCACATTACTTTTTAATTAATCTTATTTGGTTGAGGGACGAAATTTGGGTTGGTCTTATTGTTGAGGCTTTCTAGAAAACCTCAACCTAAAACAAGGCTAACCAAGCTTCAACTAGAAGCGGAGTAGTCCTTACTATAATTAAGGCAGAAGTCTTTTCTTGAGGTGGCATTGGACTTATGTATGTATGCACCCACATACATAACTTTTATCCTGTTCAATATCTTTTTAATTTCTCGTATGTTTAAATTAAAATTGCTGGATGATGCTGGATAAATTTAATGTTTGATTATTACTTTAAATATTTTTTCAATGTGAAAGATTTATGGGAAACTTGTAACAAACTAATAGGAATTTAATAAATATGCATTGTTGATCATAAAAAAAAATTACACTATCAATTATTAAGATTTTATTTTTATATGACTTTTAAAATAATTATTATTAAAGTCAATAAATTTATCAGTAGTTTACAATTAAATGATAGTGTGAAAAACTTATATATTGTTAATATATATATATATATATTATTATGTCAACTATTATTATATTCTAAGTATAAACAATACAATAAAAACTAAAACATTTGTTTACTTTTACTTTTTAGAGGAAAAATAATTTAAATTAATAAAAGTAAAAGATATAGCACTCTAATTCATATACATAAAGGTATTCGATCTTTAAAAATATATACATAAAGGTAAAGTCTATCCGAAGCATCGTAAACGTATACATGCCACGGGATTCATACATTACAAAAATATTAAAGGTCTCCTTACTAATAAAAACATACTTTCTAGTTAAGTAGAGTTTAAATATATATTTAACTTATTTACCCATATGTGTTAATCGGATCCATATATTTAATTTTATAATTTGAGGTTTCTGAGTTTTATTTTGTAGCTAAAAGGGAGGTTCTCATATGTTTTTTTAAACTAAACGAAGCATAATGTGTTTGTCGATCATAAAAAAAATGGTGTCTAATCTTGTCAATAGAAAATACAGTTATTTCTGTAAAAAAAATATAGTTATTTTATGAGTTAAATGGAGAAAAAACTTTTCGTTTTCTCGAAAAAGATATTCCTCTTATTAGAGATGCAAACGCCCATTATTATACATACACAATGACAACCCGATTGACAAAAGCACTGAAGCATCAAAGAGGGATCCAACCGTATTCCTACACACATGGAAAATCCAAAATATTTATCTAATCACCCTATTGATTCAAAATTTTCTTATTGGGCCAGGAAGCTACATCATTGTTTACACAGCAATTAATAAAAGTAAAATTTTGTGTTAAGGCATAAAAATACAGTGAAAAGTTAAGAATCTTTATGAAACTTTAGACTGATGGTAGACCAAGAATGACACCACATACAACAAGATATGTAGGAATAAATTAGGAATGTTAATTAGTCTCTTTGCCATGTTGCTTTGGGACCCAATTAAATAAAAATCTTTTATCACATACTCTTTTATACATTCACAATAGTTTTGAGAATTGAGAACAAATTCTCATAGACAATGCCATATCAGAAACATGGGTTACTTCTAACCACTATTAATCATTGATTGCCCTCCCTTATTTTATTCTATTCCCACAAAAACAGTACTAATAAATCAATCAATAAACATTTTTGGGAAAAATGGGCTAAAGTCAACTTTAGCTTGTTCCTTGCTAATTAATTATTAAAGCTTAAAAGCTACAAGTAGCAAGATGAATAGTGATTCCAGACATCAAAAACAGTTTTGGATATGGAACAACTTGGAAATGTTATTGGGTAGGAATTTCAGCCTTTGACCTTCGATGCTTATAAATACATAAGTGACAACTGACCATGATGCAAGATAACACATAATGTGAAATGTGAGTTTGGAAGAGTCTATGGGTAAAGTTGAATGTTGTGCGCTCAAATGTCTCACATGAAGAGGTTGAGAGAGTACGATTTGAGCCAAGGATGACTTGCCGGCATGTGGAAAAGCTTAATCCCTTTTCAAGGTGTTGCCGGCGAGGAATCTGGGCTCATTTGTGCTCCCTTTCCTCTCATATGAGACTCCGGAAAGAGCAAGCTTGCATGATTTCAATCGTGACTTTTTAAAATTACATTATGTGTTGATGTTTGCTATGCAAATTACATGGCGTGAACTGCATATTTTTCCTATAATTTGAGAGGGACAACAGAGTTTTACATCTAATGCTTGGAAGGTAAGGTTTACTTGGCATTATCAAGGTTGGTTATTTGGTTAATTTAGGTACGATAATCCTTTTCCATTTTCTTCCATCTTTTTTATGGAGGATATATTTTCTCTTCCTTTCTTACGTACATAATATTTTAATCAACTTCTAATTAATAAGAGAAAGATGAGAAATTATTAAGTACTCCTAAACTACCATTTGTTTATAGTTTCGACTAATTTCTAGGGTTAGACATGTATTTAAGTTATTTAATTTACGATAAAAAAAAACAATAACATTTGATTAGGTGTTATGTAGAGATTGGTTGAGATTATAAATTGGATCATCAAATAATTTCTCATGAAGGACGTACTTGTTTAATTTGCTCATCTCAAACACTTGAGTCAGAGTACAATTTTGGATGAATTGTTCTAAATTTTACGAGGAGTAGCTGTTCACTAACTAGTTAGAAGAAAATGCATATTTTTTAGATTTCTATATATTGAAAAATAAGGTAATTAACTGGTAGTTACATAGAAGTATTTTCAACATTTGCAGTGAAAAATTATGATATATTTTTGTATTAAAAAAATACAACAATAATAAATAGAAAAAAATAGGTTTGTTTACCGTGTTCTTGAAGCAAAAAAAATTTTCTTCAATAATGTGAAGAATCTACATATATCCAGATAGACCAATATTTACTATCAACTCTTTGATGAGTAAAACTCTAAAGAGTAAATCATCTTTCTACTTTTCACGTTTAAAACTAGGCTTCAACTTTTAGTTTGTGTCCGGTGGTTTGGCCTCAAGTAGATGTTTTTATTTATAATGTTAAAGAGATATGGATTTGAGTTTTTTTTCAAAGAGAAAAAAAATTATTTAAAATAATTTCATATCTCTTTATCTTTATAAAAATAAAAACTATCTCATCTTTTATTTTAAGAAGCTTCTTGATATAAGACAAAAATAATTCACAATTAATCACATGACTAATTAGGATAACTAATCACATGATCTGATCTTGATATGTATCAATGGAATATTATTCTTATTTTATGGATGATAATTGCTATACATACGTAAAGTTTACATGTAAATCACATAGCAATTATCTTGTTTTTCCTCTTTTAACGCTTCCTTTTGTGATTAGAATGTAAAAATTTAACTTCTTTTGAGCTTTTATCCATTAGATGTTGAAATTAGTTTATTTATAGCGTGTTGCATTTTTTTTATAGAAATTACATAGCAAAGACATAGAAGGTGGATTGAGGGTATGAAGCATCACGCTTAACGCGGCAGGTCTGCTTAGCGCATCAAGCCCGCTCAACGCGACCAATTCGCTTAGCACGTGACCACTTATCTATCTGGATTCTGCAGGCGCGTCTAGCACGCATCTCCTCGCTTAGCGCGCGACCAACGTCGAAAAACACAAGTGAGTCGCGTTTTAAGGAGAAAAAGGAGGGAAAAACAAGGATTATTCATAATAGAAGCAAGAGAATAGAGCTAGGTCAAGAAGGAGAGCTCTTCCACTCTATTAAAGCTTCAACCACATCATTGTTTCTCCATTTTCTTCTATCCCGCTCCATTATATTTTGTTTCTCCTTTGTTTTGTAAGCTTTTCATGACAATGAGAGGCTAAACCACCCATTGTTGGGAGCTCAACAACCAAACACTCTTGATTTAATGATTCTCACTATCTATTTAATGTTATTTTCGTATTATTGTTGCTTTTCTGAGTTTATTGTCATGTTGTGGTTTGATCATCCATGCTTATGTTTTGTTTTAGGTTTTATGCATTGAAAAGTGTTTATTTCCTAAGAACTGAAAAGAATATTTAAGTAATCCATATCTAGTAATAAATTGGTTTTGTTTAGCCTAAAGTATTCATCTTTACTCTTAATGCAAATCATTTAATGTAGCTCTTAAGAGATTAGGGATGAAATTAGGTGATTTAGGCTCTTTCACTTGAGAAATCATGGTTAGAATAGATTATAAGATGGAGGTAATATGAAAATAATGTCAAATAATGAAAAATCTCTAATATTGCATTAATGATAGTTTCGGTTAGTTGAGCCCCCAACATATTTCGCATACTATATCAACCATCACTGCACTTCTCCGAGTGTTTGTGTCTCTTCCCTTGTATTTGCTCTGTTTCATAGTTTAAATTACGTTAAATTCATTTACATTCCTTTTTACTCTGCAAATACCAAATTAATTCATTAATTGCTTAAAATTAGATGTTTACAATCGCTGAGTACAGTCAAAGTCCACGTGGACTTTACACTCGAATTTATTACTTTATTACTACTTGGACAAATTGGTATGCTTGCCAAAGTGTTAACAACGGACAACTTCCATATTTATAAAATAATACTTTTTTTATATATTAATTACATTCTTGGTGCTAGCAAAGAATATAATAATATTTCACTAAAATATTTACTTGATCAAATTAAATTCTCTAATTTAATTATCAAAAATAAATCGGTAGTAAATTAATCATAATTAATTTACTAATCAAGGTAGTCGTCTAGCAACACTCCTTAACATTCGGATAACATGAAGTAACATTTTTTACTTTCAAAAACCAATAGAAGAGTAATGTAATATTTCCTTCCATCATTTTTAGCTCAAGGTTAACTCTAGAGTATAATACTATTGTCAAACTCTAATAAGCTAACATATTTAATCAATGGATGACTTAAGAAACTGTTTTATTCTTTCAATCAATTGCCCTGACCAAGGTCTTAATTCCAACATAGAAATTAAACTCATTACCTAGAGTTGATGGATTCCTTCTTGATTAATCATTAATTCCACAAGTATTTAATCATATCAAATATTCATTAAACTAGTGTCCTAAGGCATTAGGTGTTCTATATTAAAACATAATAAAATAACTTGTTAATTACTATGATAATTTCATGTCAAAGGAAACTATTATATTTCTTCTTGAGAACTTCCTATTGATATATCAAGGTAATATGAACTGTTAGAAATTCTTAATTGAGTCAGTTTAATGATGACATCCACATTACATCATCTATATATTCAATTTAATAAATGAGATCTATTAATATTTATCCAATAAAGACCATTACATATATATTGATTTATCCGATTTATCAATATCCTATTCATAATAATCCTATGATCAAGAAGAATTTAGATTAAAATTATATAAAAAACTTGTTTCTCATTATCATAATTTCTATCGTGATAACAAGTCTCTAATTTTAATCAAGGACTTGTTAAATTAACAATTTAATAAAATAATAAATATCATAATAAAATAAAGAACAATTCTTTACTAAAAGTGATAACATGATGGATTGAATCTTGAACATACACATATATCCCCAACAATCTCCCACTTGCTCTAGAGCAAATAACTTATGTATTCCATTACTAATTCCAACTCATGCTCACCAAACTACTTTATTTTTTAAATTTTGAGTCTCAATAAATGAGGTGCAATCTTTAGTTCTTCTTAAGTACTTAAGAATGGTCTTACCCACTTTCAATGCTCCCCACTAAGACTTTCTTGATTTCAACTTGTTACACCTAATGCATAAAATGATATTAGAACATGCAAAAATTATGTCATATACAATAACTCCAACTATGCTAGCATATAGTACTCTAGTTATATATTCTCTCTCTTCATGAGTTTTAGAACAATCCTCCCTACCGAGAGTAACTTCAATTCCTATTGGTAAATAGTGATTTTTGGAGTTATACCTCTTGAGGATGGTATCAATGTACTTAGATTGAGAGACATCAAGCAACCTTCTAGATCTATCTCAATAAATCTTTATTTCTAAAATGTAGGTTGTTTCTCCCAAATGTTTCAAGGATAATATATTAGTAGCCAAATCTTTCTTTCTTGTATTGTGTATTATTTTATATGTCATCTACATATAAATGTAATGCTCCCACTGACCCTTTTGTACTTACAAAGTTCTTTTTCATAGCTAACAAGATTGAATTATTCAATGATCTTGTTAAAATGAATGCTCCAACTTCTACACACTTGTTTCAATCCATAAATGAATCATTGAAACTTGTAGACCTTATTATGATTAGATAAGGGTGTGAATCCATCGGGTTCTATAATAAATGCATCCTCTTCTAGCTCACCATAAGGAAAGTCATTTTCCACATCTATTTCATATTTCATGATCATAGTATGCTACTATAGCAAGAAGAATCTGAATTGATTTGAGCATTGCCATGAGAGAAAAGTTTCTTTATAATCTATACATTCCTTTAGACAATATCTCTTGGCAACAAGGCGAGCTTAGTTGGTCTTGACCTTTCTATCTGCTCCAATCCTTTTTCTTGTAAACCCATTTACAACCAAATGATTTTATATCCTTTGAAGCTTCAACTAAAGTCCATGCTTTGTTGATCTTCATTGTTTCCATTTTAGATTCCATAGTTTCTTGTCATTTCTTATAATCAAAGTTTCGCATAGTCTCTTCATAGCTTATTGGATCATCATCATCATGATAAACCTCATTTGATGTGTCATCTAGGACCATCAAGTTTAATCTATCAGGTGCATGATGCACTTGAGTAGATTTTCTAGAAGGCTTATGCATTGGGTTCATAGGTTGCTGAATTGACTCTTAAGATTTGTTTATTAAACCGATCTTGAACTATTGCTGGCTCTTGAACCACAATTGTTGGATGTGATGACCTTTGTGGTAACTTTAGAACATTAAAGAAAGGTATGTCAGTTTCCATCTCATAGTCATGAGTTGTTTCATTGGTTAATTGAGTTTTATCAAGCTCAATTCCTTTACTATGACTTCCTCTTGTAAGGAATTTCCTTTCTAAAAATAAATCTTCTTGCCACAAACACTTTATGGTCAGAAGGTTGGTGTAAACAATATCCCATAATTTCTTTGGGATACCCAATGAATCTACATTTCTCAAACCTTGCCTTAAGTTTGTCTATTTGCAATCTCTTAATGTAAGTGGGACAATCTCAAAACTTGCTATGTTTTGTAAATACTGATTTTGTAGAAATTTTATTTGGCAAATAAGTTACTACTTCTAAAGCATATATGCACAATTCTCATAGTCAATTAGAAGGTCATAGATAACTTGATTCTCATAGTCAATCAACTTATCAAACATCTTATGCATGAGAACAATTCTTAGGTGACAATACTAATCGTCATAATTGTTGGAAATTTTCAAGAGGAAATAAAAAAAAATAATATTTGCTTGGAGAGAACAAAAATATATTGAAGGAGAAGATGAAGAACTGATAAAAAATAATTGAAGGGAGTATTTTTATTCATCAGCAACAACTACATTTATAATATTCAAATGAAACAGAAAAACTATTTGTTACCAAGATTTTAGCAACATTGGATA
>PYAF01000213.1:91486-114788 GCA_007407185.1 Glycine tomentella | reverse complement strand
TCCTCTTCTACAGCTTCCCAAAGATCTAAAGCCTCTAGGTAAGCCTCCATTTTGACGGCCCAAAGATCATAGTTTTCCCCATTGAAAACTGGAAGTGCTACTTGGGAAAAACTTGTTTCAGAATCCATTTTCACAGGTCCCGTAAGAAATAAGCTCTGATACCAATTGTTGGAAATTTTCAAGAGGAAATAAAAAAAAAATAATATTTGCTTGGAGAGAACAAAAATATATTGAAGGAGAAGATGAAGAACTGATAAAAAATAATTGAAGGGAGTATTTTTATTCATCAGCAACAACTACATTTATAATATTCAAATGAAACAGAAAAACTATTTGTTACCAAGATTTTAGCAACATTGGATAACAACCTAACAACTTATCTTTGATCCTAAAATATAAGAACCACTTATTGACTAAAACAATAATTGAAATACTAAAAAAATAAAATTAGTTACAATCCAAAAAGCAAATAACCAACAATAATTGAACTAAATTTTTGAATGATAAACTAATTTTTTTGGGGGGGGAAAGGGGAAGAGGAGTGAGATGATAGTGGTAGCCCTATCCATTTCAATTGTTGATCTAACAAAAGGTATTTACATCTTTTAATCATGTCATCTTAAATTTAATTTCTAGATTTATGTGTATAAAAAAATAATAGTATTTAAAAATATCCCAAACTTCGATCAACTTTTTATTTTAAGTAAATACTATTAAGAAACTGAATATTAAGGAGTATTCTAATGATCTATATGATATAGCATTACAAGCTTTGATCATAGGGATAAAAAGAAACAAACTATGGGGTGATCAATTAATGCACCAAAAATAAAAGGAGTATGGAGCACTATATATCCATTTTGGACATAAAGCATGCATACAATATTTTGAAAGTTAATTAAAAGTGACATCCTAAAATACAATATTGTTACGTATAATTCAAGTAGACAATATATACCACAACATGCCAAATAAGATACCGAACAAAATGCCCTTTTAAAGCTAGACACAGTAGTTAAACTAAACATGATGTGAAATGTTATATCACTAGGAAAAACTCCATAAAAAATATAAGTAATGCATAGAACCAATCATAAATATTTGTAACTGGGTTGGATAGAAAAAAGATGATTAATTACTAACTTCCATAGAGGAGAAACAGAACACATATACAAACTATACACTGCACTTGAGACAATATCTTCTTTTACACAATTAACTCGAGTTGAAAACCTATTCAGAATTGCTCTCTAAGATAAAAAGCAAGCACTTTTGAGGGGAATAGAACACTTGTCGAAATTTTTAAAAATAGAAGATTGAGTTGAAATGGATTTCCCTCACAATAGTTGAGACTACGAAAGGGTATTGGTGGATTTAACTATAAAAATCTCTGGAAGATCTTGCTTCTAAACCTGGTGATTTGGCGAGCTTCCACACAAAGATACAGATCTAAGATATTTTCCACTTTAAATCTTAATTAGAAATATTTCAAAAAAAATGATAACTTATTTAAAAAATATGAATATGTTTCAAGAAATTAAAAAAAGTACTGCAGCCAAAGAAGATTCCCAATGGTTCAGGATCAACACAGCTTACATGATTTTACGTGTGAAAAGCTAATGGAAGAAAAAGAAAAAACAAAAAAGAGAGAAGAAAAAAGTAAATTCTTTAGTGAAATCTTAAAGATAAGAACAGATCAGTATAATAGAGAATCTGCATGATGAACTTGCACAGTATAATAAGAGGGACAGGATATCTAGAAGCAAAGAAATTTATATATGGCTCTCTTCCCATACTTCTAGGGAATCCATTAAGTCAAAATCTTATCTAATACTCTTTTGATCAACTAAAATTCTGAGAACAAATTCACATTGACAATGCCATAGCAGAAACATGGGTAGCCACTAACCGCTACTAATATCTCGTTACCTTCACTTCTTATATATTGTTCTATTCCCACAATAACAATTGTCAACCAATCAACAAACAGTTATGGGAAGAAAATATGGGCAAAAGTCAACTTTTGCATGTGTCTAGCTAATTCTTGAAGCTACACGTTGCAAATTCAAAATTGATTCCATACAATAATTAAGAATGGTTTCAGATAAGGAGCACCACGAAAAGGTTCATAGGTGATTAACAAGGATCGATTTCTAGTACGTTTGGGAATTTCTTTTTTGTGCTTATAAATACACGGGCTACCAAAGGGTTTGAAATGTGGATTTAGAAGAGTGTCTGGCTGAAGTTGAATGTTGTCTGCTCAAATGTCTTGCATGAAGAGGTAGAGAGAGCGCTTTTGAGCCAAGGATGACTTGCCGGCGTAAGTATGGTCTCTTCTTAGGGTATTGTCGGCGAGACATCTTGGCTCACTTGTGCTCCCTTTCCTCTCATATGAGACTAGAGAAAGAGCTTGATTGAAAGGATGATGTCCAATAATTGTGCCTTATTTAGAGGTACTAGATTAGTTACATGAATGTGGCATGAACTATATATATAATTAATTTTAGAGGGAAAATTGAGTAACATGCATGCAACTGGATGTATTGGTCCTCTTTCTTATACCCAAATGAAGATTTTACTGTATGGTGTCAAATTGTGGTTGTGGTTGCTTCGTGGCCAACCATGACATCGTGGGTTAATGTGGCTGATGTGGTTGTAATTGAGATATGATTGTGATGAGTCAAAACACTTTTATGTTGCAATCGCAATTGGCGTTACAAACCACAATTTAAAACCATGACTACAACCAAACAAGGACATGTGAGCGGGAGAGAAGTACTTTCCAAATAACAAGTGAATTGAAAGACTTTGTCCCGCATTACAACCTTGAAATTAAAAATTCTATCCCACTAAAATAGAGTAGATAGAACAAGTCAAGAAGGCAATAATTCCCCCTGCGGAACCACAAATACGGCCCCAAATATTATATCATTTAGACCCGTCTCTCCATATCTATAGGTATTTGGTCTAGTATAATACAGACAAGTTAATAACTTGAGCCATAGAACAAAGACCATGGAGTACATACATAGAACCTTTACCGCGTGTTTGGTTCAACGTTGGTAGCTATGGATGCCCATAAAATCTGAAGCAAGTATTACTTGCTTCTCCGTTGATTTCAAATTTTGACGTGGATTATTTAATCAAGAAACATGGATCCTTGATGCATAACCAAACACACTATATAAACTACTGACATATAATGCTTTATGAGAATCTATATCAAAATTGTTAAAATATTTAATACATCTCAAGGTTCAATTCAAACAAGATAAAGAAACTTTCACAATAATTAACATTTTACGTTAACTATAGAAGTGTCAATAGTCGATAAACTACAAATATCATAAACACTGCATTTAATTATTATGCTAGTTTGTTTTCATCAACTCGAATATTCTGAGCATTTAGACTATCATTTATCGCTCTCAACCTTAAACAGACAATAATCTAAGTTACTGTGTTAATTGAAACTATTAAAACGTTTGGTGAGCCTGTAGTGATTTTCTTAAAAAGAATATCTTGGTTAGTGTCTAGAAGGCAAGAGAAAAAACTTGGGTGTTGATTACTTGGAGAGGAAGGGTAAAAAGAATATTTGTGAAATGTGGAATGTGGTTCATATAAGTTTGTGAGAGTGAAAATCTTTATTATTGTGATCATGAAGGACTAAACGTAGTCGTTTGATAAATCAAGTTTAAACATTTGTGTTCATTTATTTTCTTCCCTTGGCTTGTTTATTTATCTAACGAAGGGAGTTGAACTACAGGAAAACAATTTTGTTTCAGAACAAGTTTTCATAAAACTATATTTCATCCATGTACAACATGATAAACCTCCGTTCACCTTATCGAAATAATTAATGTTTTCGGAAAGCTCAATCCGAGTGTTCTTAATGTATTTTCTGAAAGGATTTGTTTCAATTCAACTCTTTTCTTGTATTTTTCTTTGTTTATACAATCCTATCCATCTATGTATGATTTTTGGCGTGCATGGACAAAATGTTAAGAATCTTTGCAACATGCTATTTATTTCTCTAATAATTGTTACGAATTTGATAATCTGAAGTTAAATGGAGTTTTTTAATAATTGGTTCATCAAAGATATGGCTCCGGGAGAACCAAGCTCTACAGCAAGCAAAATCATAGATCTGATTCGACTTAGCAAGTGGCAGCAAAAGGATGAGTGACTCGACATTCTTGTCGTATAAAAAATGCAGCGTAATCTTTCCATTAGGGGAAAAAAGGGTATTTGAGTCAAATAAAAACGAGCTTTCCTTTGACCTTTTTTATTTACATCAACAAAGAGAGATTGCCCTTCTAAATTCAGATAATCTATTCTCAACTGACAATGACAAATCGATTGACTGTGGTGATACTTCAAGACATTATTAATATTAAACAAAACCGGTAATGAATATCATATCATAGCTGAGTGAATCCAAATTTCCCATTGGCACAGGAATAAAGGTGTAGCTTGAACTAAATCTTTAGAAGCCATCCCAATTGTTGATCTTCCAAAGGTATTTACATCTTTTAAACTTGTGATCTTAGATAATTAAATCTTTAGATTAATGTGTATGGCACAAAAATGCTATTGACAAAAATCCCAACTTTAACTCAGACGTTTTAAAAAAAATTATAATTTATTATATCAGCAAAAAAAAAAAAAGAATAAAGCTTTCATGATTTTACATTGAAAAGATAAGAGAATAAATATATAATAAAGGCCGCAGCCAAAGAAGATTGCCAGGAACAACACACCTTACATGATTTTAAATGTAAAAATATAAGGGAAGAAATAAAAACGGAGAAAAAAAAGCGCAAATTCTTTAATGAAATCTTAAATATAAGAACAGATCTGGCTAATAGAGAATCTGCATGATGAACTTTACATTAATACCATAATGAGAGGGACAGGATATAAACAAAGAAAATATATGGGTCTCTGTCCATACTGCTATGGAACCCAATTAAGTCAAAATTTTATCAGATAATCTTCTGATCAACTAAAATTCTGAGTACATATTCACATTGACAATGCCGCAGCAGAAACATTGGTAGCCACTAACCACTACTATACTTTCTCGCTGCCTTTGCTTCTTATATATTATTCTATTCTATTCCCACAACAATATTTATTAACCAATCAACAAACAGTTTCAGGATGAAAATGGGCCAAAGTCAACTTTTGATTGTTCCTACCTAATTCTTAAATTTACAAGTAGCAAAATCAAAATTGATTCCAGACAAGTTTCGGATAAGGAGAGCCATGGAAAGGTACATATGTAATTAACAAGGGTCAATTTCTAGTATGTAAAAGTTCGTTTGAGTGTTTCCCTTTTTATGCTTATAAATACACAGGCTACCAAAGGGTTCCAAATGTGGGTTTAGAAGAGTTGTGTAGTAGTTGAAGTTGAATGTTGTTTGCTCAAATGTCTTGCATGAAGAGGTAGGGAGAGTACTTTTGAGCCAAGGATGACTTGCCGGCCTAGGTATTATCTCTTCTTATAGGGTATTGCCGGCCAGCGAGACATCTTGGCTCACTTGTGCTCTCTTTCCCCTCATATGAGACTCAAATGAGCTTCATTTGAAAAAATGATTTCCAATACTGTTCCTTGTTGAATTGTACTACCACATAGAAGTGGCTTGAAATATATCTATATACTTAATTAATTTGAGAGGAAAAACTGAATACACTCAACTGGATGGCTTGGTTCCTCTTTTGATAGACAAATGAAGATTTCATTGCAATCAAAGAGCGTGAGATAGACATGCTGGAGTTGGAGAAAACTACGTACACTCCAAATTACAAGTGAGGTAAAAGACTATGTTCCCCATTACAAACTTAAAATAGAAAAGTCTAATCCACTAAAACAGTTAAACAGAGTAGATAGGACAAAGGCAATAATTCTACCTGCGGTACCACAAATACAACCCCAATCTTGTATCATTTAGACCCATCTCTCCCTGTCTAAATGTACTTGGTCTAGTATAATGCAGACAAATTAATAGCTTGAGCCGTAGAACAAAGACCGTGGAGTACATTCAATTTTTAGAAAAACCATGTAGTTATCATTTTTAATAGCTTTGAGGCACTCGAATTTTGTTTTTACTGTCAGACCCCAATAAAAATACTAAATAAAAATAATTATACTACTATACATACAAATTTTTTATAATACACATAAAAAATTATAATTGAAAAAAAGTTAGGTGATGGGGGCCAAGATTTTCCACAACACATGGTTCCTCTCTTCAAATTTTCTTCCATATTAAGTCTTTATGACTTTTATTGCATTGGGTATCTCATTTTTATTTTTTTATAATTATATTTTCTTAATTTCAATTATTTTAATTTTACTTTAAATTTAATTTATATTTTAAAATATGAATCTTGAAATAATTGATTTTTTCTAGATGTCGTGAATATAAAATTATTATAATAAATTTAATCTCAAATTAAATTTATAGTTTTTTAATATTAATTTTTGACACATCACATCAATTAACATAATATATCTTCATCAAACTTTATATTTTTTCACTTTTAAGCATTACCGTTAAGTTTATCCTGTATAATAAAATAAAATATTCACTATTGTTTTAGTTTTATTTAAATTGGAAATTACCCGTATAATAATTTGAAAGCATTATAAAGCTTTTTCTTTTTACTGAATATATTGGGTAATATAACTAAGAAATCTAATAAGGAACAAAAGTGGTGGCTGCTAAATCAGCAATGCATCAGAGCAATGCAACAGAAGGAAGGACAAAGATTTCATAAATAATGTTAACTCCAAACTTAGTGGAAAGAACATGATTTGTTTTCATATTTGCAACCCTATTTGCATCACCGAAGATATGTACCTAAGAGAACCGAACTCCAAAGACAGCAAAATCATAGATATGATCAAGCTAAGCAAGAATGAGTGACTTGACATTCTTGGTGTCAAAAAATGCTGTGCAATCTTTCCATTAGGGGAAAAAAGGTATTAGTTATACAAAGACAACCTTTCGTTTGACATTTTTAATTTTCATCGAAGAGCGATTACTCTTCCAAATAATGCATGCAGATAATCAATTCTCAACCGACAATGACAAATCGATTGACTGTGGTGAGACTTCGTCAAGACGGTAATAAACAGAATCCGTAATCAATATCATATCATAATTTTAAATTGCGTGTACAACAAAACAATTTTTTGACTGTCCACAATTGCATTACAACTGCAATTGCACCGTATCAGTCACATTTTCCTATAATTGCTGGAATGTAAAGGTTTTTTCATTCACCGCAATCACAATTTAAAATCATGATCATATCAAAGCTGAGTGAATCCAAATTTTCCATTAGACCAGGAATAGTGGTGTAGCTTTAACTAAATTTTTTGATGTTACGTAAACAGTGATTTATTTTTTGGGTGGACAATGAGATTCTATAGCGATAAACGCCATCACAATTGTTGATCTCATAAAGGTATTCACATCTTTTAAACATCTGAATTTGAAAATAAATTTTTAGATTAATGTATACGAAAACAAAAATAATATTGACAAAAATCCCAGCTTTAACTCTGAAACGTATTTAAACAAAAAATATGATTCATCATATCAATACAAAAAAACATTAAGCTTACATGCTTATAAATTGAAAAGATAAATGGAAGAAATATATATTCATAAAAAAAGGCCGCAGCCAAAGAAGATCGCCAATGGTACAGGAAACAACACACCTTACATGATTTTACATTTGAAAGGATAAGGGAAGAAAGAAAAGAAAAGAAAAAAAACAGAAGAGCAAATTCTTTAATGAAAACTTTAAAGATAAGAACATATCTGGCTAATAGAGAATCTGCATGATGAGCTTTAGACTGATAATAATGAGAGGGACAAGATATGAGCAAAGAAAATATATGCCTTTCTGCCCATACTGCTATGGAACCCAATTAAGTCAAAATTTTATCAGATACTCTTCTGATCAACTAAAATTCTGAGAATAAATTCACATTGACAATGCCACAGAAGAAACATTGGTAGCCACTGACCACTACTACTGTCTCGCTGCCTTTGTTACTTATATATTATTCTATTCCATTCCCACAACAATAATTACTAACCAATCAACAAACATTTTCGGGATGAAAATGGGCCAAAGTCAACTTCTGCTTATTCCTGGCTAATTCTTAAACTTACACGTAGCAAAATCAAAATTGATTCCATATAAACAACGAATGGTTTCGGATAAGGATCGAGAACCATGGAAAGTTCGTTTGAGTGTTTCCCTTTTTGTGCTTATAAATACAAAGGTTACCAAAGGGTTCAAGATGTGGATTTAGAAGAGTATGTAGTAGTTGAAGATGAATGTTGTTTGCTCAAATGTCTTGCATGAAGAGGTAGAGAGAGTGCTTTTGAGCCAAGGATGACTTGCCGGCGTAACTACCGGTGTTGCCGGCGAGACATCCTTGCTCACTTGTGCTCTCTTTCCACTCATATGAGACTAAAAGAGCTATTGATTGAGCCCAATGTTGCGCCTTGTGGAAATGTACTGCATGTTATACGAAAATGGCACGAACTGTATATGCAACATTAATTTTAGAGGTAAAACTGAGTAGCATGTATGCAACTGGATGGCTTGGTTATTGGTAAATATGTTACTTCCTTTGATAAGTCTCTCTGTAAAAACTTGTAGAAGAAAAATAAAGTTTATCTCATAAGCTGAAATTAGCTTAAGTACGTAAAATTAAAATAAGCTTTTTTGGAGTAGCTAAATCATTTTAACTTCTTTCTAAAATTGGTTTTAACTTGTGTACAAGTTAATTTTAGTTTTCGAGAAAAACTTATCTTATTTTCTTCTACGTTAAATGTTGATGAAAAGGTTTTCCAAACAGAGCCTTAATCGAATTTAGTTAATCGAGGTGATCCTTTTTCTGTTCTTCTAATTCTTGTTTTCGAAGATTCACTTCTTTTTCTTTTTCAGGATGCATAGTATCATTTGATCCACTTAAATCCAGACAAATGGAGCATGATCGAAACAAGTTTAGAGAATGTGTCTGCAATGACACTTCAATAGAACCAAACATGTCTATATAGATCAATATTAGGTTTGGAGTCTTCACCATCTTTGAGAATGTGAGTCATTAGCAAAAGAGCAATCGCAATTCTTTAAGCCCTCTAGAGTTGGCCTAGTAATGGGTTTGGTATAATAGCTTTAGATTATAAGTTTGAACTTTAATATGATCATTGTAAAAAAGAAGAAAAAAACAATCACAATGTCACTACCTGAGAATTGGGTTGTTTCTGAATGATTCAACAAATGATAAAATATAAAGTAATCTTCTAAACTCATTTAACATGTAGTATTCATTAGACAGTAAAAAACTAGAATAGGTATTTAATGCACTATTTTTTAATAAGAAAAATGATTATTTTTTTTGCAGAAGCAAAATGAATTTTATTGTAAGAAAAAAGTAGTATAAGGAATGCCACGTTTCAGCCCTCTACATTTGATACAGAGAGCTCCCAGGGCAAAACAAAACAAAAAAAAAAAAAGAAAATACAAGGATATATCTAGAATCAAAGTATATATATTGTCTGCACTCTGCACTACAAGGGTGTGGCTACACTACTAGATCATACACTACCAAGACAGAATGATTGAGCTGAGAAGAGAAAAGAAGCAACCGTATTTATCCATCACCAATGCAACAAAACTATAAAGTCAATAGAAAGATTTAGAAAGGCCAGAAGTCACGAGCAGATACGCTTTTGTCTTGAGAAGTTTAACATGATCAAGCTAGGCACCATCAAGCAGAGGTTAACATTAGCTCATATACTTACACTATTAATTAAACAAAATTAAAAGTAAACAACAACAAGATAGATTCATGAAATTAATTAATAAATGACGTGTTTTACAAAAATTGTCAAATAAAAAAACAAAAAAATTTAAGCAATTAATTCGTTTGGCAAATTTTTCCATACATAATTTATACTGTATTAATTATCATTTTTTCATTAAAAGCTAAACAACATTTGTTTTTAATATATATATTGAACTCCATGTTTTATCTCCTATTTGTTTCTTTTTATCCATATTCCAATAATCAAATTAAGGAAAGAAAAACTTGGAGGTTCTTGTGAAATGAGATCATTAAACAAGAAGGTATGAGAAGATCGAGAAACTCAAATGAAGGTTTTGTTTGGCAAACCTGTATGTGCTCAATTCAAGAATGAAATTACTGATGATCGTCTTTTTAATTGCTCATAAAAAAATGTCAATAGTATTATACATTATGCATTCACAATTCTTTGGAAGTGGTGCAATGCAACCAACTGTGTTTTCTTCTCAGGGAGAGTCTTCTACCATGGTTTTCTGACTTCACAGGTCGCTGTAAGGACTTAACCAATATCTGCGATACTGATTTGGCAGATTCCGTAGTGTAGTACAAGTGTGTAACATTTAGGTATGATCTATAGTGAAGACGACCATTCTGTATTCAATTGGCATTCTGGCCAAGGATGCATTTACTGATTGTGTATATGGATGATATTATTATAATTAGTAATGATCAACATGACATACTTCACATGAAAAAACATCTCTCACACCAGTTTCAGGCTAATTAATGACCGTAGTAAGTTCCGATGTTTCTTGGTTACACAGTATATTGATCACTGATGAATGCTTACAGTTCTGGCAAAAAGATTGATCTCTGTTATTTTTAAGAGAAAATAAAATACGAGATTAATCAACTCTTAAATTGTGAAAGTCAGTTAACCACACAGAGGTGGTAACACTGTAAAATTTTATAAGATTAAATAGAAGGAACAATCATTTGAAAAATACAATCGTACAAAGCCATAATTTAATTCACGTAAGGGAGCCTAGTGATTAAAAAGGTGAGCTTAAGCCCTGTTTTTTTTTTTTTTTTTTTTCTGTTTTTACTTTCAATTTATAAAATCAGCATCTTATTGTCAATCTGTTTTTGCTTTCAAATATTTATATAGGAAATCATGAAAACGACTTTCAAATATTAACAATTCATTTTAGAATAATGCACCAACATCTAGCACTGGAGAATTTTAATTGTTCTAAGTTTTTATATCAATTTTATAATAATATCACACAAACACAAATAGAGGTGCATACGCAATTTGGAATTTAACACTTTATGTTCAAATTTTAGAACAATACCTAATATGAAATAATTAATTAATATTTCTAATTACATTAACAATTAAATGTAATATCAATAGTATAAAGTTTGTCTCCATCAACACAAGTAAAGCTTGAAGGTATACTCACCATACAATCAAGAACATATACTAATTTGAGAATAGAACCATTCTTAGCAAGCGGTCAGCGCATTTAACACACATTATACCTTTCTCTCTTGACCAGAATATTGACATATTGTTATATAATGAGATTGACTTCTATATGATCGATATTCAATAGCTTGTAACTTTTTAATTCCTGCTTAAAATTTGCTGAATTTGTTTATTGACTTGCGTTATTCCATTACAAACCTCAACATCTTTTTCTTAATTGGAAAATCTGGTTTGTCAAAGGTGTCCCAGCTCACATTATCCTTTTTCAACCCTTTTCCACACCTATGAATTATATTATTCCTTAGCATCATATCTATTAAGATATCATGCATTGCACAGTTCATGCCTAGCCTTTGAATTAAGCTTAATCATATCCATTTCCATTTTCAAATGAAATTAGGAAATAAAAATATAAAATTCTGAAAGTAGTATATGTGCACTCTGACCATCACAACCTGATAACCATGACCCAAATAACGTGACCCTATGTCATGCCCATAACCAAAAAAGGATGGCCATTTAACGGCACAAATCCTCATTGCCTTCCCTTTTTGAAAGATTCTATTCCCACAAAAAGGAAATTTAGCTTTGAAGCCAATTGATTGAAACTAGAAAGGAAGGTGGAGACCCCAGCAATCTTTGTTTGTGCTAAAGTGGCCGACCCAAATGCATGAAGGAAGCTTTTGGAAGAAATCGGGATAAAACAGGTCGATTGTGGGGTTGCCCTATCAAAGGAATAACTATCAATTTTGTCCAAAAGATTGTGAATAGTGAGTCAAAATGAAAATATGATTGATAGCATGAGAGCATCTAACTTTTGCCACTAACCCTTGCCTCTAGCTTATAAATAGCAATAACTTACTAACTTTAGTAACATAGAGATTGAATTGGCAATAGATCAAAATCCATATGCCAAGGGAAAACAAGTTTGGGGCAACTCCTAAGTTTTTGGTCTAAGTGTCTTTCATGGAGAGGTTGAAAGTGGAATGAAGCCAAGGATGACTTGCCGGCATTAATTTGCTATTAAGCTAGCAAGTTATGTAGTTTCATTTGTTGGGTTTTCCCGGCAAGTCATCCTGTGGCTATATTTGGCTTTCTTCCTCCTATGTGAGACTCTAATGACTCTTATATATGCTAGGCAAACCTCACCCTTGTTCTATGAAGAAGTTCTTAGACAGCAATAGTTAGAATCAAAGTTGACAAGACCAGCAAATTTAATTAATTCGAGAAAACAAGTCAAACATATGTCCATGTTTCAGAAGTTTTTAGCATTTTCGACAATTCAATAGTTTTTAATATTTCTAACTTATCTTCTTAAAGAGTACATACTCAAATTAATGAATTTTTTAAAATTCTGTTTCATGGACTTTTGTTTGTTGAAAACATTGTTTTTATAAGATTTTTTCTTTAAAAAAAATTATGTTTAGCCGAATTTATCCTTATAAAAACTAATGTTTAAATATGTTTTTATCCCTCAAAGTTTGGATCACTTTTGATTTTAGTCTCCCAAATTTTTGTTTCTTTTAGCTTGTCAATTGTTCTTTTTGGTCCTGCAAGGAGGACGTACCTCAATTGGAGGACCACGACCCTGCTCATAATGGTTATAGGCAAACCCAAACGGACATTGATAGGAAGGTCATCATATGTCATTTTGGTCGTTGGTAAGTTACATTTTTTCTTGTTTTGGCATTTATTTGTTAAATAATAAATTTGGCTTATATTGAATTTTACTCTTTGCTCGTAGACTTCACCATTGTGTTCGCTGAGGCGATTAGGTGTGCCATTACTACACAATTTGAACTCGTTACCATTGCTGAATTTAGACCCTTGAGGATGTTAAGAATGATTGGTGGCAGAGATTTGGGATTATAAGTTTTACTGTGTATTTATTCATTATGATATTACAAATAGTTATTTCACTTACATAATAACTAACAATATCTCTCAATCATCATTGTGTAGAACAAAGTTTCATGGGATCCTAACCATGAGGAGATTGTTTATAACATGTTGAAATATCATTGCTCCAAATGTCTTACCGATACTCACCAAGGCAAGAAAGGCTCAAAATAAGCTTATTTGGATTGGGGTTGAATCTTGGGTTGGTCTTGTTGCTTATTGGGATAATAGGGCCTTTTGGATGTACTCAGCCCAAAACAAGATCAACCATACTTCTTTTAGAGGTAGAGTAGTCCAAACTACAAGTTGTAGGTCTTACTCTCAAGGTGGCATTAGAAATGAAGTATATGTATTCCCTTGCATACACATGTTTTGTATAGTTTAGTATTTTTTTATTGTGTTATAACTTTAGACTAAATATTAATTGCCTTTTTTACATTGTTAATGAGCTCTTTATGGCCACCTACAAGAAGAGGTATGACAATTGTGTTGATGGTCACTCTTAAAAGGCAAATGTAAGTTGTCAATTACAACCTTTTTTATACAACTTCATTTGTCAAACAATATAATTATCTTACTAGTTTATGATCTCTAAACTTGAACATAAGGACTTTTAAGTTTTAACAATGTTCTAGCTAAATGAAGGCAAAAATTTGTGAGGCCTTTGCAGATAAAACACAGAAGATTGATGGGTCGACCGAGCTTAGCATTTGGCAAGAGGTTGCTAATAGTATCGAGGAGAGGACTACTACTTTGGAGCAACATGTGCGCTACGATGGTGCATGTGGCAGCTTTTGATCACCAGTCATGCTCATACACTAAGACTTTGTTTGGGAGAGAGATTTTGGAGGGGAAGGGAGGGAAGTGAAAGATTTATGTAGAGACATCTCCTTGTTTGCTAGTTTTAATTTTTGAGGGAAAGGATTTGAGGATTTTCAAAACTCCTCTGAAATCCTCCAAAGCCTTAAAATTGTTGTTCCCCCTATTTGGGGGTTTTTAGAAGAAAAAGTAACTAAAATTATTATTATATCAGTCAGTGTTAATAAAATTACTATCATATCCTAATCAATGTAAAATATATAATGTATTAATTTTTTAAATAAGGAAAAAATTGTAAAAATTTCTTATTAACTCTCTATTTCCCTCTCTTAATATATTTTTAACTCCCAAACAAGGAGAAAGGAACTTCCCTTATTTTCTTCCCTTTCCTTCCCCACCCTTCCCCTTGAATCTCTTTCCTTTCCCTCCCCTCCTAACTCCTAAACAAAGCCTAAGAGTCTCACACCTAAAAGTACATCCATACTATCAAGATTGTATGGACGATCATTTCTTGGATGACGATATCAGTCTAGAGATATTTTTGTTCTCTTTTTATATCTTTATTGTACACTTTGACTATCATATTACAAACATGAGCACAATTGTATACGACGATTATTTTTGTTTATTTCTACATTATTATTTATCTTATGTCTTTATTATGTTTTAATAATTTTAGTTTGTCTAAGTTCTACAATATATCAATAACAAATAAATAAAAATATCATTTTATAAAAATTTATATATATATAGATCTAGCATTAATCTGGGCAATGCTAACTCTAGATAGCTAAATTTAAAATAATCTTTTTAATTAAATTAGTGTTGACCTTTTTTTAAATAGTTACAACTTCTATTTTTGTAAAAGATATATGAAAATGAATACTAAAATGACGTGGATATTACTAGAAAAATAACATTTCACATCGATTCTTTTTGGATTTTCAATATCGATTTTTAACCAATGTTAAAACCTCGATATTGAAAGTATCAACGTTAACAATGATTTTTTAAATTAAATGTTAACATAACTACACAACATCAGTTTTCTTAAAAACTGATGTCACTTAATGAGAAATTAAAGGAAAAAATTGTAAAATATGTAAAATCAACATCGATTTTAATAAAAATTGATGTTGATTTACAAACAACAACATCAGTTTTTACAAAAGTCGATATTGTTTGCATAAATCAACATGGGTTTCTAAAAAATTTGATGTTGTTCTGCATAATAACATCGATTTTTGTAAAAATCGACGTTGTTTTGTGTAATTCTATATATAATTGTGTAGTTTATTACGAATTAATTATTACGAGAACATGACTAGTCTTTTGGGTAAATATTTGAACTTAGATCCACTCTTACTACGTGTAGGGTACGGTTGTCCTAAATGAACATATTTTACGCATCATTGAGATCCATACTTTTACGTACACTCTACTTTAATTCAAAACTTTCATTTTATTTTATTTTATCAAAAAGATCCTAAAAAGTGTGGCTTCAAGAAAGAAAGTATCAATCATGAGCCAAATGCACGATTGACACTAAAGTCATATTTAGTGTTGACTTTCATTAATTAATGTTGATTTTTTACTGACATTATCAGTAGTGAAAGTATCATTACATAATTTTCATATTCAAATATTTTTGTATTTTCTCTTTTTTATTTCATCTTATACTCTAACGTAAAGTGTTCATCAAGTACTAACATTACAAGAAATTGCTAAAAAAGAGACGAAAAAATAATCATCGTTTAGTTCACATACAAAGCTAATTATTGTACTTTAGGTTTAGCGTCGCTTAGGTGTTGCCCATCATCCATCTTTTACTTGCAAAACACTAATTATAGAGGCTAATGTCTACAAGCAACAACTTAGCCATCTCACAGTCGACACTAAAAGGCAGTGTCAGAACAAAAAAAAAACATTATTGTCTCCAACGATGTACTTCTATACGAAAACCATCTCCTTAACAGCAACACTAAATTTGCCATGATTTTTCCTTGCAGTTGTTCCTTACAACAACTCTACCACTCCACCACCACCATCAACCGCAGCCAACTAGTACCTTCAACACTAACCAACCGCAAACAAACCACCAACCAAACTATCCCTCGCTGGCAAAACCTCCTTCATCACCTAAGCCAATAATAAACATAAACATAAAGTTTGAGTATAATTGCATAACCATACAATCAGAAACTTTGCAAACCTTTGTTGTTCCCTTTACAAACCAAAAGCTATATATATATATATATATATATATGCGACATTAAAGAAGTCACGTGCTAAATAAAATTATATATATATTTTAATTATTCACTAAGTGATGGGGTGATTGTTCTAAATATAGAGACATCAAACTCATGAGCCATACTATGAAGTTGTGGGTGAGAGTTATTGAATATCGACTAAGGAGGTAGAGCAAGGTTTCCGTAAATCAATTTGGATTTATGCCAGGAAGATGTACCATGAAAGTTATTTTCTTGCAGCAATAATTAATGGAAAGATATAGGGAAAAGAAGAAAGACTTACATATGGTATTCATAGATCTTGAGAAAACATATGATAGGGTCCCAAGAGGAGTCTTATGATGGACTCTTGCGAAGAAAAATGTAGCATTAAAGTATGTTAATGCAATCAAAGATATGTATGATGGAGCTACCACATGTGTGAAAGCTTGTAATGGAACATCAAGGTATTTTCCTATCACTGTAGGTGTTCACCAAGGTTCAGCTCTTAGTCCTTATCCCTTTGCCTTAGTGATGGATGAACTAACAAAAGATATTCAAGAGAAAGTGTCATGGTGTATACTTTTTGCAGATGACATCGTGCTTATCTATGAGAACAAAGATGGTGTTAATAGGAAATTGAAATTGTGGAGAAATACTTTGGAGTCTAAAGCATTCACGATAAGCAAGAGCAAGACAAAGTATATGAAGTGTGAGTTTTCGTAGGTAAGAGATGGTGATCAAGACACAATGCATCTCAAGAGGTACCCAATGAAGATGTTTTTAGATACTTAAGATCAATTTTGCAAAAAAGTTGTGAGATTGATGAGGATACAAATCATAGAGAGCAGGGTGGATGAAATGGCGGAGTGCATTGAGGTTTTTGTGTGACCGCAAAATTCCCCTTAAGCAAAATGGAAAATTCTATAGAACAGCTGTAAGACCGGCAATGTTATATTGAGCAAAATGTTGGCCAGCACATAGGCAACATGAGCATAAAATAAGGGTATCAGAAATGAGGATGTTAAAGTGGATGTGTGATTATACGAAGATGGGAAAGATAAGAAATGAGGATATTCGACGAATGTTATCAGTGATACTAATATGTGAAAAGATGAGAAAACATAGAATGAGGTGGTTTAGGTACGTTATGAGATGACCACTTGTGCTCCCGTAAGAACAAGAGTGTGTTACCAAGAGTTTGACACAAAGAGAGGTAGAGGTCGATCGAAACTTACCTGAGGAAAAGTAGTTAAACAAGACATAATGGAGTGAAATATAAATTGGCGGACGGTATGTCTTAGGATGGAGTGAAAAAAAGCTATAAACTTGGTGGAGGGTTGTTGAATTGTATATATTTAGGAAATTTTTATTTCTTAGAATCATTCCAATCTGCTGTATCAATTGTAGGAGAATTGTATGGAGAGATTATAGGACATTATTCTCTCTGATTGATTGTATCTTCCATCTTTAGTGCACCTATATGTGTATATATTGCTCATTATGCAGTAAGAAATATAAGAAGTATTATGTATACCTATAGTGCTTTGTTTAACATTCAGATTTTCAGAAAGGATATATGTAAGGACCCTCATTCTTGGCACCTAACCCCGCGATGTCGCGCGGGGATTCACATGAGAAAACCCTGTTAAGGGTGCCGCGCGGATGGCGCCAGGGCTGGCGCGGATCGCGCCAGACCCACTGGAAGCTGACGCTAGGGGCGTCAATGTGGCGCCAGGGGCACCAGAGGTTTCCAGCCAGCGCGAGTCGCGCCATAGGTCGCGCGGTTAGCGCGGGAAGTGGCTTGGAAAACGCACTTTCTCTGGATTTCCACGCGGCTAGCGCTAAGGTTGGCGCGGATAGCGCCATTTGTTTTAGGAGTTGACGCTAATAGCGTCAAGGATCACGCTGATAGCGCCAGAAGTGCCCTGGAAAATCAGTTTTCTCTGGATTTTCACGCTGATGGCGCCAGAGGTGGCGCGGATGGCGCCACAGGTCTCGGGAAGTTGGCGCTGATGGCGCGGTTAGCGCCGAACCACCGACATTGTGGCGCGGATGGCGCGGGAGGTGGCGCGGATCGCGCCAGACCTCGGGCAGGCTGAGTATATAAGGGTCAAACGCGATTTTTGAAGGAAAAGTCAGCTCTTTCTTCTTCCCCACGACCCAACCTCCATTAGAGCTTGTTCCAAGCTTTATAGGACCTTATATACTAGCCTAAACACCTCCCTAAGACCTTTAATCTTGAGAGAAACCCTTGTGAAGCTTTAATCCTTCATTTCATGCTCTTGGAACCCCATTTTGAGTGAGAAGTGGGTTCTCAAGTGAGAAACCTCAGAGAACTTGAGAGTGGTCGAGACTCAAGGCTTAGAAAAGACAATAGAGCTTGAGGAAGTTGTCCTGAGATCTTCTGAGTCGTCTCTGAGGTAAGATATTCAAGTTTCTCCATTTAATTTTGATCCTGGGGGTGTTTGTGAATAGTGACCCATATGAGCTGGGGCTAGAATTAGCCCAGGGTCCTGTTGAAAAACTTGTTCAGAGCGATGAATAGATGAATGATTAACTTTCGATTTTTGATTTAGATGAATTTGAATCTTGGCTCTGTATATGCCTGGGTGACTTGTGTAGAGTCACTTGTTGATGGTTCTCTGATAGGCTAGAGCCTTGATTGTGTTGTGCTGAGCCTAAGTGGCTAGTTGAACGAGACTTTGAGTGGAATTCAGTCCGTTCTAGTGATAATTGAGGTTAAGGCTGAGGAAACTGTGCCTTGTGTGATTGAGTATTGAGTCCAGATGACTCAGAGGCTTAGCATTCAGCCTTGAGGGACCTTGAATGGTCTGTGGACAGCCTTGTGTGGGGCTGAATATGACTGAACCCTAGGATAGGAGAATTCTGATAAAATATGTTCTGTGAATTGTATGCCTGAGGGCTTATTTTGATATGAGTTGTGCATGTGCCTTGATTAGGCTTTGATTCTGAGACTGTTGGTGGCGGGAGTCACAGACCTGGGAAGGAACTGCTGACTGAGACCTTACCAGGTAAGTTCAGTATTTCTGGGGGATGAATTCCCGCTTTGGTTGCACACCACACTCCTGGGAGTGTTGGTCATGATTCATGATGCATGCATTGGCTATGGCATTGTTTGTATTGATTTTATATGCCTCTGCATTGGATATATGTATACTGTGACTGGGATAGCTATTGTGATTGAGATATCTGTTGCCAATAGATAAATACCGGCATTGAGGAGCTCTGTCGTGTATTCAAGGCGTTGAGGAGCTCTGCCCATTGGACAATAGATGACTACCGACATTGAGGAGCTCTGTCGGGTATTCTGGGCGTTGAGGAGCTCCGCCCATGGCATTGAGGAGCTCTGCCATATATTGACAGGTACTGACGTTGAGGAGCTCCGTCAGGGCGTTGAGGAGCTCCGCCAGGCATTGAGGAGCTCTGCCACCTGTCATTTGTTGAGATTATGATTATGATTATGATTCTGTTATGATGTGGGCCAGAGGGCCAGGCCAGTGGGCCATGTGTGCTATGTTACCTGTAGCGTGTCGTGGATCTATGAGCCAGGGTGGGAATGATTTCCCAAGGACTTTGAGCTTACTGAGATATGTTATCTCACCCCGTGTGGGATTTTCTATGATTTCAGGTGATCATTCTAGAAGAAAAGATCAGTCTCAGGGCAAGAGGCCCAGCAGAGACTAGGCTGCTTGACTGAGGAGCGGCATGGAGAGCTTGAAGGCTCTATTTTGATTCTGTTTTGATGTATAGTTCTGTATACCCTCAAGGAGGGTTGATATTCTTTTGTATTCCCACAGAGTGGTGTGGAAACTGATGTATATATGTACAGAACTATTTGAGTTTATGATATGAGACTTTCCCTGAGTATATATTTGTTGTACATGTGACTATCTGCCTAAGTCTTGTAGTTATCTGTCTTTATGATGTATGATATGAAAAACTGGATCAGCAGGGGCGTGATAGATGTATATTATGTGTGTGAGATGCTTTATATTTGTGATTCCATACATAATGTATCAAGAAAAGCGATTCTGTGCTTCCGCTAAGTTTTATAAACTATGTTTTATGCGCTAATATGATATTATTAATGATAACACGTCGGAGGCCTACGGGGTGTTACAATATAGGTGTTATGACCCCCAACAGCATAAACTTCATGTCACCTTAGATACTTCCTTCAGAGAATCAGAACCTTATTATTCAGGGGGAGCCTCTGAGTCTCCTCTTCAGGGGGAGAGCTATAGTGAAGAGCACGACTTATTTTTAGAAGTATGTGGAGGAGTTGGAGATGAGTCATGTGGAAGAGGTAGACACATAGAAGTTGAACCAGACCCACCTCATAACTCACCCGTAGCTAATGAAGTACCTCGTTTAACACCAAAAACCAAGGATTCTATCCGGGAATGTCATCATACTCCAACAGAGGTAATTCTTAGTCCTGCTCATGTAGATTCATCACAAATTGGTAGCATGCCTAATGAAAATGTCTTTGATTTACCTGACAACCCGGCTGAAATTGTGATTGACCCCATTGACACAAATCTTAGACGATCACACAGAATTAGTAAAGGTATCCCAAAAAAATTATATGAACCTGATCCTAAGGCAAAAGTTAAATATCCAATTGGTAACTATGAGTCTAATGACAGATTAACTAAATCATATGCTCTCACTGTTAATCAATTGTTCAGTGTTTTTGTTCTGAGTAATGTGCAGGATGCATTAGACGATCTGAATTGGAAGAAAGCTATGAATGAAGAAATGGAGGCTTTGCAAAAGAACTCTACTTGGGAGCTTGTGTCTCTACCAATTGGAAAAAGAACCATTGGATGTAGATGGGTGTTCACTGTGAAGCTAAAGGTTGATGGGACCATTGATAGGTACAAGGCTAGTCTTATGGCAAGGGATATACACAAAAGTATGGAGTTAACTACCAAGAGACATTTGCTCCAGTGGTCAAACTCAACACAATTTGAATCATCATGTCCATAGTTGCAAATAGAGATTGGCCTTTACGACAATTTGATGTGAAAAATGCATTCCTCAATGGAGATCTAGAAGAGGAGGTATACATGGATATACCACCAGGTGTAAAGGAAAGCTCAAGATATGAAAATAAAATTTGCAAACTGAAAAAAGATTTATATGGGTTGAAACAATCCCCTAGAGCTTGGTCTGGGAGATTTAGTTCTGTTATGAAAAAAGTAATGTTGACCATACGTTGTTCATTAAGCGCAAAGGAGGAAAAGCAACCGCCTTGATTGTTTATGTAGATGACATGGTTCTAACAAGAGATGACTTGGAGGAAATGAACATTTTGCAGAAATAGTTAGCCACTGAGTTTGAAATGAAGGACTTGGGAGACTTAAAATATTTTTTGGGAATTAAGATTGCAAGATCAAAGCAAGGTATCTATCTCTCACAAAGAAAATATGTATTGGATCTTCTCACCTAGACTGGAATGCTTGCGTGTAAGCCAGTTGAGACACCAATGGAAATGAATCACATGCTGGGGATTTTCCTGGATCAACAGACAACAGATATCGGACAGTACCAAAGGTTAGTTGGAAGATTGATATGTCTGTCACATACAAGGCTAGATATTGCCTATGCCGTAAGTGTTGTAAGTTGTTTCATGCATGCACCAAGTGTTGACCACATGAATGCAGTGTATCGAATTCTAAGGTACTTAAAAGGTGCTCCTGGAGGCCTATTATTCTCAAAAAACAACAACACTTGAATTGAGGGTTATACTGTTGATTTGAGGGGGAGTTGAATGAGGATCAAATGAAGATTCAAGCAAGGTTCAAGACTTGGATGTTTTGGCTTTCAACATGGCTCAAGCTTTGAAGAAATGATGTTTTTGATTTAAATGTAAAACGTCTAAAAGCATCGAGATGATCCAAGTTTTGATTACATATCATTCATAAATTAATTAAGCATTGCATCATATAGAAGCTAAGTAATTGGTTTGAAACTTAGGAAAAAACTAGGTGTTTTCTAAAATATAGTATATAGTCGTTTTAATCGATTACTGGCTTATCATAATCGATTATTTTGTTCATGAGTTTTCTGGAAAATCAAACATAAACACTTTAATCAATTATTGCATCAACTTAATCGATTACATGAAATATCGCATACATAGAAATTGGCCTTGTGACTGCTTTAATCGATTACCATGATATTGGAATCGATTACCTACTTAGTTGAAAAATACTGTCACTCTGGCTTAATCGATTACCACTTACTGTAATCGATTATTTTAGTACATTCATGTTTTTGCATCACGTTGCTTTAATCGATTACCAATAGATGAAATCGATTATCCTTCACAAACATGATTTCAGCATAGGACTGCTTTAATCGATTACACATAGATGTAATCGATTACACTTCATTATCAGAATTTTAGCTTAGTCTGCTTTAATCGATTACACCACGGGTTAATCGATTATTTAACCCGTTTAATGAAATCCTGAGAATACCAAAGGTCGGTTTAATCGATTACAAGAGCGTCTGGAGCATTTTTAATCGATTATTTACGTTACGAAAATAACTATATATATAACCCTTGCCTTGTGTGATAAAACATAACAGAGATTGAGATTGATCTTAAAATTTTTCGATGTTCTGAGCTTTCTAAGGAATCACTGAGACATTCTTTTGGGTTATTTGAGCTTTGCTTCCATTAAGTCATTCATAGGTTACTAATCTTGTTAGTGAAGCAAATTATTCCTTCACAAAGGTCTAGGAAAGCTGTTCTGCATATTTGTCTTGCATTCAACCTGAGTTTTGAAATTCATATGCATTTCAATCTTGGATCATCAGGTGAATTCTTTCCTGACTCTTTGTGGGTATTAAGTTTTCTGCAGTAACTTTGTATTTTGTTGATTCTATTGTATTTAGTTTTTCTTGCAAGAGGAGATAGTGTTTCTCCAAGGGAGATAGGGTTTCTCCAAGGTCTGCTGAGTAGGTTTCTCAGTGTGGGTTTGGCTT
>PYAF01000213.1:77967-88603 GCA_007407185.1 Glycine tomentella | reverse complement strand
GTTACTATTTTGTGATATATGTTCACATAATTTATTGTTATTTTGTCATTATATGTATTGGTTTATGTTTCCCTATACATGTAATATTAAGTTGATTAATATGAATGATTGATTATTTAATTTTATTATTTATGGTTAATTACAATAAAATTAATTTTGGAAATTAAATAATATCTAGTGATCTTTATAATTTAATTGATTAAAGCCTAGCCACATCAACTTTAATTATTTAAATTATATATTAAGAGCCTCTAGATCACATAAGGTAAATAATATTAATTATAATTAATCATAATATAATATAGTAGATATTATCCCACAAGAATTTTTATTATATTTTTGTATGATTAATTAGAATAAAATATTAAATTATATTTTTTTTATTTGCCCACAGGGATCAAGAAATATAACTTGATAGTTTTATCATAATGTTTATGTGAATTTAATTGAATTAAAATTTTAGCCCACAGACAAATTTTATGTCGCTAAATTCATACTTTTATAACCATGACTTACATTGGTAAAGCATGATACATTATTTTTGTCTCAAATTTTAATGATAAGCATATATGTTGAGTTATTTTACAACTATACAACCTATTAATACAATTGTTGTCCCGAAATTGAGAGGAGATTATTTTTTCTATCTGGAAGGAAAAAATTTTGCTGACGTTAGGGTATATGAACATTGATTATGCTATCTTGAAAGTTGAGCCACCAGCAATTATAGAGAACGGTGAACCAGAGGAGATGGATCTGTATGAGTATTGGAAAGATCCAACTGACTCTGTGTGATGTTCATTAAGACTAAAATACAGGCTGATATTAAGGACTCAGTTGAACAATATGACAATGTGAAAGTGCTCCTGAAGTACATTGATGAACAATTTGAGACTTCAGGGAAGGCATTGGCCAATACCTTAATAATGAAATTTTCTTCCATGAAGCTCAATACTTTGACGGGTGTGCGTGAGCACATCATGCATATGAGGGACATTGCAGCTCAACTAAAACCTCTAGAGGTGGGCATGTCTGACTCCTTTCTGATGCATTTTAATTTATTCTGAATACTCTCCCAGCACCATATGGTCCCTTTAAAATATCTGACAACACACATAAAGATAAATGGTCTATTAATGAACTCATGACCATGTGTGTTTAGGAAGAGGGGAGGTTGCAATTGGAACAAGGAGAGAGTTCTCTTATGATGATTGAAATAAAGGATAATAAGAAAGGTCATGAGAACAAGGGAAGTGGTAAAATACCACCTTAAGCTGGAATTAAGAAATAATTCAGGTGTTTCTTCTATAAAAGGAAGGGGCACATGAAGAAAGATTGTTCTAAGTTCAATCTATGGTTTGGAAAAGAAAGGTATGCCTACCTATTTAGTTTGTTATGAATCTAATATGATTAATTATAACACATGGTGGATTGATTTGCAATATGGTCTTTTCTATATTAATTTGCAAAATGATACCACTTATGATGCTATGCATGTTAATGTTGGCATGAATCGATGTGTTATGAATGAGGATTCCTCTATGTTGTGGCAACGTTAGGACACATCTCTATCGAGAGAATTAAGAGATTGGTAAATGAAGGGATACTTAGTGCTTTGGATTTTGCTGATTTTGATATTTGTATAGATTGCATTAAGGGTAAGCAAACTAACAAGTCTAAGAAGATTGCAAAGAGGATCTCAAATCTATTAGAAATCATACATACAGATATTTGTTGTCCAAACATGGACACAAGTAGTCCGAAATAATTTATCACCTTCATAGACGATTATTCACGATATATGTACCTCTACTTACTTCGTTTTAAAGATGAAGCTTTAGATGCCTTTAAAGTTTTTAAGGCCGAAGTGGAGAAACAATGTGGAAAGCAAATTAAGTTCGTAAAATCTGATAGAGGTGATGAATACTATGGTAGATATATGGAGAATGGACAAACACCTGATCTATTTGTGAAGTTTCTTCAAGAACATGGGATTGTTGCCCAGTACACTCTATGCCTGGTTCTCCGGTTCAGAAAGGTGTGGCAAAAAGAAGAAACCAAACCTTAATGGACATGGTGCAAAGTATGCTTAGTATTTCCAAGCTTCATAAGTCATTATGGACTGAAGCACTGAAGACGATATTGTACATAATGAACCGAGTTCCAACTAAGGCTATCCCAAAGACGCCATTTGAGTAATTTAAGAGTTGGAAATCGAATTTGCGACAAGTACACGTTTGGGGATGCCCGTCTGAAGTAAGAATCTATAACCCACAAGAAAAGAAGCTTGGCCCAAGGACCATTAGTGGATACTTCATTGAATATGCTAAAAGGTCTAAGGGATACAATTTGTATTGTCCATTTCAAAGTACAAGGATTATGGAATCAAGAAATGTTGAATTTCTTGAGAATGACTTGATTAGTGGGAGCAATCAATCCAGAGATTTTGTTTTTGAGAAAGATCATTCAGTTACTCAATCATCCACTTCAAATCTTAGATTGGTCGTTATTAACGATACTCTTTCAGCTCAACCGGGTGTTGTACAACCTATCATTCAAGATCCACAATCTGCTGATAATCTAGTAGATCAAGTTGTTCGTGAGGAGCAAGAAGAAATTATTGATCAACCAATTAAACAACAAGTTCCTCAAGAAGATAATGAAACAACATTAAGAAGATCTATCAGAATAAAGAAATCAACGATACCGAGTGACTTTGTTGTGTATCTACAGGAATCGGACTATACTACTAGAGCTGAAAATGATCCTGAAAAATTTTCACAGGCCATGAGTTCTAAAGAATCAAACTTGTGGTATAATGCTATGAAAGATGAGATGAATTTTATGGCATCGAATGAAGTCTGGGATCTTGTTCAGTTGCTTGATGGTGCAAAAGCCATTGGATGTAAATGAGTCTTTCTAAGAAAGACTCATGTATGCAACATTGAGAGATATGAAGCAAGACTCGTAGCCAAGGGATTTCAAAAGGAAGGAATCAACTACAAGGAGACATTCTCTCCTGTATCTAAGAAAGATTGTCTTCGTATCATTCTGGCACTAGTTGCACATTTTGACTTAGAGTTGCAACAAATGAATGTGAAAATAGGTTTTCTCAATGGAGACATAGAGGAAGAGGTTTATATGAAACAATCTGAAGGATTCTCCTCTACTAAGGGTGAGCAATTGGATGCAAACTTAAGAAATCTATATATGGATTGAAACAAGCCTCCCATCAGTGGTACTTAAAATTTCATGACGTTATTTCTTCATTTGGTTTCGTAGAAAATGTTATGGATCTCTGTATCTACCAGGTCAGTGGGAGCAAAATTTGTTTCCTTATTTTATATGTGGATGATATTTTACTTGCAACTAATGATAAGGGTTTGCTATATGAGGTGAAACAATTTCTCTCTAAGAACTTTGATATTAAGGATATGGGCGATGCCTCTTACGTTATTGGCATCAAGAGACAAAGTAAGAGGTGTTTTTGGTTTGTTTCGAGAGACCTATATTGACAACGTTTTGGAAAGATTTAGAATGAGTAATTGTTCAACAAGTGTAGCTCCCATTGTGAAGGGTGACAGGTTTAATTTAAGTCAATGCCTGGAAAATGATCTTGAGGGGAAACAGATGAAGAACATTTCTTATGCTTTAGCTGTTGGAAGTCTTATGTATGCTCAGGTCTACACAAGACCTGATATTGCTTTTGCAGTTGGAGTGTTAAGGAGATATCAAAGTAACCCAGGTTTTGACCACTGGAAAGTTGCAAAGAAAGTGATAAAATACCTTTAGGAAACTAAGGATTATATGCTTATGCACAGACGGACTGACAATTTGGAAGTGATTGACTACTCAGATTCAGACTACATTGGCTGCATTGATTCGAGAAAATCGACTCTAGGGATATATTTTTATACTAGCCAGTGGAGCTGTGTCTTGGAGAAGTATCAGACAGACCTTAATTGACTGCTACTTCCACTATGGAGGCTGAGTTCGTTTATTGTTTTGAGGCTACCTTACATGGTGTATGGATAAGGAGTTTCATTTTTGGGCTTAGAGTTATGGATTTCATTTCTAGGCTATTGAAGATATACTATGATAATTCAGCTGCTTTTTTTATGGCTAAGAATAACAAAAGTTTTAGTCGAAGCAAGCATATCGACATTAAGTATCTAGTCATAAGAGAACGTGCTAAAGATAATACAGTGGTTATTAAGCACATTAGCACTGAATTAATGATTGTCGATCTTTTAATTAAGGGTATGCCACCATTCAAATTTAAGGATCATGTGGAAAGGATGAGACTTGGTTCCCATATGTGATTTTCATTGTAAGAATGATATTAAGAAACTCTATTGTGATGTTTTTCATTCAGTTTATGCGCATCTACAGTTATTTATTCTGATAAACATCAATTAAGTTTGGACCTAAAATAAACATTGGGTTTATTCATTAAGTTGTATGTGCTTGAGAAATATAATGCAATGTAATACATGGAAGATACTACTCGCGTATATATTAGAGGAACTATCGCTATGATTCATGTATTTTATTTCTCACTAAAGTGTATGATAAGATATGTGGACCAAGTGGGAGAATGTTGGTTTATTTTTCTATTGATTGACTAAATCAAAACCACATAAGGTGTCTCACTCACCTTATCTTCTTAGGATTAAATTGTTGTTAATCTTATCAGTTAATCTTATCCCTTATCTTTTTAGCAACTAAGCCCACATTTTATGCATATCAAAAACAATCTCTTTGATGGGAAGAGATTATAAAAGGAGATGTGCATCATGGCCAAGGTCCTTGTGCTTGCTATCTGAAAATCTCAATACATCATCAATGAGTGATAGTGAAAGCATAAAAAATCCTTAAGGCAAAAGTCAGATTAATTTTGGAGACTCAAACTGTTTACAGATTACTTGGATCACGGATAACTGCAAATCATTTTCGGAACAAACAAGAATAACAATGGTGGAAGGTATTTATGATCTTAATTTTTTCCGCACTTAATCTAATTATTTATATTGATTGTGTATAAACATGATTAGATTATTTAGTTTTTCTTACATGTTCTGCATGCCCACGGAGGGTCTTGGAAAATCATATATAGCTCTCATAAGAGGAAGCACCAAGTGTAGCCAAGAAATCAGCACTTCCCTTCCCTTCACGAATCTCAGCCTAAGGACAGATTTGATAAATGAAAAGAAGATATGTAAATATAAACGAGCTAAACAAAATAAGTTCAAGTTTTATGTTTTATTTAAGCTAAATTCAAATTTTACATTTGGATAAATAATAAATTAAGTTCTAAACGTCAATTTTTGTGGTCAAGTTTGAAAGTAAAATAATTGACTTGCTGATTTGCATGACCGGCTTACAACTGTGACCATATGTTTAAAAACCGACTCATTATTATATATTGGCCGCAAACTTAAACTTTGGAGCTTTCTAGCTTTTATAGCTCAATAGGTTGACTTGTATCAAAATTAATTGGTATATATTCTTGACAAGTTTAACTTTTAACTTTTGCTATGACTGTTTGTTGGCTGAAGTAATTATTCCAAATTTCCAATAAAAGCATCTCATTCTAGTTAAGTAGAAAATTTCGTCAGAAAAAGGTATTGTCCCACTTCTGCACCCCTGTAGCTAGCCTTTTCTATCAAGGCTAATTTTAATTTTTGTACGTATTCCTTAGCACCATGTCAATTTCAAGTCCCAGAAAGATATTATGTCGTGTTTAGTCATTTGAATACAAATCAGATCCTTGCCTTCTGCAAATGAATAATAAAAGTAAATTGTTAGCCGTCAACTAGTCTCTTGCATATAGCTAGCCTTTCAAAATTAACTCAAAATCCAATGACGTGCCCATAACCAATAAGAAAAAGTGTGGCCATTCCAAAGCACAAATCCTCATTCCTTTGCGCCCCAGTTTATTTTTCAATTTATTAATTTTTGAAATATTCTATTCCCACCAAAAAAGGAATTTAGCATTAGGGCCATGCCAGTTGATTGATGGAAAGGTGGAGACCCAAGAAATCATCACTCGCCTCAAAAGGATTGTGAATAGTGAGTCAAAATAAGAATATTGGAGAATTCATCATGCATGAGAGCATCCCCATTTACCCCCTTTACATTGGCTATAAAATGGGAGCAACCCCTTGGCAAAGTAAAGCATGGGAAAGACTTAAGATCATCCAAATTTACATGCAAAGGGAAAACAAGTTTGAGGCAATTCACAAGCTTTTGGTCTCGGAATCTTTCATGCAGAGGTTGAAAGTGGAAATGAAGCCAAGGATGACTTGCCGACATTAGTTTGCTATGATGCTAGACAGCTAACTAGCTTCATTGGCTAAGTTTTCCGGCAGGTTATCCTGTGGCTACATTTGGCTTTCTTTCTCTCATGTAAGATTCCGGAGACCGTATCATATGGGCAAGGCACATACACTTTTTTAAATAAGTTTTTTTGCTGTTGAAGTTTTATATGAAATTACAAAATTGTGTTTCTTAATGAATGAGATTTTATAATTTTTATTAAATTTTGACCAATAATAAAAAATATATTAAAAAGTTGTGTCCAAAAACATATTATTGGCATTTTTCACATTAGAACAACACCTAGTTCTTTGAATTGGAGGTGATACATGAATGCCTTAATATGATATGGTTTAAAATTCCGTGATTATTTTCTACCAAAATGTGTCTTTTATGTTACAGTTAGATTCTTAATTATTTGTTGGTTTTTGTTAGTATAGGAATTGCATAGACTTGGATATTTGAAATGAAGTGTAACAAAATGGTCATGAAAAAATGTGATTTGTTAAATAATTCTCATTGTTGTCCCAAGGACTTAGCAAAATAAATCCATCATGTTGATACATAGCAATAATTTTTGCGCGCGGCCTGGCCACCACGCCATGACTTATATCCGAGACCTAATTAGATGTGTAAGCTCTTTTTTTCCTCACATGTATTTTATATGGAAGCAATTTTGTTTGAGACATAATCTGGCATTCGCGCATTTATGATCTTAACATAAATTCAAACCTTAATTTGTTACATTGTGAGAAACTAGTCACTTTTTCTGAATCCAACACTTGTTAGTAGATATGTGTATGCTTTGTTGCATACTAATTGCATCCAAAGAAAGTCAAATTTGGTTAGCTTTTGAGACATGATTGGCTAATTGACAACATCCACACTTTTCATATTGCATATTATTTGCATTATACCAGGCGGCTGGCGTAGAAAACTTGTATACAATATTTTAGATGTGCTGTTTATTTTTTCTCTAATTAGAATTGAAGGTTTTTTTTTCCCTCAAACTTAACAGGAGATACTACTATTTTCTGCAAGTTATCCTGTGGTTACATTTGGCTTTCTTCCTTTCATGTATGATTCTGAAGACTGTATCATATGGGTGATAATTGCCTTAAATACTTAATTTTCTCATGTTTCATAAGGTAATTAATTAATCTAATTTTATCCAATTTTAAAGTGATGTTTTACTCATTTTATCTTAATTTGTAAATATTAGAGTTTTAGTTTAGATATTTAATTTCTTAGGTTGCATCTCATATTTTTTGTCTAATTTTTGTAGAAATGGAGTGGAAAGTAGAAAAGCTCTAGAGCCATTTTGAACAAAGAAAAAAAAAATCAAACTTCAATTTAGATGAGCTAAGGAATGAAGCTGAAATTAAATTCTGACAGCAAACAAAATGGACTACAAGCTGAAGCTAAATTTTGGAGATGAGCTAGATTATGTTCTCTTATTAAAGATGTTTTACACTTTAGTTAAGCTACAATTTTGAACTCAGCTAAAAGTCACTTAAAATAGTAACTTTTGGCTCTTGTATAAATAAGGTTGATTGTCATTTATGGCATTAGGAGACACTTCATTTGGCTCTTTTTTGCAAATCCATTGAGAGAGAAAGCTTCACTTGGGTTTCATTCTTTATCTTCTTCTTTCTTTCATTTATTTTGATGCTATTCATGACTATGAGTATCTAATGTCCTTCATTGTTGGGGCTAGATATAACTTTACTCAAACTTATATATATTTAGTTGTTTATGTTTAATGTTAGTATTTTGTTTCTTTATTTAATGTTCGTTTTGGAATGGTAAACTCTGGCCTGATTTTAGGATATGATTGTTTTTGAAAATGTCTTCATTGTCTACAGCTAGCTGAAACAAAATACCCAATAAACATGGTGTCAGGAGCTTAGTTCATTGGTTATCTTGTGTCATTAAGTTTAAAGCTAGTTTCTTTCTTAAGTTGTCGAGGGATCAAGACTTAATAAAGGAACTAATTAAGACTCTTTTCATCTAAGGGATTAAAGTTAAGAAAACATTTATTTATTGATTTTAACATTGAAATGCAAATAGAATATGTATTGTGCGTTAAAGCGAAAAAAAAAAAAAAAAAGAGTTGGTGAAGTCTAACTCTGGTAATACCTTTGTTATCAGTTAAATCTTCTATTTTTAACTTTGTTTTTATTATAATACCTCAAAAAGATCATTTTAACCTTGTTTATTATGTAGTTGTTTTGCTTTAATCTTTACAAAATCAACTAAAGTTAGTGTTTTTATGGCTTACTTGTGATATTTGTTAGCTTAAGTTGATATTTACGTTAAAATTGCTAATATTGTACAAGATTTTAAAAAAAATAATACTTGAATTTTTCATTTAATTACTTGTACAATTTAATTAATACGCTTACCAAATAGATAACATGGTCAAGGCACATTTGTTGAAGTAGAAATATATATAATGTAATAATAATACCTATACTGAATGAAAGTAATGTAATAATAGTGCAAGTGCAATAATATGTAGACGGCTCATTTTCAAATAATGGGTGTTTTCAGAAGAGACTCCAAGGAATAGAAGGTTGGCTTCATGCGAAAACTGGGAGCAATAGATGTGTTAATTGTGGAACTTTGGGAAATAAATACTACTACTAATTGTTGAAAGTATGACTGGGACATTGGCAGACTCATTAATTGTTGAAAGTGGCTCTAATGGTAGTATTTTTGTTTAGGGGAAGCTATTCAGCTAATAGACGAAGGTTGTTTTTTACAAATCATCTTCTTTGGCCTTTGGTTTGGAGGAATGTTTATAGCGTGACAAGGACGGGGACTCTGGACTCTGGAGGTTCGTTTCAAGACATTATATGTGTAGCATCATCTCGTGTATTCAAGTTTAGTTTTTTGGGCTTTTAGCCTATAAAAATTGAAAAATAGTTGGAAGAAATTAGAAAATAAGTCTCATATCTAACAAGTTACAAATTTGAGTATTCTTTATTCTTACAAATTTGATTTACTAAGGTAAATATATATACGTCACAACTATATACAAACACGTACTTCTGAAAAAATGTTATTTATTTGTTTTCAGTTCATGACATATTTATCCCAGAGGTAAATAGATACTCAATCTTTAGACATAAAATATGCCAAAAATAAAAAACTCAACAGACATAAATACAGACACATAATTTGGTACTCATCGCGCCAAAGAGTTCACAATACCCTACACCCTGTTTGAATTGTTTAGCACATTTTGAATTGCAACAATCATCGTTGCAGTGTTCAAAACTAAAAAATATTCCAAGGCCACCAGTGCACTTCCTTATGGGTGTTTATTTGGCTGAAGAGAGTCACACAATTGTGTGAACAAGAACAGTGGTTCAAGTCATCACAGTACCCTTGTCCATTATTGTGGGCTTTACACCTAAGATCACAATCTCTGATGGAGTCATATGAACCCAAATCTTTCAAACATGTATCTCCTTCAACTTTTTTTGCCCTATTCAACAAATATATACCACAAAAAATGAAGGAAAATATTATTGAGTTACATATCATTTGTAGTTTAACTAGCATTACAATGTTTTTAAGCAAGAGACTAACCTGTTACCAAAAGAATCACAATGATGAAGAGAAGAACACAGTTTGAGACGTGGTTCACCATTTTGATGGAAATATTATGCCTTATTTCCTTTTGGCTTGCAGTCTAGCTTCAATGTTATTTTGATGTCCTAGTTCATGCCTTTTTAGTTGTAGTTCAGTACAAATTGTTTCGAGGTTAACAACATTAAATTATGGTTATTAAATGCCATTTATAAGAAACTTTGAAAGCATTATGAAATTCTATTTATGATAAAATTCGCATTAAAGAAATAAAATTAAATATATTTAGTCAGACTACTAATTAAAGTGTCTTACCAAACACTCTAAAATGTAGGCGTGATTTGATGTTGTAAAATTTCGAGCATGTAATATAATAACCATTATATATATGAGGGATGTTAACACATTTATTTTATTTTTTTAATATGAATGCATTAGCAACTAATACCATAAATATTTGGATAAAAAAATAATAAATTCTTTTGTGTTAGTAAATTTAAATTAAAAAATATTATAATAACTTATGATTCAATTTTAAAATAATTATTTTCTCTCATTTCTCATCTCTATCAGCATTAAATTTTTAAACACTCTCCACTCTAAAAACATTAATTATCAATCTATCTTCTCTCTCATCTATCATCAAAATATAAATATGTATTGTAAAAATTGTTTTACAAAAATAAATGTATATTTTAACTTATTAAAATTTTGTATTAAG
>PYAF01000213.1:30185-64429 GCA_007407185.1 Glycine tomentella | reverse complement strand
ACTTGTTTTTAATCATTGCAATTAATTATTATTTCTGTTTAATTTTATATATTCTGCCAAATTCCTTCAAAAACCCCCCAACACGTTTTCAATCCCTTAAACATTGACAATTGATCCTTGAGAGACGACCTAGGAGTCACTTTCCTAGTACTACATTTAAAATCAAATTAAATTTGGTTGCGTACGACCGCGATCACTCCCCTACACATATCATTGATTTAAAGAGGAGATTTTGCGTACCATTATTAGGTGAGCTTATAGATGTAAGTTGCTCCAAAAGATCCAGCTGTGCACGAAAAGAAGATAAAGATCCTAATATCAAAAGTTCCTAGAAGCCAAGTCAGACATGAACGAGAACCTCATACTGTAAAATTTATAAGTATTTTATAGAAATTTAAACTGGCAAGATAAAAAAAATTACAAGAAACTTTGAAACACAGTGAAGAAATTAAACACATAACTTTCCTACAAATATTTCAAATTTGATAAAAGTTCTGATTCATTTTTCCACTTGTAACCACGTGGATGCAACAAATATTAAAATATAACTGACATAATTTCTAACTTTTCTACATATATGAGGACTACCAATAATCAAATAAGAATACAAAATTAGTGCTAACTATAGTGGATGGGTACCAAAAAAGTCAAAAGAAGTGGACAACGAGAACTCTCTAGTTATATAGCACACTAGCATGCACCAATAATGCCACTATAATCTGTCTAATCATGTTGATGACTTTTTGAAGTACTAAGGAAAAATCTGAGGAATTGTCCAACTCAAGCTCACAATGCATTCAAACACAATCAAAAGTACAAGTTTTAAGTAGGGGGAAATATTATAGAAAAAAAAGCTTCTAAAAAATGAATAAGAACCTCATATTCGTCCCTTACATTTAATTTTAGGATATTAATTAATAATTAGCAGCTATGTATCATTCTCTAGAAAGGTAAGGAAATTCAAGAGTGATCTAGATGTTTGTTACACGTATGCCTTGCTGTTGGATAACAACAACTACTCTTTCCTAAACCTCATAAAAAGAAGAAATTAAACTAGTACTTTCCCTTTCTCTAGTCTAATGCATTCATTTGATATATATATATATATATATATATATATATATATATATACACATACACACACACACACACACACACACACAAAACAGCCACCAATATAGCCATGGTGTATAAATGCCTAGCCTAGTAGTTAAGAGGATATGATAAGTGTTATTCACAAATCCAATGGTGTTATCTTAGGCAAATTAATAAAGGATTATCATTATGTAGTAAATCAAGTACTATGAACATCAGGACAATTCATCATATTAAAAGGGACATTCTTACCATTCCTAGTATATAAAAACTAAATTAATTCAAAAAACAAAATCTAAAAAAGCCATAACATCATTTTTTAACCTGATAGCCTCAAACACACCAGGTGATGAATATTTCCATGCCATTTCAAGATTTTCTTCCAAATTGAATCTTCCTTCTATAACCTCTTTAACTTATGACTTATCCCTTCTACTGCTATAATACCTCACCTTACACACAGAAACTTGTCTAGGCCAAACACTAACAAAAATGAAAAGTGAGTGTAAGAACACATTTATTTCACCAGAAGTAATTGTCTAAGGAAACTTATCGAGTTCTGGTCAAAGGAAATTATCAAATAAATGAAGAAGCACTTTGCAGACAAATATTATATAATTGCTTCTTGTTTAAGACCCTATTTTATAGAAAATTTCAAGAATTATGCTATGCATTGCCACCTTACCCACATACTGTACTACTAACTAACAATCACCATTAGTTGGTTGAACACACTAACTCAATAAATTCACCAATTATCAGTTACTCATGCTAGACTACTTAGGAAAAGAAATAATTATGCTTCGGGTAAAAATTATATTATATTTACCAAAAATAGGAAATGACCTTCAAACTATCATATTAGCATTAACCTATCTTGCTAGGGAATTGGAAACTTAAGTTACAACAGACAAAATCTGGTGGTTCCCCTAAAAAACAAAGTCTTCAACATCAACAAAATGAACTTTTAATTTCTTTCAAGCCAAAGTGGAGCTCCATGAAACTCCAAAATGCAATAAAAGGCAAAGCAACATTCTATTCACAGTCCCTATTGTGATTTGTGAACATTAAATACAAATCTGATATAAGGTGTAGCATTCTGTTCCTAACAAAAAAATGACAGAGATAAGAACAACACCACTTTCATTCGTGCAGTCTCGCTGGAACACAAATAAAAATATAAAATAAGCAATGGTAGAAACAAACGGAAGCACCATCGTCATCAAATGAGAAGTAAGAAGTTACTGTCGGAGCGTGACAACGGTCAGTGTCAACGACATCGTCGGCGTGTTAGTGAGTCGTGCGAGACTGAGAGAGAAGCTGTCGTCGACTTCGAGATGGAAACTGAGAAATGAGAAGCGAGGCCATGAGTGAGAGAGAGTTAGAGTTTCTGAATTCTGATTTCCTTATTATATATATGTAAGGGCAGTTTTGTAATTTTCTATGTCGGGGGCGGGAGCGAGAGCGGGGACAGGGCGGGTATCATCAATACCAAACCCGTCGCCGTCCCCAAATTTATGTTGCGGGAAAAACTCGAACCCGAACCCGATAAATTTGGTTTTTCCCCATTAAAATCGGGGCGGATTCTTATGCATATAATTTGGTGAAAATTATCATTAAACATTTTTTATCAATTAACACTTGATAATTGATATGACTTTGCCATTGGCTCAACAATTTTTAAATGACACGTAGACCTTTGTTTGGAGATTTCCTATCAACAGGTACTTTTTCAAAATTAAAATTTTGTCAAATATTAAAATAAAATTTAAGAAAAAAATAAGTACCAAAACAAAAATGCCCCTATTTTACTAGGTACTAAAACGTTATTAAAATAAAAAATATTATCATTTTTTACTATTTAAATAAAAAGTTATAAAATTTTATTTTACATTTTTTTAATAAAAATATATTACTATTTTGTAATTATTAATAGTAACAAAAATGTAAGCATTTTTCTTAAATCAAACAAGTTCTGGTTTTACCATTTCACATCAACAATTTTCTAAGTAATCTAATAACTTTAGTCAACACATTCATATCTTGAAATGTTTTTAAAAATATTGTGAACGAATGGAAAAATAAACAAATATTGATTGCATTGATAACAAGAATTGAAAATCTTTAAAAACTAACTCATGGACGGACTTTCTAATTGCAATAGGGTTGGGTCTATTTTCATTATTTTTTTTACAGAAGAGAATCATCAATTTTTCATTTCAATAATATAATCAATAGGGTTGGTTATTTTGGCATTTCCATATCGGTTTTTAACTGATGTTAAAACTGTTGACCTTAAAAGTCTGAACGTTAACATCGGTTTTAAAAAATCAATGTTAACAAAAGTATGCAATATCGGTTTTTCTAAACAACCAATGTCGACAAATAAAAAATAAAAGAAAAAAATGTTAAAACGTGATAATTCAACATCGGTTTCTAGTAAAAATCGATGTTGATTTATGTAACAACATCGGTTTTTACTAAAAATTAATGTTGGTGTGATGTAATAACATCAGCTTTTAGTAAAAATTGATATTGTTACATGTGCTCAGCAAAATCGATTTTCTATAAAAACCGATGTTATTACGTCACAGAACATCGATTTTTACTAGAAATTGATGTTGTTGTGATGTAACATCGGTTTTCTAACAACATCGGTTTTTATAGAAAACTGATGTTGCTACAACACATCAACATCGATTTTCAGTAAAAATTGATGATGTTACATAAATTAACATTGTTTTTACTAAAAATTGATGTTTTTTTTTGTTTTTTTAATATGTTGTCTATTTTATTAATTTAACCCAATTTTAACCTGTAAATTTTAAAAACAGATTCAGACAATTTCAAATTTCAGTATAAATTAACATCATATGTGAATAATAAGTAAATTCAATAGTGTCAATTTACATAAAATGATTGCAATTTTAAACTATACAATTGTTTTACTAAAAATTTCCCTAATCAGCTAATGTTTCATTCCTAACTCTAAGATAAGATAAAATGTAGCCCACTAAGGTCAGATTGCCTTCAATCTCTCTAGCTCCAGTGGTCTCTGATCAGCAAAATACTGCATCACATAATAAAACATAATTTAATAATTAAGTATAAATAAAAATGAGTATAACAAAATACAAATAGTTTTGAATTGGACAATTACCATGTCCCAGTTATCCCTGAAGCGTCCTTGGACTATTGTCGACATCTAATGCATGACATAATAGTCACACTCAGTGTTTCCTTTTTGCTTATTACACTAAATTCAATAACATAGTCAAAGTTAAATGGAAATTAGTGTAAATAGTAATAAAAGTTATTTTGATATCCTTAAATAATTATTTAAATGACTTACTTTAATCGCAATCCATTTAGCAGTAGTCTTTGATTTATTTCCCTGAGTATCATAGACTCTTTTCAAAGTACTGCTTAAGAGAAACATGTATGCATATTGTACAATTAACATATTCATGTGTTAGAAATAATAACCACTACTACAAAACTGACATTCTAAGATGGTTGTAAACCCCATACAAAGACAAGAATCGTCTTTGTATCGAGCATCTTTAAATGTAAGACCTTCAAAGGCGATTATTAAACCGTCTTCATAACAAATGATTCTAAGACGGTTCCTCAATGAACCGTCTTAAAAGGTGTTGAAAAAAATAAAATAAATAAATAAATAAATCACGCATTCTAAGACGATTTTTAGGTATGACCATCTTAGAATGTGACTATTCTAAGACGGTTCCTCACTTAACCATCTTAGAAGGTCACGCATTCTAAGACGGTTATGCCTTAGAACCGTCTTAGAATCATTGTTAAAAAAATAAACATTTGTCCATATCCAAATATAGCCTAAGATAGTCAGTGGTCCTGCAGAGAACGTACATTGTTGTTTAGACTAAAAACCTAATGGGCTTAAATAAAACAATATGAAAATAGTCTATAACACAATATTAACAAGAAATATAAACAAACAATCAATAACATTTATATATATTTTGACATGCATAAAATACTAATAGTAATAATATTTAATTAAAGGAACACAACATTTTTACAAATAGAGAAACACATGGAGACTTCGAAACACACATCTGAACATTCTAATTTATAGCCAACATTTCAGTTCTTGCAACAATGCCATAAACAATAACCAAAGCCATATTTCAACAAATCACTAGTTGAAGACCAAAGGCTCTCATATCAGGCTTTATTGACAAATGGTAATGGCATATAATAAAATAGAATCCAATTAATACAAGAAGCAGCATACATAATCAGCAGTTTCAAAACCAACACAATAAAAAAGGCATGATGAATGAATTCATAGCTCATTGGGAAAGTAAAATAACCTGATGAATGTTGATAAGCACCATAATTTCTAATGAAAAGAAAAGGAAACCAGGAAATCATCACTTATGATCCAAGTAAACAAAAGAGAAAGTGAAATGCATATTATCCAAAAAGTGATTGAGAAAGACAAAGCATTTACCTTTGTGGTGATCCAAGGTAGCTAGACTCCTGAATCCTCTACCCAAAGAAGCAATAGGTTTCACACCTCATTTTGAACCGACAAGAGACTCAATGTGCAAAGAATACTTGAGGATGAGCAACACACATACCCTATAGCAAAATCCAGATGCTGCAAAAGATGTAGTGGCACAACAGTAGGTAATAAGTGGGCCACACTTAAAATAAAAAATGAAAAAACATTTAAAAAAATGCAAGGGAATGCTAGACAAAAATCTTATTTTGATGGGAAAAATAAAGAGGCAGAAAGAGAATGGTTGTATTTTACTAATTTTAGATAAGAGGAAGAGTAAATGCGATAAAAATGGTTGGTGGGTATTGCGTCTGAGGGCAAGACCAAAACAAGTTGGAAAGGAAGCTTGGTTTGCAATGAAGGTAAAGCGAAGACAGAGAGAGAAGAAACAATATAGGGAAACCAAATGTGAAATGAATGGGTATGTATGATGTTTATGGATGGTTGGTAGAAAGAATAAAAAAAAAAAGGAAAATTGTAATGAGTAAGGAAGAAAAGTAAAGTGAAGAGACAGAGAGAGAGAGTAAGGAGAGAGGGTCAACCTCAATCCAACAGAGGAGCTAAGCACCAAATCTAGGCTTCCTCTGATGTCATGTTTGCTCACCAAAATACATATTTTCTTGTTTAAAAGAATATATATGGAAATAAATATATTTGAGCCAAGGAAGCATTTGTAATGGAAAACAGAATCTAAAAAGTGACAGAGATAGATAACTATGATACACTTAATTACCTGTAATTCGCCAATACCAGGATATCTCCAACCATGCTTTACAGGACAAGATGGGTATCTTAGCTCTCCACACGAACCCAGTCCAACTTCCTATATAATCAATATGTTGACCGAATAGCTTCATTAGATACTTGCTTATCATCTACATTATCCATTGAACCACCAATCAGGGGACATTTTAAAATAAAGTTTAATCTTTTCAAACATTGTATTGAAAATACCTGAGGGAATCTTGCCAATCAAAGATAACTCCTGATTAAATTGCTCTGAGGGAATCTAAGCGATTGAATAGTATGGATATTTAAAGTCTGGAAACTTATTTTGGATAACAAAAAAAACCGAGCAGTATAACAACTATATAATTCAAAAAGTGAATTCATAAAAACACATTGTCAACTTGTATATGAAAAAAAAGGAGAAAAATAGAATAATTGTTTTGTTCATCATCATAACAAATCCTAAAAGTTCTGATAAACAAAATGCACAAATGACTAACCAGTTAGATGTTCCCTTGGAGACTCAAGATTTACAGTGCTTTTGACATACCTCACATCTTGGCTGATGAACAGAATGATACAAGGTTTTCAAATTCCCATAAAAATAATCACATACTTTGTCTCATAGGATGCATCATTTCAAATTACCATCATCAATAGTGCCATTTTAAACTTGATATATATACACACATAATTACCATAACCAATGCTAGTAATACACCAATTAAAGAAATACAATTCCCCCCCCCCCCCCAAAAAAAAGAAAAAGCTAACATACAATTCTTAAATCGAACAAAAGAAGAGCATAAAAGATTTATCCTAAAGAAGATCCTATAACTAAATATAGCATATGAGTATACATATCCAAATTCATTCTACTCACCCTGGGTTTGAATGAGAAAAATACTTAAAATAAATGTTAAATAAAAGCAGCCAATGATTTCTATATCAAAATCCCAACTATCTTTACCTAGGAAGTTCACTCATCCAGGACTGAATCAGGTCTACCAAATACATACATAATTAAAATTCACACAATTTCATTAATTGTAAAATACCCCATATAAAGCAAGAGTCAGTTTTATCACAAGAATTATTATTATTATTTAACCCCAATTAATCTTCACAAAAAAAAGGAGCAATAGAAATTGAGCGAAAACACAACCATCACAAAAAGGGTCTCACTATCACAAATCATGAGAATGGCACGCAATGAAACAAAAGCAATCGTACGTGTTAAATATTTAACCATCTTGCCCAAGTCCAATATTTAACAAGCTAGTAAGCTAGCAATGGATCAAAAAATTAACTTTAGAATATACATACCCACTCCGAAAAGACAAAGAGTATGTACATATGCAACCAAAACAGAGTTATTTCACTACAACCAAAACTAATACTGGCTTCAAAATTGGTCATTTGAACCTTGGTGCATAATTGAAGTCATAGTTATTCTATTTGTGTACAACTATACATGTGCTTTTCTTGGTGGTTGGAATTGGAGTTGATGAGTGGTGGTGTGAATTGTGAAGTGCCTTAGCCTTAAAAAGTGCATAATTGAGAACAATTTCTCTAATGCACAGCTCTAGCATATTTTTTTGTTATAGGTAGATCATAGATGTGGTAACTAGTAACCAAGGTTCATTGCTATGCTAGCATTTCTTTTATTTATTTGGGAAGATAATATTAAAAGAAAAATCATTGTACAGTAAGATATATAACGACATTGTTGGCAATGTGCACTGCATTGGAGAATATTAAGTTATTATACTGCATACATTATTTAAATTCATTTGTACATTTTTACTTACTCATTCAAGTATGCTGCAAGATAGACATCTTTTTGTGAACTTTGCATCCATTTCTTGATATAGTCCTCGAATTCAAATTGTGATTTCCTAGATCTTTGTATGGATTGTGGCTCGATGAATCCATACACATCAACATGATCGGATTGCAGACATAAGTCATTCATATGCCTATTGTTTTGAAAATAAAGTCAATTATGCATGAAAATAAAACAATTAGTTATGTAACGATGGCCAATTGAAAGTGACTTACATAATCCACAGTTGTATAACGGAGATGTTTAGACATTGACCACCGTGAATTATCTCAGAAATATCCTCATGTTTTATGCACAACGGGAAGTTGTCATTATACACCCCGAAGAAAGTAGGGTCCCACAACACCCGCATGGGTCTGAGAAAAAGATCGGGGATGGTCAATGCGATTTGGTAGAGGGGAGCAATAATAAGTTTCGGCTTATGTACAGGTTTTGTCAGTCCCTCAGGTCTCTGTTTATCCTACACAGTTAACAAACATAAGTGAACGACCGTCTTCACTTTATATTAGACAAATCTTTCTTAAATGATAATAAACAGGCCAAAAATGAAATACCATTTTCAAAATAGGTTGTACAAGATGTGTTGGACAAGCAAGGATGGTGTTAAGGGCTTGCCCCACAAACTGAACCTCTTTAGTAGGTACAAGGACACGAGCATCAGCATTTCAAACTTCCTTAACACCCACCTTGACATGATCATTGGTGAGAGGGACGTTGTGCACAGTTTTCGACCCCTCATAAACTCTTCCAAGGGCAACTAGACGGGGAAGATTGTGAACGACATACAACCCATGCCTGTCAGATGCACCCGTGTTTGGGTCATTCCACGAGGGATCGGCACAACTTCCCTTGGTGCTGACATGGGCACCATAAGGACTAACCTCAACCATCGGAGGTGGCATCATACCCTGAGATGCACAATAGAATGCATCTGGGACTGCATGTGGCTGAAGGACATCATCAATTGTTGAGTCACTTTCTCAGTGATCGATTTCTCCAGCTCTTCCCTGATGTTCTGTTTAAGTTGATCCAAGGCCTCAGGGTTGATGGACTTAGACTTGTAAGAGGTTGATGAAGTCAGTTCACAGTATTGTTTTATTGTCACACCTGCTTCAGCAGCACGGACACGGCGTAGGTGCTCTAGTCGTCCAATAGTAGCAGTCAGTACATCTTGACATCCACTAGTGACAAAGCCACCCTGTGTCAATTGCTCATCCAGGGTATCCTGCAATCAAAATAACTAGAACATGAGTTTTGTAATTTGTTAGGCAAAAATAATTAATGACTAATGAAACCATCATTTGACTTACAATCCTCTCTGTAATCTCACGTGTCGCCTTAGATGTCATTTGTCTTGTTTTTTTTGTGCGAGCCAGCTTCTACTTCAATTGTCGTCTAACAGGAGATGGAGGATGAATGATGATCTCGATGCTCTCACCTTGGGTTGTTTCCTCCAATCGTTTCTTTTGTTTTTCCTCCATCAATTTCTGTTCTAACAAATCATAACCCCCACGAGATAACACGTGAGGGGCAGTGTTCAGCTTCTGGATGGCCTGAGCCTTTTTTCTAACATCCTGTAAGAATTACACAAATAGATGTAAAAAAAATGCGCTTGAAAGACTCCATAACTGTGAAATTCTAAAACAATGCAAGTTAGCTAACCTCCCATGAAGATGCTCTACGACTCTCACAGAATTGGTGCCACTTTTCCTTACTAATATTGTATTTGTCACAGATAGTGTCGGCATCGTCATCTTGCCTTGTGCCAGAGCCCATTTCGAGGTCAGATCTGACTTAAACTGCCTCTATCGCTCTCATACTATTTGGAGAATTTTCTTCTTTGTCCGTTGGTTGCACGCTTTAGGTATATCAAATTCAGCCTGCAATACAAAAAATAAGTTTAACAGTTACAATAACATTTAAATTGTATTACTACAAACAATTACATTTCTAGTTAGAAATGGTGACATCAACCTTGTCTCGAGCCACAATCACTAGATACGTCCTCAATTTTTTTGCCTGAGGACCTTCAGCCTTCCTAGTGGCAGGATCCACATGAACCACTCGTCTATCAACATTGGCAGGTTTGGTCGTCAATGACCTCAGACGTGTTGCTTTCCTAGTCTTCTTCGTCGTAGACGGCGAAGGTGCTGACTCAGGACAAGGAGGTGCTAACTCAAGATGAGGAGTTGCTGACTCAGGACGAGGAGGGGAGTTCGATGGTGTAGTCATGATCCTGTTAAAAACAAAATTAAGTAAAGTTAAGTGAAAAATAATGTTACTTATGAAATTGTAAAAGTTGAAACAAGTTAATATGAAATAAACATTACATTAAACGATGTTAATTAATTCTCCTTCATCATGATCATTACGATTTGCATGAATGTCGTCAACTTCATCTTCCCTGTTGACGTCAGGCATTTATGTTGACAAATGAGTGACACCAATATCAAGGGTTGAATCATCATCGTCAAGATTAATACCAATGATTTTTCCATGTAATACCACTGAACACCTTTCATCACAAGGATCTTGAACATAAAACACTTGTTTAGCTTGCTCTGCCATGATGAAAGGTTCATTTTGATAAGCTAGCTTGTTGAGATCTACCAAAGTAAATCCTAAATCCTCGTTTCACACACCACTATTGATATCAACCCACTTACACTTGAAAATGCACACAGTGACTTTAACGTAATTAAGCTCCCAGATGTCATCAATGACAAAGTAAGGCATGCACGCCAAACGGGGATTGTGGTCATGCATAGTAGTGAAGTGCTAGGATTCAACCCTAAGGCTAACCCCACTGTTTTGCATTGTGCTCCTGTCATCTTGTTCTTTGGTGTAGAACGAGTACTTATAACATTTCTTTTAGGCCCATCTGCTAACTTCCTCATTGTTTCAGAGGAAGATTCATCACTAAATATTGTATATTTAAACCAATTCAGGAAAGTCTTGTTATACTCTTTCAACAACCTATTCTTCGTCATTCTTGGATTACTTTCCTTGACTAAGGCTTCATGACGAACTATGTATGGCAAGACTTCATTATTGGTATTCAGGACATACAAATGAGCTTGTTGCAATTCCTGTAAACCAGGCATTATAACATGTAGCCCTCGTGATCCCTTACCTACGACTCTGTCGTCATGCCGAGCCTTAGGAAGCCCAACAGGTTTTTCCTTCTCAAGGTACTCTGAACAAAATTCTGCAACTTCTTTTGCAATGTACCTTTCAACTATATATGCTTCAGGACGATGTAGATACTTTGTATACCCTTTTAAGATCTTCATGTATCGCTCGACCGGATACATCCACCGTAAATAAACAGGACCATACAATTTAATTTCCCTGACCAGATGAACAAGTAACTGAACCATTATGTCAAAAAATGAAGGAGGAAAATACATCTCCAACTAACACAAGATAATTGTCGCCTCTTCTTCCAAGTCAACTAACTTTACAGGGTCCATGACTTTGCTACAAACGGCATTGAAAAAAAAAGCACAGGCGAGTTATAGTATGTCTCAGTTTGTTAGGCAAAATGTCTCGAATAGCCACGATTAACAGTTGTTGCATCAAAACGTGGCAATCATGAGACTTTAAGCCAACTAGTTTCAGATCCTTGACCTGCACAAGGCTCTTAATATTTGAAGAGTATCCCTATGCAACTTTCACTCGATGCAGACACTGACAGAAACTTATCTTCTCCTTTCTTGACAAAGTGTGACATGTTGGAAACAAGTATATTTTCTTACCATCAAACCTAGGATGTAACTGCTCATGTATACCCATCTCAGCAAGATCTTGACGAGTGTTCAAACTATCCTTTGTCTTGCCTTGAATGTTAAGAAGTGTGTCGATGACACTGTCACATACATTTTTCTCCACATGCATAACATCGATACAATGTCTAACATCTAGATCAAACCAGTATGGAAGATCAAACAATATCGACCTTTTCTTCCATATGTAAGTATTACCTTCCAGCTTCTTTTGGGTCTTTCCAAATACAATATGGATGTTCTTAACCCGCTCAAGAACATGCTCACCGATTAACGGAATCGGTGCAGTTTCATGCTTTTGACTTCTATTAAATGTTTTTTTAATCGCTGATAAGGGTGATAAGGTTTCAGAAAACGTCGATGGTGAGTGTAAACTATTTTCCTTCCATGTTTAAGTTGTACGTAGCTTGTGTCTTGTTCACAGATAAGGCATACACGATGGCCCTTAACACTATATCCACTCAAATTCACGTACGCTGAAAAATCATTAATGGTACAAAATAGCATTGCAACTTGAATGTCTCCTTTCGATACCCATCAAACATGGCAACCCCTTTGTTCCACAAGTTTGTCAAGTCTTCAATCAAGGGACTAAGATAAACATCAATGTCATTTTCTGGTTGTCTTGGACCTGATATCATCATAGATAACATGTATTTTCGCTTCATGCACAACCAAGGAGACAAGTTGTAAATGACTAGCAAAACAGACCACGAACTATGCTGAGTACTTGAACTGCCATAGGGATTCAGTCCATCACTCGCAAGTGCAAGCCTAAGATTTCTTGGGTCTTCGCCAAATTTCGGATACAAATGGTCAATCTTCTTCCACTACGAGGAATTTGCTGGATGGCGGAGCATTCCATCACAGTTTTTCCCATTTGCATGCCATGTAAGGTCTTTTGCGTCGTATTTGTTAGCAAACAGACACTTAAACCTTGGAATGATCGGAAGATACCACAACACCTTCGTAGGGGGGCCAGGGGGGGCTTTCTTTGTGCTTTCATCACTGCTACAGTCGTCATCATCCTTCACTTTGTACCGTGATACCCCACACTTGGGACATTTATGCATTTCTTCAAATTCATGTCTGTACAATATGCAAAGTATCTGATAGTAACTTCTTGGCAACGTGTTTTCATCTAGAAGTATCTCCTGAGCTATCTGAAGCAGTGAACTGAAGATTTTGTTACTCCACCCATATCTGGCCTTGACATTAACTAGATTGAACATCGCTGACAACCGTGTCAATGATCTTTACACCCTGGATACAATGGCTTCTTCGAATCATTTTCCAATGTATCATACATAGAGGCATGTGCTTGCTGAAAAGACTCATGTCTCATATCACGAATGATATCCTCTAATCGATCTCCGATGTCAACATCAAGCGGTTCAGTTTGCGACCCTCTGCATGTCTGTCAATTCACCATGCCATATCGATATAGTATAATTCTTCTTAATACCATCACACAGAAGATGCTCTCGTACGTCGTCTAGTGCTTAGCGTCTCCCATTCAAACAATTTATACAGGGACAAAAATATTTTTTATCCTCATCCGATCGACTTCTTTCGGAATCAAATTGCAAGAAATGTTTAACGTCTTTTTCATACTCAACCGTGATACAACATGTATTCATCCAACTTCAATCCATCTAATTAATAACTTTGTGATACTCACAAAGTTATTCTATGCAAATCTCACTTTTTTTTATTAAAGGTGTGGCCATATCCCATTTAGGAAGATATATTTTTATAGTATATGCATATGCATAGGTTGAGTTTCTTATCTTAAATTTGACAGAATTTAGACAGCATTTCACTTTGATATCTAAGAACACGACATGAAAGCGATAACATAAGTTCTATCACAGTCAAGTATGCACCCGGAGAACAAAGTGAAATGTATTGTATCAGAATTTTGTCATAAAATCCTTCACAAATTAACTTAAATTTGTGTCCATTACAAAATCATATTATCTGTCATAGAGGTCGTGACTATTGGTGAGGGAATATATTTCGTCACTAAGCATCAGTAAATTTAATTTTTCTAGTACAAACTTTCGGTGGAAAATCATCAAATCTTCATTCAGGTTGCTCCATGCTTCCACACTTAGGTCTCCAATGTTCTTGGGGTAAAATGAATGCGCACCCAACACTAAGTATGAATTTACCTTCGGTTATGGGGGTGAAATTTGGAGACCATTGGGAGGGGCACAAGTGGCACCCTGCAAATTCCATGTGCCTACTACATAGACCCATCGTATATCCTCTAGGGAAGTGAAGGTGAATTCATAAAATCCTTTACCGAGAGGAATCATTTTCCAAGGCCTATAGGTTTCCAAGGCTTCAATAGTTTGTCACATAAGTCATTAACCATAAGGGGTATATTGCATTTGGATAAAAGGGGATGACCATGAAGATTATTTTTGCAACCTTGTAGTTCTTTCTGGTATTCATCTTTTTGAGATCTTAATAGCAATAAAATCCCCTTTCTACAAGCAAATGGGTTGTCGTCAACCATGGTTAGGCAACCAAAGAAGCGTGGATTAGACTATATTAAGTCCTAACAAAGCACTCAGAAGAGCGCATCATTCTTGTTCCTTATTCAAATACTGTTCTTGACGTACAATAGGAATTGATTAGTACATTTTCTTTAAAAATAAATAGTTTTATTTGTTTGCTAATAATTATAAAATTATTACGCTATTATCAAATTAATATTTATATAAAAATGATAAAATTATATCGGTACAACATTTTAAAATAAAAAAATAATATTTTGTAATTACTAATAGTAACAAAAATATAAATATAAATATTTTCTTAAATCAACAAGTCCTAGCTAATATTTCCATTTCACATCATTTTTACTTTTTTTTTAACCTAACAATGTTCTACTTATTTACTCCCAAATGCAATAATTTACTTAACCCATTACTATTATGATTTTTTTAACAATATTGTGAACACATACAAACACAAAAAGTATTGAGTGTATTGATGATAAGCAAGAAATTAACAAATATTAAAATTAATAAAATCTGGAAAAAGAACTTTTAATTTAGAATAGGGTGGGATCTAAAGAGTTAATCTTGTAATAATTAATTACTACATTGATTGCTTTAGATTAATGTTTAAACAAATCTGAACACATATACTACAAGAAATTAAAGCATTACTAACAAAAATTGTCATTATTTATAATATTTGTCACTAATATTGTAGTGATGATTTTTAAAAATTACATGTAAATTACTATTGTTAAGTTTTTTTGTATACCTTTTACATCCCTTCGTGCTCATTATACGAGCCAAATCAATTTCAATATTCGGTATTTTCCAATTTTTCATCTTGTTCCTTTACCATTTTATTGAATTTAATTAATTCCAAAAGATATATGTAAGCACAATGCACAAACACTTTGAAATTGAAAGAGGCATCTATGTATATTATTTATTGTAATTGCTTCATGATATACGTACTTATCCCACACACATCGCAACGTATTGTGAGGGATAAATTAGCTAGATATATAATCTGGCATAAACTTCAGCCACATCTATACTGGCAAGTACATAAGTTGTTGTAACGAATTCTGTTACACATCCCTGTTCCTTGATTATATTTGCTTGCACAATTTGCATTACAGCATGCATCACCACACTGAAGAGTGCAAACCCCAAGACCATTATTGCATATTTTAGGTGGGGTAGGACTTGGTGGAGGCCCTGCACAACCGTAGTAGCAAGTGCACAAGCCTAAGTCACAAGATCCTTGTCCATCAATGTGTAGAGCTTTTACATCTCTGGTCACATTGTCCCATAGGACCACATCCATCCAATGGTTGTGAACATGTGTTTCCTTTTACTTCTATTAGGCCTATGCTCCAAAATATAAAAGACAGAAAAAATGAAGGAAAAATATGTTAATTGAGTTGTTATATTATTTGTAGTTTAATAACAACTAGCACCACAATGCTAAAAAGGAGGCTTACCTGTGCTAGTCAGAGCCAACATTACAAAGAGAAGAGAATAGTTTGAGATATAATTCACCATTTTTTTATAGAAATTAAATGTTTTGCCAAATTTCGTTGTTGACTTGGTTTCTGAATGTGTTGCTACATGGTATTTATAGTTCTATCAAAGGTTTCATGCAATGATAGAGATAATGTTTGGTGGATGGTGAAAATGGTACGTTAAAATTTGAGTCACAATTGAAGTCAAAATTCAAATCAAATTAAATATTTAATAAATGTGTATAATTTGATTTTAATATATATAAGAAATTAAACATGTTTATTTTGACTTGGATTCTTGGCTCCATTATAAATTGGTTGAAGCTAATAAATATCTTCAATTTTGTCCTTTGACTGAATTTGTTACTTCTATTTTTCAATATGAACTTTGCTCATTATAGAACTCAAAATTCCTTACATAGACTAACACCCCTTTAATTTCTTACCATAAATGTTTTTTCTACAAAATCAGTTTTCACTGAATTAGTATTTGCAAATAAATCTTTTACCATTAGTCTTTGCTCAATATTACCCTTCTCATATTGATATACTAGTTTTTTAACCATACAATGCACAAATTTTTGATGTTGGATGTAAATCAAAATAATTATTTAAATTATAATTTATATTTTTTCATATATTTTAAATGACTTTTGAAATTAAATATCATTGATGGAAGTTACAGAAATAATTATTTAAATAATTTGTATTGCAATAAATTTGTAATTATTTAAATTCACTATTTTTAATTTGGTAAAATATATATTTTACTTTTTAGTTAAAAATTATAGTTCCCTAATTGAATTGTTTTATGATATATAAATATATATATAATACTTTTATTTTATAAATATTAAGCCGAAACAGTTTGAATTGATTATATAAAAAAATATTTTATATTTGTCTTTCGTTCTACTTTATATGATATTTAAAGTTTTGACATAAATATTAAGAAATTAATTAATATTCTGAAATTCACAAAATATATTATTTAACTTTCTAATATATCATTTATCTATCTAGTTAGTGAGTTTTACTCCCTTACTATACAATAACAACAGCTCCTAGCAAGGGTACTTCATGGAAAAATTAAAAATACTGTTTCATTGATTTTGTAAACAATATAATTTGTAAATTTTTTTCCTAAAACGTCATGTAAAATAGAATCCATAAAGTATCATATAATAAATGAATGTGTGTAATAACCAATTAATGAATGGATAAAGTCAAATATTCAGTAATGAAATCATTAAAACCCGTTATCCTTTCCCAAGTATCTAATAATAAATAATTCTATTTTCATTTTAAATGATGAAAAATAAAATAATTTGAAAGAAATGGTCTAAAGCGCCCTTTTTGGTTGAGAAAAAGTGTACTAAAACTTAGTTTATACTTCTTTTATCATCTCATCATAATCATCATCTAAGAATAAATAATAAGTCCCAGAATAAAGGTCATTTTTGATTTTCCAATGTAACATTATTTTTTTTTAATATGAATGATGGGCAACAAAAACTAAAAATGAACTAATAATGATAATGTTAATTTTGTAAAATCTATTATTCTCTTTCATCCATTTTAAAAAAAAATCTTCATCTGTATAAAATAACCTATAACGATAATTATAATAGTACAAAAGGAGTTTTACAAAAGATACAATGATTTATTTAGACGATAAGTTTAAGAGGCATAATTCATATTTCTTGATACGTGGAATGATTATTAACATAATTATATTATAAAGGATTTATATCCATGGTATTGACTTATCAAAAAAATGGAATTCATGTAGCCATTGTATGACTTTAGCATATGAATGAATTCTGCAAAATAAAAAATAAAAAAAATTGTGTTGCATGTGCTTTTGTACTCAAATGGAGGTCGGTTATAACCCCTTATGATATTATGGAATGAGTATTAAAGAATCACATGATTTTTAGCAAAAAGGACTGCTGTAGTTTTAATTAGTAGTAGACTCAGTTTCTAACCCAAGAGAATGAAAAGGGTTTAAAAAATTTGGGCAACTTTTGCTTCTCTGGTGATTAATTAATTATGACAGTGTTGGAATGAAATTCCCTTAACCGAGATGATGAATAAGCATCAAGCATTAATTCCTTTTAGGCGATTGACTCAAGGAAGAGACTTTATTTCTTGGTTGGATTCCTAGTCCACTCCAAAAAGTTTTCTAGTGATCAATGAACTATAGTTTCTATATGAGGCTACTCTTATATGAAATTATAGTAAAGGAAAGCGATAAACAACTAAAAGCAATAAAAAAAAAACTTTTAATGAATAAGTGAAATAAAGCAAGTAATTCGCAAAAAAAAATGGCTAGGTTTTTTGTGCATTGATGTCTGTGCGTTTGTTCAATGTGATAAGCCTTATTTATAATGACTGACTAATGCTTATATTAGCTTAAGAATTATTAAAATTTCCAAAAATCTAGAAGATCATGGCTATCATCCCTTCAACCACTTTATATCTGTCAAACTATCTTACACGTCCTCAAAATCAGCCTACACACCACTCAAAGTGTTTCATCCAAGTTGTTTTACCTTTTTACCCTAACTTAGCCACATCAGCCGCCTTAATCGGCTTCTTTATGTCAGCCGTAGCCAATCAACAATTGTTGCTCCAATGACTAATTTGTAGGTTTTAACAGCCAATTAGGTCACATTATCTCTTCTAGTTTTGTATAATTTTCTCTTTGTATTTCCATGACTCCTACAAGGAGTTAAATATCTTTTCTAGTCTAAGGTTAATTGTAGCGTTGCGTTTTATTAATTGATTGTTCAAGTGATTTAATTAAATTATAAGAGAAATTCAATTTAATTTAATTACTTGAAAGAATTAATTAATAAATTTGGTGATTTGATTTTATGTGCTATGTGGTTAGTGAGTTTTTAGTGTTTTGTGCTTAAGAGAATGAAATTTACTTTATGTTTGATAGGCAAAGGAAGCTTTATCATTTTCTATGCTTAGGTTGTTGCGGATTGGTTTAAAAGGTTGCTGGAAAATGAATCATGTTGTTTAAAATGGAATTTTGAGCATTTGAGGTTTTGAGTTTATTTGATAAATATTTATAAAAAGTTCATATTTGTAAAGAGTTCTTATGTTGTTTATGTGTTTGAATTTGATAGAAAAGGGTTTGGGTTTATTTTGTGATTTGGAAGCCATGAGAGGTCATTCTATGAAATTTTGAGATTCTGCAGAATTTTGCGAACATTGATGAGTTTTGTGTCCACTAATTAGTTTCATGTCCACTAATCAGTTTCGCGCCCAATGATAAGTTTTGCATCCATTGACCAGTTTCGTGCCCATTGATTAGTTTCACATCCAGTGACGAATTTTCTGTTCATTAATCAGTTTCATGTCCAGTGACCAATTTTGGGTCCATTGACCAATTTCGCGTCCAGTGACCAGTTTTGCATCCAGTGACCATTTTGAATCCAATGATCATTTTTTAGTCCAATGACCATTTTGAGTCCAATGATTAATTTTGAGTCCAATGACTAGTTTTGAGTCTAATGACCAACTTTGCGTCTAGTGATCATTTTGAGTCCAGTGATCAATTTTGAGTCCAATGATCATTTTTTATGTAGATGTGATTGATGTTTGTTTTCCTTGCATAAATTAATTATTTTGAGATCTTAATGGATTTATGATAATATGAGATGCATTTGAGATGATGTTGTTTATTATTAGAGTTGACTTTATGTTAAGATCATAAGATTCACATTCATAGGAGTTTTTTGTGAGATGTTTGTAACAATTCAATTTGTTGGAATGTCTTGCTATGCTTATTAAACTATATGTTGGTTCATAAGTGTGATGAACGTATGAATCGTGAATCTATGACATTATAACCTCTTATTGTATTGAGATTGGTGAATGAATTTGTGATGACGTATGATATTGATTTGAATGATCATAACATGCATGCATTGATGAATGACATTGCATGTGAGTAGACACGTAAGTTGAGGATGCTAAGAATGTCCTCAACCTAGTGTTGGAAGTTGTCGTGTGGCTAACACTGAATGTGCCTATAGAATAAATGAGTGGGTGAATCCCTATATAGATTAAGATCTTTGCAAGCTTTACCGTGGTATGCCATTACCCATGGTCACCTCATTTTCAATTTGAGTCTTTCCGAATAGTCAGATCATAGAGTGCAACTATGTTAAGGGATGTATCGCTCAAAAGGTGAAATCTTTTGGAAATAAAGAGTCAACATGACATAATATGATAGTTAGACATGTGCATTGATATACACCTACCTCTCTCATAAATCAAAAGTTCATCCCCCTAACCCCAAACACACCAAAACTCACTAATATACATAGAACACATGCTCAACATCACTAACTCATCAATTAATTCATTCATTCAAGTAATTAACTTAAAATTAATTTCTCATATAATTTAATTACATTATTTTAACAAACAATTACGAAAACACAATGTTACACATTTTCTGTTCTTAAAGGCTTATGAGATATTTACCTAAAAAGTCATTTATTAACGATAAAAAACTATTAGACATTATTATTGTTTCAACTCATAATTTTTATTTAGATGATGATCAGGTGGAAAAGTGTATCATGTGATTTATGATGGACAAATAGATAATGACACTACTACAGCATAGTCATTCAAGGTCGGTTATTTGGACCATACAAAGTCGATTTCCGAACCGACCTTGTCTCCGACGACGTTAAATAGGTAAGCGAACAACGTCGGTTTTTTTAAGGATCGACTTTGAAAATTTTATAATTTTTTTTAAAAAAAAATCGTCTTTTCTAAGTCGGTTATTTCAAGAAATCGACTTAGAAAGCTAAGATACAAAGTCGGTTAGCTGAAAAAACTGACTTTGAATGTTTAGATACAAAGTCGGTTATTTGGAATAACTGACTTTGTATGCTGAACCCACCCTTTTAAGTCGGTTATTTAAAATAATCGACTTTAAATCCATCAATTATTAAAAAAAAAATTGAAGTTTCTAAGACGATTATTTAAAATAACCGACTTGGAATATGTACACTGCCCATTTTAAGTCGGTTATTTTAAATAACCGATTTTAAATCCATCAATTATTAAAAAAAACAAAAATTGAAGGTTCTAAGACGGTTATTTAGAATAACCGACTTGGAATATGTACACTGCCCATTTTAAGTCGGTTATTTTAAATAACCGACTTTAAATCCTTCAATTATAAAAAAAAAACAAAAATTGAAGGTCTAAGACGGTATTGGTGCTTCATGAAGCAAATAACAGTATTGGTGCTTCACATACACATATCATAAAGTATTTAAAGCGTATATAGGATATGAATATGAATACATGAAGCAAATGACAGTATAGGTGCTTCATAGATTCTTTGATATTCTAATGATATCAAACTCTCCAGCTAGTACCATTCCATTCAACACAATACAAGGACAGCACTTGAAAGGGAGTTAATTACCTCTGAAACTTTACTTTGTTTCCAGAATTTGATACATGAAGCTTGTTTGTTCTCCACCACGAAGATATTCTTCGAGCATCTGAGGATGATACTCTAAAATCTGTTTAGTACAAACGTATAACTCATTATTACCAAGGCATAGAGGAGAAGACAATAAATTATTAAATTGTTCTGTGCAATGATTAAAAGTGACACAAGAAAAGAAGTTAGTAAACATACTCGAATATAAACTTATGTTTATTTTTAGTCCTATAAATTCACACTTTATTAATTGTGATCTTTTTAAGTTTATGTTTTTTTAATTTTGGTTCCTTTGAATTTTTATTTTTTCAATTTTGACTCCTATGAATATAAACTTAGCAGAAATAAAAATCCTTGATTTTTAATTTTTTCAATTTTTAAATTTTTTCTTAGTTTTGATTTTTTATAAAATTTAATTTTTTTTGGATATGATTCTTTTTACTATTCATTAATGATTGTTATGCATCTAAACATATCATATTACATGTTCCCTTAGAATAATCCTTGATTTAATAATTTAGATATATGTCACATTACAATTAAATGATAATAGAGATCATTTTGAAATTTTAAAATTTTTATGAGGATTAGAACAAAAATTATAAAAAGAAATTAAATACTATCATAATTCTAATGACTAAACATCTTTCGAGCAATAAAAACTAGAGAATTAACGTGCATGAGCTACCCTAAAGCATTTTGTATACTAAGACCTGTTGATGGATACTGCATAGGTTAATATACTCAGTGAATAATGCTAAATTGTTTTATTATATATTGCCCCCACTAACATGGGTGGGGTTACAGTAGACGCATCCTCTAGCCAAAATTAATACTAAACAAAAAAAATTAAGCTAGCATTGAAAGAAAAAAGAGTTAAATATATTAAATATTTAAGAAATATAAAATAATTCAATGTTTTCTTTAATTCGATTAGTTTGGAATTATTCCTTTTAGTGTGAAGACAGTACTTAAAGTTGAAGTGATATTGTTTGTGATTGAATGCTATGAAACAAAGTGGTCACAGAAATTAATTTTTTGGAACAGGCACTTAATGGTCAGAGATTATTCATATTAGATTATCATGATGCATTCATGCCATAGTTGACAAGGATAAACGCCATACCTACTGCAAAGGCTATTGAATTGAGCAAGCCACATCCAAGTGGAGATAATTTGGGTGCCGAGAGCAAAGTGGTCTTGCCTGCAGACCAAGGTGTTGAAAGCACAATTTGGCTTTTGGCCAAGGCTCATGTTATTCTAAATGACTCGGGCTATCATCAGCTCATGAGCCACGGGTTTGTAAGATACCTAACTCAGAAGAAAAGTTTAACAGTTAATTGCACTCATAATTTTGAATATTCAATACCTCAAATGCCTTTTTGAGGAATTTCTGCAGCATGCCTTCATATTTTGTTCTGATTGAACCAACCAACCCTTACAGCACTAGCAGTAAAAGCCACCATTGAAATTCGAACTGCTTTTTCGTGTGTTTCCCTCAAAGCAACCTACATGGTTCACCTGACTTTCCAGAAGTGTGTTAGTTTGGACACCAGTGTAAGAACACTAACCTGATCCTGGAGAAGCTGAGTTTTCTTTGGCTTTCTGCTGTTGTTCAGATCTTTGGCTCTCAATTTCGCTATAGAACTCATCCAAGGCTGCATCAAATGTCTCAAACTTTGTATAATCCCTTGACATAAACTGGTGGAGTAAGATGGGGCAGAACTCATCATACATCTATATCAAAAGACACAGGTGGCTCCATTTATGGGGAACAACTCATCAGCACCAGCATTTAACTTCATGCAAAAAAAATTCAGATGCAAAAGATCATCAGAAATACCCACTTCAGCAACTTTCAAGGCAAGAAGTAAAACATGTTGATCTTTCCATACTAGGACGCCAGCCAAGAAACTATATGATCAAAGCAACAGTGCATAAATTTTCTAACCCATAAAATCAATGAGGGTATCAAGCAATATCAACCCAATTAAATTTCCACATACCTTGATATATTTGTCAGTTGTCACACTCAACAAAGACTAGATCATCTCTGCTGTGCTGAAATACATCAATTTTCCAATGACAGAAATGCATTTTTCCAAAGACTACTCACACTAGAACTATATATCTATATCAAAAGCAAGCCAATACCATCAATTAACCAAACAGCAAGCCCACCAAGAATCCATATATAAGCTCAAAGGATCTTTGCACAGCTAATAGTCAAATCTTACCTCTTGAATAACTCTTCTATGTCCTCTTCTATCAAGCTCCCAGAGAGTCTCAGCATCCACACTATCAATGTCCACTTCAATTTCATCTTCATGTTGATTAAGTGCTGAATTTCTCTTCTTAATGATTTGTACAATAGCATCAAGCTTCTCTGTAGGCAAACTCTGAAGGTTAGTGCTTAGTTTTTGCTTTTCCTCAAATGTCATGTCTCTTTTATTAGGATCTTTTGCCTTTGGCTTTTTTGGAGCTGGGGTTCTCCCTTTTTGTCAACCTAAAGATGCTCTGAATTTCCCAACTAAAGATAAGCAAATAAATTAATTAAAAATGGAAGTTTGTATATATAGCGGTGTAGTGAGCACTAACCTCTGGGGACACAACACAACACTCTTTGGCTCTTGGAAAGTTGAAACCCTTTGTAGTAATAACTAATGAAGTAGTTAGTCAATTAACAAAGATACTATACTTCAAAGTTATGAAACTCTCTTATACACACTGCATACAAAGTACCCTATTCTAGGAACCAACGATGATAAACTAAGGTAATTGTTTGATCTAGGAACCAATGATTTTTTTTATGCACCTAAAGTCTCAAATAGAATGAGCACTAATTTGATTTTTATTGTCATAGAAGAAAATAGATAAAACAAGCAAAGAAGCAGAAACTCGTACCTCTGCATTATTTCAAAGAGGAAGAGAGATTGGTTAGCAATGACAAAGAGTTATAAAAATAGTACCTCCAAGTCCTCCAAACTAACAACATAAATCTATTAACAGAAAAAAGACTTATAACCATTAATCGTCCAACCTTCCTTCTATTTCATCCGTTCAATTAACTTGACAAGCCTGCGAGCAGAAAGTCGTACCTCTGCTTTCTCTAGTTTCCGATTCTGCAGTTAGATAACTGGGTGCTTTGCCAGATTCAATCCCAAAGCTGCAACCAGACTCGAGCTGTTTGGAGCACGTGGTGTCGCTGGAATTGGCGAGCGAGGTGCAGAGCGAGCCAAAGTGGAACGAGTGGGAGAAAAGCCTCGAGTTTCCAAATTCAACAATGGGATTGAGACGCTCCATGCACTGGAGATTCAACACCATTGCCGCCTTGTTGACGTTCGGTTTCTAATCGCCGAAGTAGGATGATGTTCGAAAACGAAATCAAACCTCTTCTCATGGCGTTAGTTCGAAAACGAAAGCAAACTGCTGTTTCGCAATCTTTGCCATATTACTCTGCCGGTGCTTGTGTACAGGAGTGCCAATTGCTTCAATCAAGTTATGGCTATTGTACAAAACTAAAACAAACAGACTGACTTTGAGAGCAAAAAGAATACTCAAAACATAAACTAATTTCTATCAAAACAATTGAGTTTAGGCGATTGGAATATATTCTAGTGCAGCTACCTACAAATCCCTAGAAAATTAGGAACAAGCGAAGAAGAAAAGACTATAAGATCTTACCAATGGAGAAGATAAAACCCCCATTCACGCCGGCGAAGGCCTTGGAATGACATGGCTCCTCCTTAAATGGGATGTGTGTTCCATTCAAAGCACCATGCCACCACTCTTGTGGTGAGTTCCATCAAGAACTACACTCGACGGAGATGGAGTTTAGGGTTTGGGTATCTGATGGACGAGAGGAGACAAAGGGGCACGAGAGAGACAATGAAAATTTTGAAATGAACGGGCGCCAGAGTCGACAATATATGTAAATTTAAGAAAACATTTTATATATTTAAAAAACATATTAAAAAATTTGTTAAAAATATTCAAAGTCGGTTACTATAATAACCGACTTTGAAGAGGCTAAAAACGACGACGGTCGTATGTCGTAACCGACGTTGAATGGATAGATAAGTTAATTTTTTTTTAAAAAAAATATGTAAATCTTTCAAAGTCGGTTATTACAGAAACCAACTTAGAAGAGACTTTTACAAAGACGGTCATCAAAGAACTGACGTGGAAATGCGAAATCAATTTAATTATTTATAAAATTGCCACTGACCTACCTACTATGTCAGTTTTCTTACAACCGACTTAGAATGCACGACGTTAAAAATAGCTGCTGTAGTAGTGTGACTAGTAGTAGATTTATTGACTAAAACATTTAACCCTCAGAATTTATTACTTGTAAATAATAAAGGAAAATGAGACGGTTAATGGAGTGCTCAAAATATGAGGTATCGAAATATTATTGATTAAATTTTTTTTCCTCATAAAATTGAAATTGTTCGGATTTTACCAATAAAATATTATTCTTTTATTAATTTTTACCCATCAATCTTGTTTTTGCACATTCGTCCGTCCTGAACCTCGTCTCCCTCGACAAAAAATCCCTCTTCCCCTCCATTCTTCACCCTTCCTCTACTTCCCATGCTTACTATATGGTTGGTTTGCTTGAGGGAGGAGATAAGAGTGCATGGTTTATATGGTGTACAAGGAATCAAATGGTGTTCGAAGAAAAATCCTTACGTTCCCGGCTTCCAGCTACTATAGCTAGAACTAAACTAAAGCTCTTCTGTGTATAAAAAAACTAAATAAATAAATAAAAGTTCTTCTAGTCTTCTTTGTTCAGTTAATGCAGCTTAACAGTCAGCAGCAGAATCCAACGTTTTAAACTACTTACTGTTCAGCAGGTTTCATGATAGGATAAAGATGCATGGATCAATACACCATGACATTAGACATCTTGAGAAAAATGTAGGTATGATAGGTGATATGATTTGATAGGATAAGAGAGATAAAAAGAAAGAATAAATGTCAAGTAGATGTTTAATTACGATATATGGATATGGATGTCCATATATCATTAACCCTTCCTAATAGCAGGGAGGTACGGGTTTTATTACGTTAATGGTTGATGGTAGTGCTTTGACAAATTCGGCGAAGGATGGATTTGGTGCTATTTGCAAAGATCATAGTGGGAAATTTATATTTGGCTTTTATGGCAATGTGGGAGAGTCAAATATATTGCATGCTGAAAGAATGGCTTTTTTGCATGGGATCCTTTTGGGTTGGGAAGAAGGTTTTAAAAATATTGTGTTTCTTTGATACAAAACAGGTTGTCAAATTCATCATCACCATGCTAATGAGTTACAAATCATTTGTAACTTCATAGCCAAGGATTGATCTTTTATATTGTGTCATATCTACCGTGAATCTAAATTTACTACGGATATATATTAGCTAAGATGGGTGTCAATTATGAGGATCGGGGTTTAAATAATTGCGATGAGTCAAAAAACCTTTATGTTGCCGATAACTGTGGTCGCGATGTGGACAGTCAAAAAACTTACGTGACAGCTGCAATTGCGGTTGTAGACCGCAATTTAAAACCATACAGTGAGGATATTTTGGTTTGGTGCTGCTCAGTTCCTTGCTGCAATCAGATGTTATGAGAATTACCTTCCCGAGATTCTAATATTCTGATTTTTGTTTTCTTCTCTCTTGAAAATATGAATTTATGGTTTGCTTGTAGTGTCAGTTTTAGTTCCACCATAGATTTTTTTTCTTAACCGATTGATCTCCACAGCAAAATGGAAAAAAAAAAAAATGAAACCTGTACAGGCACTAATATTTACTTACCTCTAACCAATTCCAAAATGGACAGACATGGATGATGAAAGAAATAGTTTAAAAAAAGTGTTTGTTTATAAGTAAAATTCATTACTCCTATCATACAAAAATAATCTCTCAGTTTATAAGAAAAGAGAGGAAATTTTCATTAGTTTATTTGCTCAAAATAAAGATTATCAAATCATAAATCAAGTCGTTCCTCGATTCCTAGATTGATTCTTGGCAGAGATTGTAAAGATGGTCCTAGTAAATAAGATCATGCAATTTTTATGTGCTTGGTGCCTTTTAAATGCCCTTTACTTTTTCATTCCCTGCCATCAATTCTCTTTTGTATATACAAATCACACCTTCCACCAGGTCAATCAATATATATCTCATAAAACCTAAAGATTTCCTTCTCACTATATATTACAATCATGAATGTCTTGGGAGCTATATATATCTACAACCTACCTAAACTCAAACAAAAAATTCAGCCACTAAGAAGATCAATACACAATGGCATTTGCACATGAACCATTGCATCTTCTTTTGCTATTATCCTTATCAACATGTTGTTTCTCATCAACTAGCACCATTTCATCTGTTAAGCCTCAGAGACTGGTTTCCAAACTCATTCACCCTGGCTCAGTTCACCATCCCCACTACAAGCCAAATGAAACGGCAAAAGACCGAATGGAACTTGATATTCAACACTCAGCTGCACGTTTAGCCAACATACAAGCAAGGATAGAAGGTTCGTTGGTCTCTAATAATGACTACAAAGCTAGAGTTTCTCCCTCCTTAACTGGTAGGACCATAATGGCCAATATCTCAATAGGCCAACCCCCCATCCCACAACTAGTAGTTATGGACACTGGCAGTGACATCTTGTGGGTCATGTGCACCCCTTGCACAAACTGTGACAACGATTTAAGTCTACTCTTTGACCCCTCAAAGTCTTCCAACTTTTCCCCACTATGCAAAACACCCTGTGACTTCGAGGGATGTAGATGTGACCCTATTCCATTTTCTGTCACTTATGCAGACAACTCCACAGCTTCAGGAACATTTGGACGCGACACGGCTGTCTTTGAGACAGCTGATGAAGGTACCTCTCGGATATCGGATGTACTATTCGGATGTGGCCACAACATCGGACACGGTACGGATCCAGGGCACAATGGAATCCTAGGACTAAACAATGGACCTGACTCTTTGGTAACAAAACTTGGCCAAAAGTTCTCTTACTGCATTGGCAACCTTGCTGATCCATATTACAATTATCACCAATTGATGTTAGGTGAAGGAGCTGATCTTGAAGGCTATTCCACACCTTTTGAAGTTTACAATGGATTTTATTATGTCACCATGGAAGGCATAAGCGTAGGGGAAAAGAGGCTTGACATAGCTCCAGAAACTTTTGAAATGAAACAGAACAGAACAGGTGGGGTCATCATTGACACAGGAAGCACTATCACCTTCCTAGTTGATAGTGTGCATAAATTACTATCCAAAGAAGTTAGAAATCTCCTTGGTTGGTCCTTTAGACAAGCCACAACTGAAAAGGTGAACAGATACTTATAATGGCTCAGTGCTGAGTCCAACAGGTTCCTTGATAGCTACTTCATAGGTTAAAGTGCAGACAGGAGAGCATAGTTGAGCAATGACAGGCAGTAGTTATGTATTGGAGCCAAAAGGCAAACTAGCTGCATATCATCCATATTATATAACTGCCTTTTCATATATGATCCAGCATTTGAGATGATTCTGTTGCTGTACCTTTGACCAATAACTTCAATGCTCCACTTTGGATATCATAGTTCTCATCAGTCTCCAGATATAGCTTCTAAGACATGATTCAGTCCTGTGACTTGAAACCATGGCACAAATTATAAGAAACAAAATGGAAATGTCAAATGAATAAGCTATCATTGTCTCGAGCTTGAAACAATTTTTTATGATAAGGTTAAAAATTACAAATTATCATTATTTGTACAGTTATAATTTTGCAATACCATAAATTAATACCCCTATTTACTAATAAAATTAGACTCTGTACAAGTACTACTAGTACAAGCCCTAGCCTTTGGACAATAACTCATAACCCAATCTAACAGTGGGGAGTGAGAACAGAGCCACACCCAAATTAACCAAATAAATTTAGTGATGCAGAAGGCAATAAATCTGATAAGAAAATGGAAATTGTAAAGAACATGGATGCCATGTCAAAATTGTCTAACAAAGAAGTTATTAATTTATATAATAAATAAAAGGTGACATCAATCCTTTAGGTAATATTTTAAGGCTCCGTTTTAATTTGACCAGTTTAATTTCATTAAGTTTCATTACTAAAGGAATGGTAAGCATTTATACATGTATATACACCTTAGAAACTTAAATATAACGAAAAATTATGTACCTGCAGGTGTCACCGCTCATCCACATGCTCTCTTTACTTCATCACAAGGTGAGTAGTTTCTACAAAAAAATTATTCTTTTTTATCCCTCATGTTTAGTTCATAGACTCTGACAACTCAGAAAGCAATTATGTTGCTGATTTATTTGCTTTCTCCAGCTCCCCTTTGACACAGTGCAGCAATTCTAGAACAATAGAAGTCAAAGCCTTGCAGCTGGGACCTTGTCATATAACCACCATTATTTGTTGTAAGATTCATAGCTTACATCTTTGTCATCACAAGGTCCAAAATTCATACCACTTTTGCAAGAGGAATGTGGAACTCTTGATCTTGAATCAAAACCTTTCATTGAAAAATCTTCTGTTGTTTGTGGAATCCTTGATTATCAGTAGACAACCTTTGAACAGAAAAAATCATACATGCAATTCCAAAGAGAACTGAAACAGCTTCTTGAACCCTTCCTTGCTCACACAAAGTGGCAAGGAAATTACTTATTGACTCAGTATCAACCTCCTTGTTGATAATGTTAATTAACTCTGCACATTCTTGTACAGGAGCATTTCTCTCAACAAACTCCCGGCTTCTTCCATCCTTCACTTGGTACGTCGACCTCTTATCAAATATTTAATTAACAATTGTGTTTAAGTCTAAAGAGGTTCATGTGCCATATTCAAACTTCAGTTTCAGTTTCACCATAGTTTTTGTTTTCTTAACGGATTCATCTCAATACCAAATGAAAAAGAAAATGAAACTTGACTTCTCTCAAATTCCAACATGGAAAGACATGGAAGACGAAAGTAAAGGTGTTTACATGCAAAATTCATTACTCCTATCATAATGGAAAAAGATCTCCATTTCTACTAATATTGGTGTAATGGTGACATCACGAGCAGTCGAGCACTAAGACAAAAAGGAAATCTTCATAAGTTGATTTGCTCAAAATAAATATCATCAAATCATAACACAAGTTGTTCCTCGTTTTCTAGATTGATTCTTGGCAGAGAATGTAAAGATTGTCCTGGTAAACAAGATCATGCAATTTTTATGTGCTTGGTGCCTTTTAAAGGCCCTTTAGTTTTTTATTCCCTATCATCAATTTTCTTTTGTATATATACAAATCTTACCTTCCACCAGGTCAATCAATATATGTGTTAAAGCATAAAGGTTCTTTGTCGCTATATATTTCTATCCTCAATGTCTTGGAAGAAATATATATCTACAACCTACCTAAACTCAAAACAGCAAACACGATAACAAAGAAGGCCAATACTCCATGGCATTTGCATATCAACCATTGCATCTTCTTTCGCTGTTATCCTTAACATGTTTCTCATCAACTAGCACTATTTCATCTGTTAAACCTCGGAGACTGGTCTCCAAACTCATTCACCCTGGCTCAGTTCACCATCCCCACTACAAGCCAAACGAAACAGCCAAAGACCCAAGGGAACTTGATATCCAACACTCGGCTGCACGTTTCGCCTACATACAAGCAAGGATAGAAGTTTCTTTGGCCTCTTATAATGACTACACATCTAGTGTTTCTCCCTCCTTAACTGGTATAACCATACTGGTCAATCTCTCAATAGGCCAACCCCCCATCCCACAACTAGTTATCATGGACACTGGCAGTGACATCTTGTGGATCATGTGCAACCCTTGCACAAACTGTGACAACTATGTAGGTCTACTCTTTGACCCCTCAAAGTCTTCCACCTTTTCCCCACTATGCAAAACACCCTGTGGCTTCAAGGGCTGTAAATGTGACCCTATTCCATTCACCATCTCTTATGTGGACAACTCCACTTCAGGAACATTTGGCCGCGACACGGTTGTCTTTGAGACAACAGATGAAGGTACCTCTCAGGTATTTGATGTACTCATTAGATGTGGCCACGACATTGGATTCAATACGGATCCCAGGAACAATGGAATACTAGGACTAAACAATGGACCTAACTCTTTGGCAACAAAAATTGGCCAAAAGTTTTCTTACTGCATAGCAACCTGGCTGACCCATATTACAATTACAACCAATTGATATTAGGTGAAGGGGCAGATCTTGAAGGATATTCCACACCTTTTGAAGTGCACCATGGCTTTTATTATGTCACCATGGAAGGCATAATTGTAGGGGGAAAAAGGCTGACATAGCTCCAACAACTTTTGAGATCAAAGGGAATAGCACAGGGACCACTATCACCTACCTAGTTGACAGTGTGCATAAATTACTTTACAATGAAGTTAGAAATCTCCTTAGTTGTCCTTTAGACAAGTTATATTTGAAAATACTCCATAGAAGCTGTGTTATTATGGGATTATAAGTAGAGATCTAGTTGGGTTTCCAGTGGTTACATTCCATTTTGCTGATGGAGCAGATTTGGCTTTGGACACGGGAAGCTTTTTTAGTCAACTCAACAGCATATTCTGCATGACTATAAGTCCAGCCAGCATCCTTAACACTAAAATTAGTCCTTCAGTTATTGGATTGTTAGCCCAGCAGAGTTACAACGTAGGATATGCCCTAGCTAATCAATTTGTTTACTTCCAAAGAATTGATTGTGAACTACTTAGCGGTTGATGATTATGGATGCAATCATAAATCACAAAATCTTGTTCTCCAAAATGCAATTTCCTTTTGTGCATTATTATTAGAGCAAGTGCAGAAGCATAATTTGCACACTATTGATAAGGAAAACGTGTTTCTCTCAGTGTATATATGACTATTAAGTATTTTAAATACCTCTTATGTTCAAAGTGTCATCATGACAAACACGTTTCAGACACTAACACACTCCAACACTTATTTGACACTTGTCTAACACTTTTTATTAGGTGATCAATTAAAAAAAAAAAATTGGCTTGGATACTTAAGCCGACACTTTTGTACAACTCAGACACTTTAAATTACACTTCAATATGGTTAGACACACATGATTAAAAAATTATTCATTTTTTTCTTAAGCTTAGAATATAATATAAAATATTTAATATCTCTTCCAAGGCTTGTTATCATAAAAAAAAAAAAAAAAAAAACATTGATTTAAAAAAATGAATATATCATCAATTTAGATATTTTGTTGCGTTACTCATCTCATTTCGTTAGCGTCTCTCTATTTGTGTGTGTGTTGTGTATCCATGTCCTATAATTTAGACATTAGTCATGTTAGATTGTCGGATCCGATGTCCATATCAGAGTACGGGATTCATAGATCAAGAATATACAATGTATTGTGTTCTTTATGAATAAATTTAGACACAACATTAAGGGATTCACAATAGTTTGGTATGTGTGAAGAAAATGAAATTCGGAAAGAGAAGAACGAAGTGTGCCCCACGTCATAAGCGTGTTTGGACTTTGGATCAATGTCAAACACCCACGGTCAATCATGCTTCAACGCCAGACAATCTCACCTTATGTGGTAAGCAACTTCATGAAAACTTCAAGTTTGCTAAAGAAAACATTCAATCATAAAGTTATAGAAGAAACAACCTATCTTTTAGTAGTTTCTGCTGTAACTTATACATATTGCTAATTGCATGTGTTAGTTCACTTTCGGATTATCCAAGTCTTCTATCCCGGTTACATTTTTACCACCAATATTACTGTCACCGTCAACATTTAATCCACAACCACCAAATCATGGTCTCAACACATGAAAATTCTAAATAATACAGTAAAAAAGAACAAAGTGACTATGATATAAGCCGTTTAGGTGACTGGACCGAGAAGCAGAATTGAACTATTTATCAATACATCAAACTTGTTCTTACGTAAAATTTATTTTCAATCACCGACTATAAACCTCTTTTCACCCCTTCCTTCCACCAATGTTTTACATTAATCTTTGGTGACACAAGGGCTGGGAGAAAATCATTTTTCCAGACAGGCATTTTTCAATGCCCAAATCCACTAGCTTTCTCCATAGTCCAACCATCTCTGTCACAAGTTCATGACACAGCCAATCTGCAATTTGCATGCAACTAGCTAGTAGAGAAATACTTCACTGTGGTGAGTTCTCGACCTTGTGGGGGAAAAAATCAAGATCCATGAAAGCCAGAGAGACTAAGGTAAAAATTTAATGCTTCAAAATCAACCATCCCTCTGCTTAAAAGAGGGAGGGGTAGAAAGAAGAAAATGCTAGAAGGAACAAAAAATCCAACTCAATCTACTTATTATAACTTAAAAACTACATACCTCATTGTCCAGAGGCTCCTCGCTGTGTAAAGGTAAAGGGGAGGGATATTGTATGCAGTCTTACCCTAGCATATACAGAGAGACTGTTTCCGAATTCAAACCCATGACCAACAAGTCACCAAGACACAACTTACTATAAATTGAATAAAAAAAATACTTACATTTAATCACTATAAACAGGGGAGCAAGACTTTCACCAATTCAAGCCTAAGCAGAAATCAGCATGCAATTCATCACCTTTCCTATTGAAAGACTGACAGCTCTTGTATTCTGAGTATTGTGATAGCAGCCAACCTATATGTATACCATGGGCAGTAAATTATAACAGCACAGATGCATAA
>PYAF01000213.1:17976-30085 GCA_007407185.1 Glycine tomentella | reverse complement strand
TTTACTAGCAATCTTGTAACACCCTTACTCTACTCTAGGAAGTTACAAAAAGTCATTCTATTGCAAATGTGTTTGGTCTATATAGCGTTTAGTAAAAAATAAACGTTGCCCCTTACTAGTAGTAACTAATTTCCAGGGCTAAAAATATAAAATTGGCCTTTGAGTCTAAATCATTTGTCAAAGGTTTGTAATCACAACAAGCACAGTCATTGATCAAGTGTTTGCTTCAAAACACTTTTTTCTGAGAAAATCATAAGTTTGTTGCTCCATAAAAGCTTATGGGTCTAGCTAATCAAAATCCTTGTTTTAAAAAACATCAAGATAATACGTTGATGTGCTAACTTGCCAAATCAATTGAAGACAATCACAATGAAACCATATATAATCCAAGACCTACAAGTGTTCAAAATTCTCAGAATTATCTTAAAACTCCCAAGCAAATCAAGTTTCTAAGGTAAAACGAGGCTTATAATATAATCTTGGCCAAATGTTCGGTTCCTCAAAGCCAAGAACCCTCCAAATTCAGGGTTCTTAAAACAATACATGAAATAACTAGAAATCACCAAGTATAGCAAGTATAACAAGAAATCACCAAGTATAATCAAAAACAGAATCTTCAAGTTGATGAAAAGTAGAATAAAACATAACAATTCAGTAGGCACTGGAAACAACAGTGAGATTCGATGAAGAGAAATGACTATCCACTAAACCCTTAAATTTTAGTGTTGATTTCAGAAATTTTCAGAAAAAATTACAGTTCAAGGCAGCCAATTCCTTCATCAAAAGCAGGCTAGCCTTTTTCCCTATGAATTAAAAATTTATAAAGAACACAGAGATGCAATTTTTTGAGTTTATGAAAAGAATAAAGAAGTCCGGATGCTGTGTACATAATGTGTCTTGCGTAATTTTTCCAGGCATTCAGGTTTCCTTACCTTAACTAATAAATTTTTATTTCTTTTTCATGTTTAATAAAGCCTATTTTATGGAGATTTTATTGTATGGAAAGAAAGGTGTCTAATAAATAACAGTTGGAAAGAAAATGCAATCATGACACTATCACAAAGGCAGTTGTCTTCTACTAAAAGAACTAGTTCACACAAATAAAGAAAATTATTTCATTCTCATTTAGAGCCTAATATTCTGTTTGTTTTTATTTTTTGGCATAGAAGTATTATTTTAGCCGCACCACATATCAGCACTAGATGAAAACCAGGTTTAATAGAAAATAGAAACCAGAAAAGAAATAGAGTATGAAATAAAATTCATCACCTATTGTAAGTGTATATAGTTTATTTTTGGTACAGTAAGTATATATAGATTAAAAAACTGAAAAATATATATATAATTAAAAATTAAAAAAAAAAAAGATCATTGTACAGTTTGCTGCAGGGGTGAAACCACACTAATATTTAACAAGGAATAAATACAGAAAAATAAAGGTTCAATTGTATCTTCAATATGTGCTTCACCAGAATTATTGCTGCAGCTTAAGTCCTTTATGGGCAACAATTATAATTTAAGCAACAAACCCAAATTAAAAAAGAGAGAGGTGTATGCACATTTACCATTTATATAATAGCAGATCTTATAATGGCTCAGTATTGAGTCCAACAGGTTCCTTGATACTTTATAGGTGAAAGTGCAGACAGGAGAGCATAGTTTAGCAAGTTATGTATTGAAGCAAAAAGGCAAACCAGCTGCTTATCAACCATATTATATAGCTGCCTTTTCACACAGGATCCAGCATTTGAGATAATTCTGTTCCTAGTTCTGTTTCTGTACCGTTGACCAATAACTTGAATTCTCCACTAAGGATATCATAGTTCCCAATCTCATCAGTCTTCTGATATAGCATTGACTTCAGAGCCATGATTCAGTCCTGTGACTCGAAACCACGGCACAACTTATCAGAAACAAAATGGAAATGTCAAATATAAACAATACCTTAAATGAGCTTTCACTGTCTCGTGCTTGAAACGAAATTTTATGATAAGGTTAAGAATCACAAATTATCATTATTTCTACAATATATTTTAGGCTAATTTTCCCCCCGTCATTTTAGACATTTGTCCTTATCAGATCGGACATCAAAACAACCAGGCAGAGGGTTAGGATATCATTGTTGCAATACCATAACATAAACTAATAAACTAATACTCCTATTTACAAATAAATTTAGATCCAGTACTAGTACTACTAGTACATGCCCACCAAGCCTTTGGACAATAAGACTAATAACCCCAATATCTCCTAACAGTGGGGAGCGGGAACAGCAGAGCCACACCCAGATTAACCAAATAAAATTGAAAGGAAAAGAGTAAAAGCACACAAGCCATTACACAATAAATTTTGTGATGCAGAAGGCAATAGATTTGATATAAAAAAAATTGGAAATTGAAATGGATCCCATGCCAAAATTGTCTGACAAAGAAGTCATGAATTTATATAATATAAAGGGTGACATTAATCCTTCAGGTAACATATTAAAGCTCCATTTTAATTTGACCCATTTCATTATATTAAGTTTGAGTACCATAGGAATGGTAAACCATTATACATGTATATACACTTTAGAAGCATAACTATATATATATAGAACAATTATGTACCTGCAGATGTCATCAGTCATCCATGTGCTCTATTTGCTGGCACTACTGAGAGATTAGTTCCTAAAATAAAAAGAATTCTTCATTTTTATCCCACATGTTCAGTTCATAGACTCTTTCAGGTCAGAAAGAAATTCTTTTGCTGATTGATTTGCTTTCTGCAGATCCCCTTTGGCACAAAGTGCAGCAATTCTAGAGTAATAGAAGTCAAAGCCATGCAGCTGGGATCTTGTCATATAACCACCATTATCTGTTGTAAGATTCCTTACATCTTTGTCATCACAGGATCCAAGATTCAAACCACTTTTGCAAGAGGGAGGTACAATGCTTGAAGATTTTGGTTCATCCTTCCATTCATAAATCTTCTGTTGTTTAAGGGATCCTTGATTATAAGTGGACAACCTTTGAACAGGAAAAAGTATACATGCAATTTCATTGAGAACTGTAACAGCTTCTTGAACCCTTCCTTGCTCACACAAAGTGCCAAGGAAATCACTTATTGATTCAGTAACAACCTCCTTGTTGACTATGTTAATTAACTCTACCACATTCTTGGACTGGAGCATTTCTCTCAAGACACTCCTGGCTTCTTCCATCCTTCCCTTCATACATAGACCTCTTATCAAATACAAGAACCCAAAAAAATCAGGTGACATATCCTTCCTCTTGAACTTATAATAAAATTCAAGAGCTCCATGCATGTCACCCTTTTGGCAATAACAATTAATTACAGCACTAATAGTCAGACTGTCAGGCTCAATATATTTTGTCTCCATATCATTTAGAAGCTCAAATGCCTTTTCTAGTTGACCAAACTTAGAAATTCCATCAAGTAATGAATTGTAAACTTGTACTTTTGGCTGAAAGCCCTTGAGGACCATTTTACTAAAAACATGCTCAGCATCTAGCAAAAATCCCTCCCTACATAGAGCATAAATAACTGTAGCATAAGTTATTTCAGAGGGTACCAAATAAAGTTTCTCTATTGAATCCAATAGTCGAAATGCTTCAATAAGACGTCCTTCATGGCACAATCCATTTATTATTGAATTATATATGACTATGTTCAAATTCATCCCCTTCTTTTCAACAAAGGCACAGAGATCCAATGCTTTATTGAGATATCCTCCCTTGCACAAGCCATCAATCACAATGGCATAATCAGCATACATGACTGGTAAATTATCTTGAGTCTCTGTGACAAGCCTATATGCATCTAAAGCTCTACCCTCCTTTATGAGAATCTTGAGAATAGAGGCAAGAAAAGTGACTGTTGAAGAATTATCCACGGTTTTTCCAAGAAATCGAAGGGCACTATTGACATCTTTCAGACAGAGGTAGCATGCAAGTATCTTTTGTACCATTGGTTCAACTAGACCATAATCTTTCAGGAAGCTATTCAAAAGGGGGAAAATTTGCTCCCTATTCCCATTATTAAGATGCCATCTCAAAATCGAATAATAAGAATTGCATGTGACAGGTAGGCCTTTCTTTTTCATCATCATCCACATGTGATTTGCATCATCAAGTAATCCTCTTTGACATAATAAAAAGATGGAATCATTACATACTGAGCTATATATGTCCGGTCCAAAACCTTCCATTCTATAAACTAAATCTAAAGCCTTTTTTGTATTCTTTTCTTCAAAAATTGTCTTCATTAACATCCTAAATGTACCTATATCCAACTCAAGACCTTCATGATTGAGTTCAAGCAAAGCCTCAATGGCCATTTCTGCCATACCATTCTTGCAAAGTCCATTAATAATACTATTGTAGCAGGCAAGTAACGATATCGAAGTCTTTCTAAATTCATCAAATACCTCAAGTGCCTCTTCAATTCTACCTACCTTGCAATACCCATCAATCATTGTGCAGTAAGTCACCGAATTTGGAACCAGATCCATTTCAGGCATTCCTTTGTAAAGTGCATAAACATCTTCAAAAGCCCCCATCATAAACAAGGCTCTGATCAGCACATTACACATCACAACATCCATAGAAATGCCAGATTCTTCTAGTTGCCTCTTTGTTTGCAAAATCCCCGGAACATTCTCCTCTTCCATATATCCATGCAGCAACGTGCTGTACGTAATCACATCTGCAGCAACATTTTTCAATAACTCATCCGCCTCAGACGTCCGCCCATGCTTGGACAAACCATTCATAACAGCATTGTATGCAACAACACTAGGACTAATCCCACTCCTCTCCATTTCATCAAACAGACAAAACACCTTATTGAAATCCCCCGTCCTTCCAAACCCGTCAATCAAAATCACAAACACATACTCATCCAGATCAATTCCCAAATCTTTCATGCTCTCAAAAACACCAAATGCCTCCTCCACCTTACCCTTCTTACAATAAGCAGACATGATTGCACTATATGTAACCTTATTAGGTCTATGTCCTTCTTTTATCATCTTGGCCAAGAAAGTAAAAGACTTCTCCACATCACCAAGCTTGGAAAACCCATCCACAAGCACAGTATAGCTCACAAAATCATGGTCTATACCCTTCTCCACCATTTCCCTCATCCTCCCAAAAACCTCCCCCAAAACCCTCTCCTCAACATATCCACAAGCCCAAGCACTATACAAAACAACATCCAAACCCAACCCTTCCCTCTCCATCCACTGCACCAAACCACACACCTCCCCAACCCTCCCCATCTTACAAAGAGCCCCCACAAGAGCAGTGCAAGTCACCACATTTGGCCTCAACCCTCCACAATCCGTAACATTCTTGAAAAATCCCAACGCAAGTTCCGGTTTTCCAATCCTACAAAACCCGGAAATCACAGAACTACACACAAAATCATCAAAAGGGTACCTAACTCCATCCCCAGCCATCAACTCCAGTACCTCAATGGCCCTATCCATCAACCCCTTTGAGCTCAATTTGTGAACTACCAAACAAAAAGTGGAAGAAGAAGGTAACACACCACGGTCTCTCACGCAGCGTTGCAGAATGGAGAGTGCTTTCTCGGGGTCGTGGAGGCCTTGGATGAGGGAGTCCCACATCGAGGAGTGGGTGATGTGGGTGTGGGAGTGCATGAATTGCTCTGCTTCTTCGAATTTGTGGGATTTGAGGAGTGCCCATGTGAGGAGGGAGAGGGTTCTGCGGTTGGTGGGGGCGTTGTTGGATTTCAACTGGGAGAAAAAGTGGGTGATTAGGTTGAACTTGCGGTTGCGGAAGAGGAAGAGGAGGAAGCGATTAATGGGTTTTGGAGTGGGGGTGAAACCGCGCTTGAGTGAGGTTTGGAGGGACAAGGGTCTTGGGTGGAACAACATAGAAAGGAAAAAAAAATACTTTGATTTCACTAACGATGTTGTTACAAGACCAGATGGTTTATGAGCATTTTCTGTTGGTTTGAGGGACAGCAAGGGAAGTGAGGAAGAAGGGTCATGATGCTGGGTTTTCCTTCCTGCACCTCAAAAGAGACTCCAAGAACAAAAAAGTTCCTTTCTTCGGGCATTCCTATTCTAAAATAAAAACATGAAATATCATATTTCAAAATAGGTTTTCGTATACTTATGCTTTGTCTGGGAGTTAGGAGGGGAAGGAAAGGAAAGGAAAAAATTCAAGAGAAAGAGAGGAGAAGAAAAGGGAAAAAAATAAGGAAAGTTCATTGTTTCTTGTTTAGGAGTTAAAAATATATTAAGAGAGGGAAATGGAGAGTCAATAAGATACTTTTACAATTTTACCTTGACTGGAGTAGGATAGTAATTTTATTAACATTGGCTAGAGTATGATAGTAATTTTATTACTTTTCCTTATAAAAATCCCCCAAATTGGGGGAATAACATTTTTTAGGCTTTGGAAGATTTCACAGGAGTCTTAAAAATCTTCAAATCTTTTTCCTCACAAATTAAAACTCTCAAACAAAGAGATGTCACCACCTAAACATTTCTCTTTCCCTTTAAAATCTTTCTCCCAAACAAAGCCTTAGTCTATTTTTGAAGTAGTTATTTATTTCAAAATATGATTTTTATATTTCAGAATATCTATTCTAAAATAGAGTTCCAAATAATTTATTTTATTTTGGAATAGTTATTATAGGATTTTCATATTTCGGAATAATATTTTAGATTATGATAAATAATTTGAAAACTTGTTCTAGAATAAGTATTCCAACATATAAAAAATCATATTTTGGAATAATGATTTTAAAATAAGGTACTCTTTTAGAATAGTCATTCTAGAACAGTGTGACATAATGTTGGAGTCTCTTCCCAACCTCGACATAATTATATAACTAGAATAGGTGAAAAATGCAATGCATATTTAGGTTATGCATCTCATTCATTCACCCACTCCTAACAATTCACTTCTCTATGTTATCATCTTCATCGTCTAGTCCCATCTCCAACACCATCATGGTCGCCCTCCTTGCCCAATCACATTATAGGGGTTTGTTGGTGGTGGTGGAGGTGCATGATGGTGGACAGGGTCGTTCTTGAAAATTCTTTGGCCCAGGATGAAGTCAAAAAAATGGGCCCCTAACACACAAATTTTTTGAAATACAAATAATATTAAAACTAAGAGATGGAAAAAATGGGCCCTTAACACACAAATTTTTTGAAATGCAAATAATATTAAAACTAAGGAATGGAAAAAATGGGCCTCTAACACACAAAAAATGGACCCCTAATACATAATTTTTTGAAATACAAATAATATTAAAACTAAGGGATGGAAAAAATGGACCCCTGACACATAAATTTTTTGAAATACAAATAATATTAAATCTAAGGGATGGAAAAAATGGGCCTCTAATACACAAATTTTTTGAAATACAAATAATATTAAATCTAAGGGACAGAAAAAATGGGCCTCTAATACACAAATTTTTTCAAATACAAATAATATTAAAACTAAGAGATGGAAAAAATGGGTCCTTAACACATAAAATGGACACCTAACATAGGTTTTGTTTTTTTTTATTTTTTTAAAAAAATAAATGTTACTTAAACTACCCGTATAAAAATTTTTGGGCCCTAGGCAGGCGCCCTGTTCGCCCTGCCCCAGGGCCAACCCTAATGGTGGAGGGGTGTTAAGGTGGGTAAAGGCATGTGAGTAATGTTGGGGTGGTGGTGTTGGCAAAGGGTGGTTGTAGTGCGTGCGTAAAGGGATTTAGGTGATGTGCAATCAGAGTTGGGGAATGTTTAAAAGGGATAAGTTGTTAACGACATATGCAACAGTGAAGATTTTGAAGGATGGTAGTGAGAAAGGGTATTTTTGTCCTCTATGAGGTGCAGGAAGCAAAAAAAAAGGTACAAGAAGAAATTTTCCATGATGTCCCACCACCACCACATTTGTCCAATCCTCTTGCATCCAATCCAACCTCTACAATTAGAAAGGCTAACAATGTATTCTTTTAACATTATTTTTATTAGAACGGTCAAAACAGACGGTCTAGCTCAGTCCATCTGGCCCAGCATGAAAAATGGTCCAACCTAGTCCAACCCTTATTCTAGTTGTGCTTTTTGTGGCTCAATCTAACCTATTGGTTAGTTTCAGTGTTATTAAAACCGTCTGGTAGCTCAGTCCATCCAGTCGGTCAGACTGGTCCGAACGGGAACCGCTGGTAGCTCCGGGCAAAGTTGGGTGTGAAACCGACCATACAAGTGGCCCAGTTAGGCCCAGCAAGAACCAACCGGTTTTTGAAGAATCAGGTGACCCGGACGAGTTTAGGAACCCGGTGCTTCCTCCTTCACGGCATCGTTCTGGCCTTACAGTTAGACCGTGGTGTTGCCGTCGTTACTGCGGCGTCCTTCACGGCACTTATATAGGCCACTTAAGTAAGAATGGGAACATAAGAAGTAAGAATGGTAATAGAAAACCAAGCTAAATCTATTACTAGCTCATAAGAAGTAAGAACGATAATAGAAAGAAAAATGGCACAGTAATTTGTAGAGAAGGAGAAAAGAAGCAAACGGCGCAACACTCCTAAAGAAGGAGAAAAGAAGAATATATAGTAGGATTATTTGGGTCATATTTGCTTTTTGTACCCATTTTTTTCTTTCTACAGTTTTCGTATTATATTTCGAAATGGGCGTATTTTAATTTAGGTAATTGCTATTTACAATCTTTTTTATTATAATACACTTTACTTGTATTATCAATTTTAATACTTCAATTGTTAATTCGAATTTTTCAATATAAAATTATGGATGATTTTTTTTAATCAAATAATGTTAGTTATATACGCATATATAATATATTTTTGAATTTTTTAATATAGACCAGGTCAAACCGGGCCAATTACTGACCCACCGGTTGAACCACTAACCCAGTGACCCACTACCTCGACCGGGTCAATGACCGGACCGATTTTTATAACACTCATTAGTTTGGTTGACTTGAATTAGGTTGTTTTGCTTTTTTTTTTTTTTCAAAATTTATATAAATTTAAAGAAAAAAAATAAAAACTTAAATTAGTGTCAGGTTAAAATAGGTCCAATTGAATTCGAGCTTATACTTTTTTAGCTAAATCAAATCACTTTAACTCATATTAATCCATTTGTATTTAGTCCACATTTTCTTTGACTGATCCAATGGGTTAGCATGTTGGAATTGAATCTGTTTTAACAACTTTAATTTTTATTATTAACACAAATTATTGAGATTATAAAATTACATTAGTGTCAATATTTAATAAGTATCTAAAATGAGTAGTTTTATTAAAAAATTAATTTATAATTTTTAATAAATTTTAACTAATACTAATATAAAAAAGGTGACACAATAGATGTTAGTAATGATCTATATTTTGGATTATTTTAGAGTAAAAAAATGTTCGATTACCCTAAATTTTATCGCTTATGTAAATTGACTTGGAAGTTGAAACTTTTTCTTCATTAGTTTGGTGATTTCTTTGCTAATAATATTTGATTATTTTATTTCGTGCTTCTATTTTTGTGTATGTTTATGAGGACCTTTAATTTCTATAACTCTTGACTATGTGGTGTATGCAATTAAGTTCTGGCAAGGGTGTTAATAATTTGGAGCCTTCCCAGTCCAATGTAAGGAAGAATGGCAAGAGTACCGATTCCAAATTTCTTAGCTAGTGCCAACAATAATCACACCCTTAACCTAACTTGTTACATTGGTGTTCACTAGGCATCCACCTCCGGTATCTTATCAGAAATTTATACTTTTGGTAACAGATAGACATAGGCATTAGTGAATAGTGATTAATGAGTTGATGAATCAGTTATCTTGACAGCTAACTGAGATGTCAAGTCCATGGTAGAAAATGAGATGCAAAATATTTGGGAGCAAGAGCAGAAATAGTCTCAGGTAGGACAGCACTTTCCCTTCTCAATTCCTATCAACCATTAGAACTAAGGTGAGCAGAACTGTCATATGCATAAATAGTATCAATATTTAGTATCTTTTGAGCGAGAAATTATTACACGTTTGAGAGAGCTATGATCTCACCAATCTATACGTTTTTACATAACAATAATTGAATCTTTTTAACTATTTTCATAAACTGAAAAAATCAATTATGTGCGTAAAGGTTGTTCGGGATTATGATCCTGTAGTGGTCTCTGACCATGTATATTATTGAACCATTATTACTAAGATCAATATCTAAAAGCTAGTCTGATTCAAACCAAAATCTACAGAGTTTTGACGTTCTTAAGAACCTCATCTTTTAATTATTTTATTTTATTTTTACATTTCCACTTACCATAACAAATCACTCACTTATTAGAAAAAAGAAATGCTGTTTGTAACAAATGTGCCTTCAATTTTTTTTTTTTTTAAAAAAGTGCAAAACTCAATAATTCAGTAAACAAGTTATGAAAGAAGAATAAATATGGTAATTAACGAGAGGGTGGGAAAGCCAGATCATTATATGTTAATAACATGCCACATTCAATTCAACGTTTTCCCACTGGGAAACAGGCACAACACCTCCACTCTTCTCACCTCACGTCAAATTCCTAGTTCAAAGATTTCCAAATCCATCATATTTTCAACGATGTTCTCTTTTTGGTCTAGGTGCTTGAACGACAAAACAAAAATAGTAAAAAAAGAAAATGAGTAATCGGTAAACATGTATTTCAGACCGTTCGAAAACACGAATCCTTACCAGGATGTAAAGAGAAGCGCTCAAATAAAGAAGGGTAGTTGTGTCTCACGAGTGTACTTTATGAAGGAATTAACCCCCATTTGACTGATGATTGGCATTGGAAAATAATTTGGATGTTGAAAATTGATTTTGTTTACACCAAATCATGTTAGGAGTATTTTTCTTTTCCGTTTTCAAAGTTAATCTTGCGCTGAATAGGATTAAAATTAATTTTGAGAGGAGTGAAAATTTTAATTGTTTTATTGATTGTGAAAATTTGATTTTGACTTGAGTATTTTCAAATTTTATATTATTTACACTTTACAAACATTTTTTTTAAAGAATAAATAATAGAGGGGTGTTCACATTTGGATCTATCTGGAATTCGATCCAATTATATTTAATTTATTTTAAAAGCGTTTGAGTTAAATTTCATCCAACTCAATTAAGATATGATAAAAAATAAATTAGATAACTGATTCTATTTTTTTAACTCAATCAAACACATATCATATAATTTAATTTATTATTATATAAATTCATTATTAAATAAAAAACACATTAATAATTTTAATTCATATAGTTTATTAAATTATTAAATTAAACCACTTATATGATCTTTTTCTTTTTTAAGTTGTTATTTTTAGTTCTCTCTTATTTTAGTTTATGATTTTGTATGCTAATATCATACTTTTATTTTATCTAAAATAAAAATATCATGCTAGCATTGAAATCATTAATTTTATTAGTCAAATATCTTCACAATTTGATCTTTTTTAAATGTATTTAACCATTATATACTTACAAAATTTTAGACAAAAACAAATTATTATTCTAAGAAAATTTATTTTATTTCATTTAAAATATTCAGACAACATTAACCAATTTGACCAACTTGTTTATAATCTGCTTGGTTTGAGTGACTTTTTGATCTAAATAATACAAATAAAATAAATATTTACCCAAATGATATAAATTGTAGGTGAGAAATTCTTTCTTCCCAAACCGATTTCTCACCTCTTTTTTTTTCCCATAACCAATGTCCTAAGACATTTTTTTAAAACACAATTGAGCAGGTTTAATTTTTTTTTGTTATTTTCTATTTATTTATTTTTATTTAAAAATGAACTATTTTTTTGTTTTTCTATTATTTATTTATTTGAGTTTTTTCGTTTTTGTTTATTTAAATTTTTATTTTATTTTGTTTGGTTTTTTATTTAAAATGAACTGTTTTTTTAAAAAATTATTTAGTTGAGTTTTTTGTTTTTGTTTTTGTTTATTTAAAGTTGTTTTTTATTTTGTTTGGTTTTTTATTTAAAACTGAACTTCTTTTTAAAATTATTTAGTTGAGTTTTTTTGTTTTGTTTTTTTTTAAATTATTTTTATTTTGTTTGGTTTTTTATTTAAAAATGAA
>PYAF01000213.1:5821-17876 GCA_007407185.1 Glycine tomentella | reverse complement strand
ATTTTTTTAGTTCACTAATTTATATAAATTAAATTATTAAAAATATAATTTATGTGGAATAGCATTTATGGAAAATCCATATATTTATAGACTTACTATAAATATAATTTAGTTAAATATTTATGAAAATGCATATATTTAAGTGATGTAATTTTTTTTACCAAAACAAATTAAATAAATGAAACATGTTCAATTTAGATAGTTTGCATTGGTGTAAAATTATGAGTACTTTAATATAAATTAATCTACAATATTGTTTTAAAAAAATAATTAATCCTAAAATGAAATCAGACAATTTTACTAATGTGTCATTCCTCTCAATATTTTTTTTTCTAAATCCTTAGTACATAAATGATAATCCATAAAATGAAACAACATTACACCCACAAAATAAAATAATGTTAAACATAAAAAGAAACATAAATGATAAGCCATTGATGAAACCCACTTGATGACATGTTGTACTCATGAAACACAGACTACTTGACAAGAGGTCAATTTTCCTTTGAAAACACCTGTGCCAGATATGAATAACATATGAGTATACAATGCAAATTTGCGAATACCAAAACTATTGATAACCTAAAATGCAAAAACATTACCTTCAAAACATTGTGCAGCGTAATATTGAAATAACATTTGGATTGAGGAAGAAAGGGACAAAACACAACCACCCGTAGAATATATCATTTAGTTCAACAAAAAAAATAAATTATATACGACGTAGAAAGTAAGAAATTAACAACAAGAGTAACAAACTTATGTCTCGCAAAACTAAGATAGAACCAACGTGAATGTCTATCATATATGGTTGTATCTTGACCTTACATGATTGTTCGTTTCATGGTGGCATCAATAGTCCCTATAGGATCTTGGAATTAAAACTCTCATGAATGAATATCTGAAAAATAGAACTGTAATCGTTATAGATTGAATTAAAGTCGACTACCTTAAACGTAACTCTCATGTCGTCAAAACCGTTGGGGGTACAACTTTTGACAATGACAACTATTAAAGGTACACGATCAAAAGTATAATCAACGGACCTTAGCGGTGTCCCGTGAGGTGTGTCATCAACATTTACCAGTCCTACAATTATACGAATTTAATAATCAATTGAATGTTTAGGTGTATCAAATATAATAAATATTTTACGATAGCTAACATTGTGATTGAACAAACTCTAACGCATATAACCATGAATTTCTATTAAATTCACATTGGGTTACTTATTAGGCATGCATTATGAATTCTTGAGTTGGGAGTGGCTCCCTAGATTGTCAATTCATCATGGCTGCTAATACGACCCCAACCGAACCAAGAATAAGTCTTATTGAACTGGAGGATGACCGATTAGTTGGGCGAACAAAGGATGAGAGGTCTGAGTCATCAATGTCGAGAAGCTCCCATAGATTGTTGTCCATTATGAATTAGACTTTGTGAGAAAAATAAAGGGTTTGAGGATGATGAGATAGGATAAGCAGCAGACAAAGGTGTTGAGTTGCAGTTAACCCCTATGCTCTATATATAATAGGTGATGTATTATTTTCACATGACTGATAACAATGGCTAAGATTGCACCGACAATATAAATGATTTAGATTGTATCTTAATTAATTACGTTTGATTTGCACTATTCAAAAAAATCAATGTTTATCCCTTTTTGTCCCAGAGGACAACACTTTGCAGGATTCCTAACACTTGAACAATAACCTAGTCTACGTGAATGCTTTATGGGCTATTGATTGTTGTCGGTGCAATCTCAACCACTCATTTTCTGGCATAGAGGACAAAGCTCTACAAGATTCTTGACGGGTAAAATCTTCAAGTGTTACTAATTTTGTCTTGTTTTTGGACACTTTGTTTTATAAAAAAATTGGTTGATATGTATTTATTTATAACAAAGTAAAATTTATGCTGAATTATTTTTATAGAAAATTGCATATATTTGAATACTCAATATAAATATAATTTATTTAAATATTTTTCAAAAAGTCATATATTTAAGTGATCTAATTATTTTGCCTAAACAAATTAAATAAATAGAACATTTTCAATTTCAATAGTATGCATTAATTCATGTAAAATTATTATTACTTAAATAGTATTTTTTTAAAAATAATTAATCCTTAAATGAAACCAAATTTATCCAGTTTGAAGAAAACGAATGATGAATTCCAATGATGAAACTTAGGTAAGCGTCATAATCCTCTAGGACTAACACGACTAAAGTAGATAACATTTTAAAAAAGCAACAACAAAATTCCAATTATGAATTGCAAGTTTATTCGAAAAAAGTGACAACAAGTACTTTGCGTAATGACAACACAGATTCATCACGCATCAGAGCAATTATCGCATCATTCGTTCTTGGTTTGCGCAGCTGAGCAACGATTTTCTCTGGAGAATGTCCAAAAGTTGCGTTCAACTCAATCAGACCTTTGCTACTATATTCTGAATAGATGAAAAATATTTTTTCGACATCATTGACGTGTTTGAGCTCCACACATTACTATGCAACACAACCATCAACTACGTAGTTTGGTTGAAGGTAAAAACATTTATTAAAATTTGCAGCCTTTGTTGGCGTCAAAATGTTTTTTCCTTAAGGCAGCAAGAGACATGTCTTCAATTATTCTGATGACTTTTGGATCAGTAGGGCACTTAAACAATATCCCTTCATCTATAGGAATCATGTCACATTGCAATACACAAGAGCGGATACATTGTCCATGTTTTAAGCAAATGTGTTGAGTTTCATCTAATCCCCCTACTACTATATAGATTAAGTGATCTATTGTTCTCCCGTGACTTATACCAACAATTGAGATCACACCAATAATATAAACGGTTTAGATTGAGTCTCAATTAATTATGTTTGATTTGAATAATGAAAAAAATAGTTTTTAGTCAAATCGTCTCGTAGAAAGTATTGCGCAGTCACATCATCTAGAAGCAAGCAATGTGGGGTCAAATCGTCTCGAAGAAATAAATGTTCAAGCACTTCATATGAGAAAAATGCAGTGCAGTGAATTAATGCATTGTTTATTGTTCACATAATATAACATAATTAACAAGGGCAAGCAATTAATGCCGTATGTGTCCACCAGTTCCACATCTGGGTGGTTGCCTGTTTCTTGTCGACTTTCGACGTACTCAACCATGCTTTTTAGGTTCAACTTGTTCATCAAGAACAACAATTGGTTCTTCTTGCACGAAATCATTAGTGGAAGAACTACTGACAATACTTTGGTGAAAGGATGCAAACGAAGGTATGGGCATACTTTGCATGTATGCATAAGCATACTCCAACGTGCGAAGATCTGTACTCATATGATTGCTCATAAAGTCCTCTCTGCTTGCAGTAAATAACTGCGTATTGTACTCATAATCTTGTTGATGATGATGAGGTTGTGGCGTGAATTCATATGATTGAGCATGTGGTGGTAGTCCTTCATCAAGCACGCTGGCAGCCACTTGTGGACTTTGTTGTGGAGGATATGTTCAGTTTTCATGTGTAGAGTTGGACGAGATATTGCTCCAACATTTGGATAAGATGCAAATTGTTTAAGGAAAATTTTAGAATTTGCTCAGTACCGATTCATGTAGTGACTCATATGTTCAATCTTTCCCATATTGCATTTTTCCTTTGAAATTTCAATCCATCGTTGATGTTCCTCTGCCCAATTTGTATCACTATGTCCTCTCATGTCAGTATGATGGACTTTGTCAAGATTATGCGGTCGATGTGGTATATCTTGACAAAGTCCAAATTGGAGCATGATCTTGTCAGTTTGATGTCATACTATCACTGGAAAATAGATTAAAGGTACACAAGCACACAATATTTTGGAATCCTTGTATGCATTTTCTGGTAGAAATGACTCAACCTTTGCAAGGCACCCAATGAAACTGAAAATTAAATTTGCGTTAGTTATTTTAAAAACAATGAAATTGAAGTTTGAATAAATAAGTCAAAAAGCAAAGGATTCAACCTCCTCGTTATGCATGTTGTCAAATCTTGGCATGTAGTCGATGACATCACTATGTGGCATTCCAAAAAATTGTAGGCCGCTGCCGCTCCATCTAGATTAATGTGATATGTTAGTGTCAAATACATTAATGAACAATTAGCTTTGTTTGAGTTAGAATATTTTGTTTACCTATTTGCAAGTGGATATGACAGCTGGCGCTCGACCCTTGGTTGAAAGAACTACATGCAATACCATGCCCAAGACTGTAACAATAGTGTATATCCTCCCATTTTTTTTTATGTGGGATAAAGAGCCTTACAAATTTCTCTGTTCAAATGTGCTAAACATCGAACCCCAGTTGTATTAGCAAGCCCGATCAAAATCTGCTAACAGGGGTAGATTCACCAGGTGAACTTTTTTCCCTTACTTGTCTGGCATCAACACCCCACCAATGAGTCCTAAAATGTATGCGCTACAATGGCTTGCTAGTTATTGTGGTGTGAGTTTTGCTGGGAGAGTTAGCATATGTTCTTTTAACCACTTTAGTTTAAGTGTTGATCCCACCAGTGCATTCTCTGGGGAACATCACCTATATATTTTGCACACATTTATTCTCAATCATAATATGTTAGGCCAGTCACAAGTCTACCATCAACGTGTAAACCCAGTTGTAGAGCAACATATTCCAAGGTGATTGTGCATTCACCAACAAGAAGATGAAACGCGTGTGACGCAAGTCTCTACCTTTCAACCAAAGCAATCACTAAAGCGTCATCGATTTTAACTTGTCCAAGCTTTGTAACATTTGAAAACCCAGCTTGAACCAACAATGGTTCAATTCTGGGATTTGGAGAAGGCATTGTCTGGGCATATGATAATTGCTATGCATACGTAAATTGTACATTTAAATTACATAGCAATTATCTTCTATTTCCTCTTTTAACAATTCTTTTGTGATTAAAACTTAGGAATTTAGCTTCTTCTAAGTTTTTTATCTAGTAGAGGCTAGAATTAGTTGATTTATAGTGTGTTGGTTATATTTTTTGTAGGATTACACATCAGAGACTTGGAAGATGGATTGAGGATTTGGATTAGTATGCTCAGTGCGACAAGCTCGCTCAGCGTGATAGGCCTGCTTAACGCGTGACCAATTATCCAACTGGACTCTGCATGTACTTTTAGCGCACACTTGCACGTTAAGTGTGTGGCCAATATCGAGAAACACAAGTGAGCTACGTTTTGAAGATAAAAGGAAGGAGAAACATTGTTCTATTAGTTCAACAAGTAAGAGAGAAACCTAGGGCACGGAGGAGAAAAGAATCCACTCCATAAAAGCTTGCTCTACACCCTTGTTCTCCCATTTCCTTTTATTTCCTTCCATTGTCTCTTGTTTTCCTTTGTTTTTGTAAGCCTCTCATGACAATGAGAGGCTAAAACACCCATTGTTGGGAGCTCAGCAACCAAACACTCTTGATGTAATGATTCTCACTATCTATTTAATGTTATTTTCGTATTATTGTCACTTTTCTGAGTTTATTGTCATGTTTGTGGTTTGATCATTCATGTGAATGTAGTGTTATGGGTTTTATGCATTGGAAAATATTTAGATCCTAAGAACTAGAAAAGAACATCTAGACAATCCATATCTAGGGATGGAATGATATTTTTTAACCTAAAATATGCATCTTTACTCTTAATGCAAATTATTTGATGTTGTTCTTGATGGACTAGGAGCGAACTTAGGTAATTTAGGCTCTTTCACATGAAGAATCATGGTTAGAGTAGGTTAGGAGATGAAGGTAATACGTAAAATAATGTTACATGGCAAAAAAATATTTAATATTACATCAAGAGTGTTTCGATTAGTTGAGCCCCAACATGTTCCATATTCTAAATCGACTGTCTACTCACCTCTCCGAGTGTTTGTATTTTCTCTCTTGCATATAATTTATTTCGTAATTTATTTTACCTTGAATTTATATTTACATGCATTAACACCTGCAAATACCAAAATTTAGTCTATCAATTGCTTAAAATTAGACATATACAAACTCTTAGTACAATCAAAGTCCATGTGGACTCGACACTCGAATTTACCGTTTTAATACTACTTGGACAATTTGGTGCACTTGCCAAAGAGTTAACAACATATGGCTCGATTACATTGTTTGTTACATAACGAAATGAAAATAATAACAACACCATCATTTTTGACTCATAACATAATTAACATTCAAATAAACAAAATGTATTATATACTTCTCCAGATCTTTGAAGGTGTTGTTTCCAAAGAATAGGACCAGCTGTAGATGCCATTGTTTAGGCTTTGGTGCTAACGTCAAGAAGAACTTAAAGAAGGATATGTGAGAACTATAGAAAGTGAGTTTGTGAGTTAGTGTATATGATGGCAATACATGCAACGTATTTATAGGAAAAGTCTAACAGTAGCACAACTCATTCGGTGATATTTAGGCCGTTTATTTTGTAGGTAGGATCTTAGTCGTTCAATGTTCGTTGCTCCAATCAATGATATCTAGGTTGTTGATTTTGTCGATGGGATCTTGGCCGTTGAACGTGCATTGGTCCAATCGATGATATCTAGGTCGTTGATTTTGTCAGTGAGATCTTGGTCATTCAATGTTCATTGCTCCAATCAGTGATATCTAGGTCGTTATTTTGTTGGTGGCATCTTAGCCATTCATTTTGAAGTGTGTGTGACAAGCCATTAAACAATATAAATATGGTCTACAGTAAGGCAGTCTGATCCATCACCTTAACCAGAAACCTTTATGCAATCCTATACCCTAAGCCATAACCCTAAACCATGGCTTCGTCATCAGTCAATGCAATTATGTATTACGGTGGCACGACAAAACAACTAAACATGGTTCAACGTTTGTAAACGATTCACCAAAGATCGTTCAAATTGAGAACAAAATTTCATTTAATGCCTTAAAGCAAGCTATTGGAGACAACATTATTCTACCAAATGGTCATGTTGTAAAGGATATAGATTTTCGATTACATGTATCATTTGTTGGTGATTGTGGCAAGTACACAACATGCATGTTGCACGACGATGAGGATGTAATGACTATGTTTTCCATGTTCGTAGACATCTCCATGCTCACATGCTTGCATTTGTATGTTACCACTGCGGACTCGCCCACACAAACATGTGCACATCCACCACCAATTTCTGGCATCTCTATCAACTTTGAGGGTTTGGATGAATACCTCGCTCAAGCAATGAACCTTGAATTGAGTTTTGAAGAACCCCTCCCCCCAATGAATTTATTTGATTGCTATTTTATTATTTAATGATTTTTAGGACTTATATGTGTGTTTTTCATTGTTGTGTTTTTTAGTTTTCGTCATCTATGTTTTAATGCCAAATTTTTTTTAAGTATCGATTGAAATCTTCAAGTGTTAGTGATTTTTCTTCCTTTTGCTCTATTTGTTGAATGCATTTAAGAGTCGAATCGACACCTGAAAGTTGTGCTAATGGCTTTGTTGACATCAAAACTAAGGGAATGAAACATTATTTTAACAAAAATAGCTTATACAAATTCAAATCTAAGTGCCCAAAGTTGCCTTCATAGATTCAAATGTTTAACTGTTAGTAATTTTTTGTTGTTTTTTTTGCCAATTGGTTCATGCGTTTGAGGGCCGAATCAAGACTTGAAATTTAAATTAATGGTTTTATTGACATGAAAACTATGAGAATGAATCATTATTTCAACCAAAACACCTGATACAAATCAGAATCTAAGTTCTCAAAGTTGCCCTCACAGATTCATATCTTCAAGTGTTAGAAATTGTCTTATCTTTTGCCACTTGTTTCATGTGTTTGAGGGCCAAATCGAGACTTGATGTTGTATATATTAATGGATTTATTGACATGAAAACTATGGGAATAAAACATTATTTTAATCAAAACACCAGATACAAATAAGAATCTAAGTGCCCAAAGATGCCCTCATGGATTCATATCTTCAAGTCTTAATAATTTTTTCTTATCTTTTGCCACTTGGTTCATGAGTTTAAGGGCCGAATCAAGACCCAAAAGTTGAATTAATAGGTTTATTGACATGAAAACTATGAGAATGAAACATTATATTAACAAAAAAAGTTGATACAAATAACAATCTAAGTGCCAAAAGTTGCCCTCATGGATTGAAATTTTCAACTCTTACTAATTTTTTATTGTTTTTGGCCACTTGGCTCATGCACTTTTTTTGTCTCACTTAGTAGGTCAAATTTATTTCATACTCTTATCTACTCACGTCAGGGAATACAATGCTTTACAACCTCATATATTCATGCTAGGGAATCCAATGCTCTAAACCCTAACACTTATCCTAGATCATAAACCTTTAACCCAAACCCCAGACCCTACACTTATGAGGAGACATAGCCTCTTTTGTACGATGTTTCTTATGATCTTTTTTCTTTCTCACTCACAGGTCCAATTTATTTCAGACTCTTATCTACTCATGTCAGGGAATCAACCGTATTTCATACCCTTATATACTCACGTTATCGAATCCAAATTACTTCAGACCCTTATCTACTCACACAAGGAATCTAATTTGTTTCAAACCCTCATTTATTCACCCTAGGGAATCCAATGCTCCAAACCCTAACCTTTACCTTGACCCTAGGTCACAATCCCTTAACCCTGACCTTACATATAAAACTCATTTCCACCTTCGTTGAACACATCCACACAACACTTCCTTGCTCTTTTATTTTCTTCCAAGTTTGTGAACACAAACCTATGTCACATTTGTATATCTATTCTTTGTTTATTACACGATATGTCTTCCTCATCTGTCAAATGGTTAGTGCACTACGATGGTCAAATCATCAAAAAAATGAAAAAGGTACTTTTCAAAGCTCATTGTTCTTTGAAACAAAGCAAGGGCTCACACTTGAGGCCTTGAAAACAAAAATCCATTAGCGCCTTTGTCTTTAAGCATTGGAAAAGTATGCAATATTTCATTCTTGGGAGGGGAATGCTAAAATTTACAGCAGTCCAACTTGTTAACAACGAAGAGTGAAAGGTATGATTTCAATTATTCACTAAACTGATATTCTTCAATATTGCAAATTGTACGCAAACATCGAGCGCAATATAGTTCCCACCCTAAACCCTGAACCAACACCTTATTAACCAAAATATTATCCTTATTCCCATTATTCACAAATATTCGATGCAACCAAAACGCTTTAGCTTGATCCCAACAAGAACAAAATATATTTGAACCAAACACATCTTCTTTTACCTAACTTCTTTATGCACCATTTTCCACCAACTTTTTGACTCAACCATTTGATGCTACTAAGGATCTTCCTCATACATACTTCAGTACCCCTGCAGTAGAGCCTTCCTCATCAACCCGACCAAAAGAGCCCGAGTTCACAACAGAGCCAGACTTACCTAACGAAGAACTCGGTCCCTTTAGTGAGGAAGATGATGAGGAAGAAGCTCGGCCTGTTTCACCAATCACAACTGTATCACCTCATATTCAAAATTTTGAAGAATCCTATTTTCAAGATTTTGAAAACGGGAATAGCTTGGATCGTGAAGAAGTCCAACATCTGGTGAGGACTCACTTCGAAGGGATGCATTTCCTGAAAAAACAAGACGTACAAAATTTTGCAGTAGTATCATGTGAACAAAGGAGCTAACTATAAGACACAACTATCGAACCCAACAAAGCTAATTGTCATTTGTAATGAAGATAGTTGTGCTTGGAGTTGCAAGGCACCATACATCTTTGCCTCCAAGTAGTTGAAAATAAGAAAGCTCTGTGAACCTCACACATGTTCAAATCCTTCAATCTCAAAAGATCATGCAAAGTTGTCATATTTGCTAATCAGTAAAAGCATCCATAACTTAATCGAAAATGATCCATCAACTTCGGTGCCAACCTTGATAGCATACATCAAAAACACTGAATGATATATTACCACGTACCGAAAAGCATGGTTGGCAAAGCAAAAGACTATTGAATACATCTATGTCAACTGAGAAAGATCGTACCACGATCTACCAAGATTGTTGCAAGCTATGCAACAATTTTTTCATTGTATGGTGGACGATAAGGAAACACTGCCAATGTCACCACAAGGAGGTCAACCAGTAAAGGGTTTCGTCATGTTCCATAGTCTTTTTTGGAGTTTCAAACTGTGTATCGATGGGTTTCAATATTGCAAGCCCATAGTTCAAATCGATGGAACATAGTTTTATGGTAAGTACAAGGGGACACTCTTGTGGCAATTGCACAAGATTACAACAATAAAATCCTTCTAATAGCCTTTGTTTTTGTCGAGAGTGAATCAGCGGGAGCTTGACTGTTGTTCCTCTGAAATCTAAAAAGGAATGTCACCCCACAACATGGTATGTGTTTGATTTTAGACAGACATAAGTCAATCAAAAGTGTTTACACAAGACGTGATAGTGGATGGATGACACAAAATTCTATGCATGTGTTCTGTATTAAACACATTGCACAAAATTACATGAAGAGGTACAAGAACAACCCCATCAAAAAATTAATTATCAATATGGGTGAGTGCCAAACTTCTTTCTCTTCATATTAAATGTCACTTCATTTTGTATTATTCATAATAATGAAATTGTATACTTATAACTACTCATCATATGCAAAGGCGGAGCCTACGTTCAATTACTACTACAACATGCTAAGGGAGGAAACAAATGTTGATCGAGCAATTAATTGGCTCAACGAGATTCTGCGAGAAAAATACACTCTTGCATGGGATGGTGGTCGACGATAGGGGCACATGACCACCAATCTTGTTAGTTGGTTAATTCCGTACTCAAGAAATCAAGAAATATGCCAATAGGTGTGCTAGTAAAATCGACATATGTAAGATGTAATGCATTGTTCAACAAAAAAGGGAGAAAAGCGATAGCAATGCTTGCATCTGCCCAAGTTTATATGAAAGTACTAAAAAAGGCCATCGAAGATGCACTTAGAAAGGCAAACACTCACAATGTTCTTGAATTCGATCCACGAGACACACGATTCTTGGTCTAAGAGACAACAAATCCGAGAGATGTTCGGCCCATTGGAGATTTCACGGTCAGTCTGGATGAAAGGTGGTGTGGCTGTGGCAAATTCCAAAAGTTGCACATACCTTGTTTTCACGTTGTTGTTGCTTGTAAGCATGTTCATCATGAATACATAAACTACATCCATCCCCTATATACTTTGGAAAACATCTCCAATGTATGTAGATGATTGTTTGGAGGCGCAATGAAGCCTATTGACCACCATGTCACAAGCCAATGATCTCCCTCGACCCAGAAAAAAAAAGAAGTACTAAGGGTCGTCTTATCTCTACATGTATCTACATCGAAATGGATATCCGATAATCGGGTCAACCAAAGCGATGATTTGTGTGTCGTATCACAAGTCATTCAAAGAAAAATTGTTCTCACTGTGTAGGCTTAAGCCAACAACGTCAATGTATACCATATTGTTTGTATTTGTAAAAAAAAAATTGTTGTATTAATTCAAATTTAAATATTTTGCTTCAATTGAATTTTTCTATATTTTTAATCTTGTTTTGATTGTTTGCTACATGCTCTTTTTCTTTTTATTATCATTTATATTTTTCCACTTATTTTTAATAAGCTAAATGTTTTCATTAAATTAAAATTTTAAAATAAAATAAAATTAATTTTATCATTAACTTAACCTTTTCTAATTTAAAAAGTGACTTTTAAAATTTTATTCAATGTTACTCTCTTCTCAGTAATTCAAAACATTTGATATGTATAAATATCATAACTGATATCATTTCACAGGAAAAATATTTGATGAACATTCACAATGCTATTATCATACATCTACGGAGAGAGAGAAAAATAATTATAAAAATATAAAATTTTATAGGATTTATGATATGATAACAAAACAAACATGTAAAAAAATAAAATATGTTAATAAGTAGGTAAAAAAAATGTAACAATTGACTTTGGTCTATAATTGGTTATAGATTTTATTTTCAGCTTTTATTTAATCTATTTAAAAGTTTATATTCAT
>PYAF01000212.1:4194-17173 GCA_007407185.1 Glycine tomentella | reverse complement strand
ACTGGAGCTCCCCAGGGTGAAACACTAGGTCTAATAAATTTCTTTTCCAACAACTCCCCTAGTTGCTTTTTCAATTCTTCCAATTCTAGAGGGGACATTCTATAAGGTGCCATGGATATTGGTCCAGATCCAGGAATTAGGTCTATAGAAAATTCTATTTCCCTTTCTGGAGGTATCCCTGGTATCTCATCCGAAAATATATATGGATATTCTTTTACCACGGGTATATTAGAGAGTTCATCAGTTGTCTCAGTTACATTAGCTGATAAAAGAACATACCCTTGAATTTCATTTTTACTGGAACAGGAAACAATGGAGTTCAAATACAGACACTGGGTTTGACTGTTTTCTAAGATTTCTGAAGGTAAAACAATGGTTTTATTTGAACAGTCCAACAACACATGGTTAGCTGCAAGCCAATCCATACCCAAAATCACACTAAACCCAGTCAAAGGAAGACAAATAAAATTTACAGAAAAAGATTTATGATCAATTTGAAAATCACAATTAAGACAAATTTGACTAGTAGTAATAGGTTTATTTGTAGGGGTAGAAACTAAAAGATCATAAGGTAATTGAGATAACAGTAATCCTAATTGTATAGCAGTGTCATAAGAAATAAAAGAGTGAGTAACACCTGAATCATATAATACAGTTAAAATTTTATCTTTAATTCTGCACTTACCCTCGATGAGATTTTCGGATTGAGAAGCCTCCATTGCATTCATGGTAAAAATCCTTCCAGTATGCTGAGGACGTGTAGTGCCTTGGGGATTTTTAGCTCTGCAATTGTTAGCATAATGCCCTATCTTTCCACATCTAAAACATTGAACATTATTGCGACTGCGACAATCCTTTGCCAAATGTCCTGTCTTTCCACATCGGGAACAAGTGATCTGAGTTATAGGGCATGGCCTATCTCCATGGATCTTGTGACATTTTTCACACTCCCTACCTGAACTTTGCCCTGTTTGAAATTTTTCCTGCTGAAAACTTATTCTTAAATTTAAATGACTGGGTCCTAATTTCTTCCTAAAATTATTACTTGACTCTCTTTTCTCAGCATACCTCCTTTTATACTCTTCTATTATTCTACACTTATTTATCAAAACACCAAACTCCCTAATTTCTAGGGGTCCCACTACTTCCAACATGTCTTCCCTTAGTCCCCCTTCAAACTTTATGCACTTCCAATTCTCATCAGGGTTATACTGATAGATGGTTAAAAACTTAATTAACTATTCAAACCTAGCAATATATTCGGACACACTACTTCTTCCTTGTTCAAGCCTAAGAAATTCAAGTTCTTTAGCATTCCTTACTGATATAGGAAAATACTTATCATAGAATGCTATTTTAAACTCCTCCCAAGTAATCTCAACTCCATTATTTACGAGAATTTGCTTGTGACTGTTCCACCAATACTCAGCATTAGATTGTAACATATATGTAGCATATGTTACTTTCTGTTGGTCAGAACAATCTAATACAGTAAATATCTTTTCTATTTCTTTGACCCATTCTTCAGCCACATCTGGATTAAAGGTTCCTTTAAAGACTGGTGAATTGGACTTTCTAAATTCAACAAACTTATGATATTCTACATCAGTCTCCGGCCACCCATGGTTTACTTGATTAGAATTATTATGATTATTGTTATTGTTTTGACTTAGTTGCACCACCATTTGAGTAGCTACAGTAGCTTGCTGACTTGCTGCGGTTGCTTGTTCTTGCATGGTTGTTAGCATCGCATGAAAAATACTTTTTTCCTCATTATTGTCACTAGCTTGCGTTGCTGTTTTTCTCTTGGACTTCTAGAAGCCATGAATTTCTATCAAATTTCACAAAAATACTAAGGTGATCAGGCTCAATATAAAGTAAAGTGCGTTAGAATTCAATAATCACAAACAAACAATAACAATCAAAGTACACAGAAAAACATAGTCAGTCCATTTCCCTTAGGCTTTAACAGGATGAACTGCTCTGATACCAAAACTGTAATGACTTAAAATTATTCTAGATATATTTGTTTGGGTTAAATTTTTAAAGAATCATTAGATAATTACTGTTTTATTTTTACTGAACGGATCTTAGCATAAATTCTAAAACGTTCAAATTGTAGAAGTGATGTGTGAATCGTACAATAAAATTTGTAAAACATATTTGAGGTAAGAAAAACACAATACATATGTGACTAACACAGATCTGCATTACACTATGTGACTAACACCGGATAATATCAATGTTTAATATGAGAAATGAGGAATACCTATTTGTTTACACGTGTAGACAGACAATGTATGATGACTTCAATTTTTTCTTTTGCTTAAAGATTGGAGAGCTTAAAAAACTTGTTAAGGAGGGAAAAATAACATACATTGGTCTGTCTGATGCCTCGGCGTCAACAATCCGAAGGGCACATGCAGTTCATCCGATAACCGCTGTTCAGTTGGAGAGTGGTCGCTATGGTCAAGAGATGTAGCGGAGGAAATAGTTCCAACGTGCAGGTGCATGTGACTTAATATATGATCATATGATGTTATCTGGAGTTTTTCTTTCTAGATAGGGACTTGATCACTACAATGATATTGGCTCTAACCTCATGACTTTTAATTTCTCATTCTCAGGGAACTTGGTATTGGAATTGTTGCATATAGTCCTCTTGGACAAGGATTCTTGTCGTCGGGAACAAAGTTGCTTGAGAATCTGACAAAAGAAGACTACCGGCAGGTTTGTAGAAAAACATGTTATTTGTTATTACAGATGTTCTGAACTTCATATCAAATGTGAACTTTTATAATTCACTCTCCTAGCACTGCTTTGAAACCTTGGATTATTTCAAGACCATTGAATTCACTCAATGTCCACGACATCTATCCTTGGCTGTCTTTAGAGTTTTCAATTTTAGTTAGTCCTAAGTTCTATCATTAATGATTAAAATACATATTAAAATAATTGTTGAATGATTCACTTTTCTCATCTATATTGATCTCCAGTAGTATATCTTTATCATATAAAAATTATGCCCACTAACTTCAAACAGAAGAAAGAATCATCTTTTTATGCACAATGGCTAGAATCAACGCAGTTGCTTATTTAAGCTTTGCGTATGACTATTGCATTCAGTTTGACTATTCTTGAAAGTAGTTGATATACTTTTTTCATCTAAACTAGTTCTTCCAAACTCTTCCTAATTGCTGCTATTTAACACAGTTGAGAATTCTAAGCAAAAACAGGACCAATTGGACCATATCATGTGTCCTGTCTTTAGTCTAGATTTCCAAAGGGAAAGTAGATGCAGAAATAGCTTTACCTTTAGCTGCCACTGGACACGACAACTACTACAAAATTCATATAAATGTGCATTTTCATGATAAATCTAGAGCCTGAGAAATAACTCAGTTAACCAAGTGAAGTAAATGCAGAAATTAAAATACACATACCTCAAACCATGATAAAAGACTAACATACATCTTCCATTACCTAATGCGATTTCCATAAAACATTTCTTTTCAAAGTGTTTCCATTGATTTATTCTGTTGTTACAAAAAATGCTTGGTTAGTTGTTAACATCAAATTTGGTCACTGGTTTTTGCCTGTTACTTTTAAGGCTGCATACTTCGTATGTACTTACTGTTCTTTGACTTTCCATAGTCAACCTTTCGGTCCTATGTAGAGATCAATGATATTGAATAGCCAAACACAAATATTAGATGGCTTAATGAGAAGGAAAACATAACATATATTTGAAATATGATCTTATAACATGCTATGATATTGGATTTTTCCTACCCAACACATCTTGTATCTTGTAACCTAAGTAAATAAACTAAAGTGCTTGTAATCTTTTAAATAGTAAATTATTGATACCTAAATATAATCTTTTATTTGTATATTTAAATCTGTTGCATGCAGAGACTGCCTAGATTTCAACCTGAAAATTTGGAGCAGAATAAGACTATATTCGAGAGGATTAATGAACTGGCTGCAAAAAAAAAGATGTACACCATCTCAGCTTGCATTAGCTTGGGTTCATCACCAAGGAAAAGATGTTTCCCCTATTCCCGGAACCACCAAACTTAAGAACTTTGAGGAGAACATTGGGGCATTGTCTGTCAAACTTACACCCGAAGAAATGGCAGAACTCGAGTCCTTCGCTGCCTTAGATGCTGTCAAGGGTGATAGATATGGCAATGATGGTTTTTCTTTATGGCAGAACTCTGATACCCCACCACTTTCTTCTTGGAAAGCTGCATTATGAAGTGCATTGCTTAATGCTCATACTAGTGATCCTGAAGTATTTTCTGCTGCTACTTTAAGAAACATATCAGTATAAGGGGTGGCATTCCTTCGAATTCAAAAGGAATATGTAAGCCTTTCTAGTTTCTAGCAATTGATGTGTCTTTATTAGTGGTTTGAACTCTATTCAAGATAATTCCATATATCAAAATAAATGCAAGCTGTGGCTTGAAACTTACTGAAGTGAGTGTGATTATTGCCTCTGCATATTAGCTTGAGTAACATACCTTGCTTCAGAAGCGTATGTTGTGCTGTTCCTTGAGTAAAATGGTAGTGAATTTTCACATATACATGATCTATGGATCTGTTTTTTATTTATATAAAAAAAAAAAATTTAACAATTGAATTTGTACTAAGAGTTTTAGGTTTCATTCTATTTAGGTGTGAATACTTGGAGAATGTTTTACGCTTTTATTTACAAGCATGCTTGACCAGTTGAGCTAGAGTTGATGCAATGTCAAGAGAGTTTTTGGCACAATACAGAGTTTTGCAAAAATAAGGCTTTGCCTTATGCTATTTTCCCCCCTGTCTTACTTGTATCATACACAATGAGAGACACTGTGTTGGCTGATTTAGGTTCTAGGTTGGATTAACAAAGTAATAGATGAACTATATTTGCTTTAATTTTAAAATTAAGAAGGTTGAATTGGATTAACAACTTTTGAAAGGACAAAAATCATATATGTTTCAAATTAGGATATTGAAAACATAATTAAGAATTTATTAGGATAAATTTTTCCAAAAGCACTAATAGAAAAAGAAAATAAGAATTTTTTTATGTTAAAATTAACTCATGTATAAATTAATTTATAAAAAATTTCTTTCATTAATATTTTGGAAGTTAATTTTTTCTTATTTTTCTTCTAAGTAATTATAGAAAAGTTTATCAAAAATATATTTTCATTACTAAAATAGTCTTTATGAAGTTAGAGTTTTCCAAAGCTATGGAAGATCTTACAAATAAGATTTATCCCGAATTCACAAGAATAACAACGCTCTACATTGGGGCTTGGGCTTTGGTTCTCCTGTCAATTTGGTTAAAGCTGTCACAGTTTAGGGAGTGATGATGTTGGGTTAGGGTGAGAAGGGACTCTGGTTTGCATTATGGAAAATGTTGTGAAAAGTGGTGGAAAAATATGTTCTACACTAGCTATCAGTCTCTCTGTCTTGGGGCAGTGTGAGGGTGATTTGGCAGATGATTGTGGGGATTGTGTGAAGAGTGCTGAAGAATTATGTGGAACATTTTTTTCGACAATTAACATTTTGTTTGCACAATGGATCTATTGTAAAAAGAAACCTAGTTGATTTTACCAAATGGAAACTCCCTTTGCCTTTACATTGATAAGCTTGGAGATAGTTATTTTCTTGTATAAAAAAAAAAGCTACTACTAGTTAGTTATATGAATATAATAGAACTGGGCATGAGGATTAATGAATTAGAAAGAAACTGACAGAATAATAAAAAAAAAAAAAGAATATAAGGATCTATGATATTATAAAGAGAGATGAGAGAGTACAATGCCAGGTAGTTTAAGGAACCTGAGACATCCCAAACATATTACAAATTTGCAATACTAATTCATTTTCCTAACTCATTAAGTATACTGTATGAAATGTTTACTGCAAAAAATGAGAAGTTACTGCAAAAAATGAGAAGAAACAACTTAGGACAAATTATGATACGACCGCAGCTTCATTCAGGCTTTTAATTTAAAAGTCCCTAGAAAACCCTTGTAGTTCTTCTAACATCTATTGGTCTAGGTCGTTAGGTAATTTCTGATTTGGAGTTGGAACTCAGCTATCATGGTCAATGAAGTGAGGCAGTTGCTGAGTTTGCAGATCTTGTGGTGGAATCGACTTCTCTTGGTCAAGTTGGTGAGGTAAGGGTGGTAGATCAGGGAGAGGTAATTCTAGTAGATCAGGGAGAGGAGCCAAATCAATATGGTCAACAATTAAGTCAGAAAATTGGTGAATTTGCAGACCTCCTGGAGGAATCCACTTATCTTGGTCAAGAAGATTGTGAGGTAATTCTGGAACTTGTTGATTTGGAGTTGAAACCCAGCTATCATGGTCAATGAAGTGAGGCAATTGCTGAATTTGCAGATCTTGTTGCGGAATCCACTTCTCTTGGTCAAGTTGGTGAGGTAAGGGTGGTAGATCAGGGAGAGGTAATTCTAGTAGATCAGGGAGAGGAGCCAAATCAATATGGTCATCATCAATTAAGTCAGAAAATTGGTTAATTTGTAGACCTCGTGGAGGAATCCACTTATCCTGGTCAAGAAGATTGTGAAGTAATTCTGGAACCTGTTGATTTGGAGTTGAAACCCAGCTATCATGGTCAATGAAGTGAGGCAATTGCTGAATTTGCAGATCTTGTGGCTTTGTTGAGGGAGGCGTATTCAGCTGGTCATTGTGGTGAAGTACCAAGGGAACCACATGCAGTTTCTCTGCTAATTGCTCATTTACCGGATTGTGTTGGTCAACTGGTTGTGAGACCAAGGTTATGTCATGTATGCTGGGTTTTTTCCTCTGTTTTTTGCTTTGTTTGACACTACTATGGTGGAGGAAAAACTTTTGCGCATGGCTAGCAACTTGCAAGGGAGTTTTTGTCAACACAAATTGTTGTGCAATCTTTGTCCAATTACCTTTACCAAATCTCTCCATCCCACGAAGAAATAACCTGTCACAAAAAGGCAAAAAGATAGTGAATATTTGAAAAACAAGGTACATAATATAGAGGAAATAATCCTCTAAATCGAACTGCAAAGCACAAAAATAGCAATGCTTACAAATTTAGCCCAACCAATCTATATTCTATGCAACTACTGTAAGAGAGAAAATGAAAAACAAGGGCTGGAACCACAAGGAAAATGTTCGAATATACGAAGATACAAGAGGAGACCAGCCCTGTACATAAAAAGCAAGCCATAACCACAAATATCCCTCATTGTAACCACCATACACATTATAAGCAAAAGCATGAACTACCCCACATTGTAGCATAACCAAAACAGAAACCAGAGGGCAAGTGTTCATCATAACAAAATTGTAACTTATCCATGAGGTGTGAATTTTGTGTTCAATTGTTTCGTGCAAAGAAAAAAAAACCCTAGAAACTTATTAACAGTAGATGAATCAAAACTTAAAAATTTGAAAAACGAAAAAATAGCTAAACTATTATCTTTTAAATTTGGCGCCACCATCCACAGCACACTCCCTTCGCACCTCCGAGTAATGACAACATAACAAGTACAAAACAGAAATGAATACAGAGAAAAAGATTTAAGACAATCGATTCTAGTGTTTTCTACAGTCAAAACAGAAAGAAACAAATCCTTAAAACCCATTCCAAAAATTGAAAAGAGAGAAAGAAACACAGAACAAATATTTCTTTCTTTGACACACATACATGTGTTCCTCTTGGGTCCAACGAGTACTTTTGTTTATCCTCTGCAGCTGAGGCATTCTTGATCTGGCTAGGGTTTTTGAAACAATAGAAGACGATATCCGTTTGTAATGAGAGAGACTCACTCAAAGGCGCCCTCAACTTAAATAGATTTCCCCAAGTAATGTTAACCGTCCGATTTCGAAGTATGTCGGTGAGATGCGAACCTCGTTGCCGCGCTCAACTTAAATATTTCGTAATTTTATTAACCGCGAAAACACACAGTCGTTATCGTTTCTGCACTAAATTCTTTTATACTTAAACTAATTTATATAAATTATGGCCCCATTGTATTTAGGTACATTAATCAATTTATCTGGAAAATAATCCTAGCAAAAACACATATGTGGGGCACTGTCACGTTTGTGTATCCATATTTTTATTGTGCTATTGTACTTTTATTATGTCAAATTTAATATATTATAAATTTATCTTACTATGCATTGACTTGTATATTTATTTTAGTTTAATATTTTTTTTTTGAATATATGTCTGTTTATATACATTTAAATTAAATTCTAGACATATGTGTTAGTTTTAGTTTATCCATTTAACTTGTTTTTCTCTCATCATGGGTCAGTTTTTTTTTATATTTTATTTGTGTCTCTAATATTTATCCATATTTTTTATATTTTATTTGTGTCTCTAATGTTTATTCATATTTTTTATTTAAGTAAATATGTCCATTTTTTTAACACATGAAATTGAAATGATAAACATAAAAATTGTTTATTTGATCTTTAGTCTTTATTTTTTTTATTGAATGAGAAAAATTAATTTAAAATGTGTCACTTCTTTAAATAGAAAAAAGTATAGTTAAAGAGTATCAATACCATTTGAAGGAGTAAGTAAACTAAAGAAGTATATCTACTAAAAATTAATATAGCCTTTATATATCTGTATAGAATAGGTTATAATTATTTAATAAATAAATATAATTAACTATTTTTTATTAATTTTTTCTGTTTGACAACCCAATAAAATCAATTACTGTTGTAAGCGAGAGACAATGATAAATGATAATATTTGTATTATTCCAGCATAATTATCACCACAACCTCAATATAAAGAAGCAAGCTTTCGTGGATGTAGGCTTGTATACCTTTCTATAATCAGATGTGTTAGATTTTTATATACTTAATGATCTAATCATTTTCACAAATAATATTAGATCAATGCGGAATAAAATAGAATATAAATATCTCCCTCCATTGTTCCTTGATTTGGGTTGTAATAATGTAATGTGAAGTGATTTCTTGAGTCTTCCAAACTCTTCTCTCAATTTGCACTGGATGGTGTATATGCACTTTATATGTGAGTGAGTTCAGGGACCCCAGAAATTGAAGATATACACCTATATATAGACCTTTTCCATCAAAGGTGTTTTTGTGTGTATGGTTATAATGGGAAGTTAATCATAAGAATAGTTAACCAATTAAGGTTGGTTACAAAAATAAAACCAACATTCTCCCACTTAGTTCACATATCCCATCATTTACATAATGAGAAATAAAATACATGAATCATGGCGATAAGTCCTCTAATGTATGTGAGTATTATCTTCCATGTATCACATTACATTATATTTCTCAAACTCATATAACTTAATGAATAAACCCAACGTTTATTCTAGGTCCAAACTTTATTGATGTTTCTCAAAATTAATAACTTTAGATGCGCATAATCTGAATGAAAACATCACAATAAAGTTTTATCAAAACAATACGTTATGATCCTTAAATTTAAATGGTGGCATGCACTTAGTTAAAGGATCAACAATCATTAATTCAGTGCTAATGTGCTCAATAACCACTGTATTATCTTTAGCACATTCTCTTATGGCTAGATACTTAATGTCGATGTCCTTGCTTCGACCACAACTTTTGTTATTCTTAGCCATAGCCATATAAACAGCATCTGAATTATCATAGTATTTCTTCAATAACTTAGAAATGAAATTCATAACTCTAAGCCCAGAAATGAAACTCCTTATCCATACACCATGTAAGGTAGCCTCAAAACAAGAAACGAACTCAGCCTCCATAGTGGAAGTAACAGTCAAGGTCTGCTTGACACTTCTCCAAGAGACTGCTCTGCTGGCTAGCATAAATACATATCCTGAAGTGGATTTTCTCGAATCAATGCAACCAGCGTAGTCTGAATCAGAGTAGCCAATTACTTTCAAATTGTCAGTTCGTCTATACATAAGCATGTAATCTTTAGTCCCTTGAAGGTATCTCATCACTTTCTTTGCAACTTTCTAGTGGTCTAAACCTGGATTACTTTGATATCTTCCTAGTACTCCAACAGCAAAAGCAATATCAGGTCTTGTGTAGACCTGAGCATACATGATGCTTCCAACAGCTGAAGCATAAGGAATGTTCTTCATTTGTTCCCTCTCGAGATCATTCTTGGGGCACTAACTTAAATCAAGCTTATCACCCTTCACAATAGGAGCTATACTTGGTGAACAATCACTCATCCTGAATCTTTCCAAAACTTTATTGATATAGGTCTCTTGATATAAACCAAGAATACCTCGTATTCTATCTCTATGAATCTTAATGCCAATAACATAAGAGGCATCACCCATATCCTTTATATCAAAATTTTTGGAGAGAAATTGTTTCACCTCATATAACAAACCCTTATCATTGGTTGCAAGTAAAATGTCGTCCACATATAGAATAAGAAAACAAATTTTGCTCCCACTGACCTTCTGGTATATACATTGATCCATAGTATTTTCCACAAAATCAAATGAGGAAATAAACATCATGAAATGTTAAATACCATTGACAAGAGGCTTGTTGCAATCCATATATAGACTTCTTAAGCTTACACACCAATTTCTCATTGTCACTAGAGAAAAATCCTTATGGTTGTTTCATATAAACTTCTTCCTCTAGATTTCCATTGAGAAAGGTTGTTTTCACATCCATTTGTTGCAACTCTAAGTCAAAATGTGAAACCAATGCTAGGATGATACGAAGGGAATCTTTCTTCGACACAGGAGAAAATGTCTCCTTATAATCGATCCCTTCCTTTTGATTAAATCCTTTGGCTATGAGTCTTGCTTTATATCTCTCAATGTTGTCCAATGAGTCTTTCTTTGTCTTAAAAACCCCTTTACATCCAATGGCTTTTGCACCATCAGGCAACTGAACAAGATCCCAGACTCTATTGGATGCTGTAGAATTCATCTCATCATGCATAGCATTATACCATAAATTTGATTCTTTACAATTCATGGCTTGTGAAAATGTTTCAGAATCATTTGCAGTGCCTATGTTATACCTTTCTCCATCACTATCCGATCTCACGATCTTAATTTGCTTACCGCATTGATTCTCGACCTCAGACTTAAATACCTTAAAGGCATCTAAGGCTTCATACTTATTATTAAGCATGTAGAGATACATGTATCGTGAATAATCATCTATAAAAGAGATGAAGTATTTCTGACCATATACATCCATATCAGGACAATAAATATTTGTATGTATAATCTCTAATAATTTAGTACTCCTCTTGGCACCCTTTTTAGATTTGTTTGTGTGCTTTTCCTTAATGCAATTTATACAAGTCTCAAAATCAGTGAAATCTAAAGTACTAAGTACTCCACCATTCACTAATCTTGTAATTCTCTGAATGGAGATGTGTCCTAATCTCTGATGCTACAGCATAGAGGAATCCTCATTCATAACACAACGCTTAATGCCAACATTAACATGCATAGTGTCATAAGTGGTATCATTTTGCAAATTAATATAGAAAAAACCATCACATAAAATACCATTCCCTTTGAGATCAGAATTATAAAATAAACTGAAAGATGTCTCATAAAATGGAAAGGAATAACCAAATGGTACAAGTCTTGAAACTGAAATAAATTCTTAGAAAAACTAGGAACATAAAAAATCTTTTCCAAATTCAAAATAAAACCACTTCTTAAAACTAAACTGCAGGTTCAAATGACCTCTATAGGTGAACTCATCTTGCTGCTTGAATAGATGCACACTTCACTGTCCACTGGTTTCCTTAGGTTTTGCATACCCTGCAAGGTATTTGAAACATGGATTGTAGAACCAAAGTCAATCCACCATGTGTTATGATTTATGTTAATCACATTAGATTCATAACAGACTAAAGAGGTAGGCATATCTTTCTTTTCAAACCATTGTTTGAACTTAGAACATTCTTTCTTCATGTGCCCTTTCTTTTTACAGAAAAAAAACACCTGGATGATTCCTTCTTAATTCCAGTATGGGGTGGTATTTTACCAGTTCCCTTGTTCTTATATTTTATCTTCTTGTCATTTTTCTCAATTGTCAGCAGAGAACTCTCTCCTTGTTCTAATTGCAACCTTTCCTCCTACTGAACACACGTGGTCATGAGCTCATTAATAGACCATTTGTCCTTATGCATGTTATAGGATATTTTGAAGGGACCATATGGTGCTGGAAGAGTGTTCAATATAAAGTGGACAAGAAAAGTGTCAGACATATCCACCTCCAAAGTTTTCAATTAGGCTGCAATGTCCCTCATCTGCATAATGTGCTCACGCACACCCCTTAAAGCAGTGAACTTCATTGTTGAAAATCACATGATTAGAGTACTGGCTGAAAATGATAGGAATACTTCAATACAACCAAGAGGGGGGTGAATTGGTTGAACCTTGATATTTAAAAATTTTATAATCAGAGTTTCCACACGATCTTTATCACTTTAAAAAATTGTTTTGAAACCAAGAATCTTATATTCAATCAAATTCCTCTGTCAAGAAAATCAATAGACAACTGAAATCTTTCTGTGCAAATAATTTGATTCACAAACCAAAGCAATAAAGAGATGAAGAGAATAGAATAAAGAACAGCCACAACTTTTATACTGGTTCACTTCAAACACTATGAAGCTACATCCAGTTCTTCCACTCAACACTAGAATGGAGTTCCACTATTGCAAATTAATGTTCTTACAAGATATTACAAGCCTCTCTTTATCAACCCTAGATAAAGTTCAGAGATCTAAAACATTATTAGATTCTTAGAGACCAACCCCACTGAGAACACTACTCAGCAACCCCTAGAGAAACACTATCTCTAGTTATCATGCAAGAAACCCATTTACAATAAGCCAATCTTTACAGAAATCAAATAACAGATTTACAACCACAAAGAATAAGGAACGAATTCACCTGATAATCCAATGAACAAAATGCATATGTATGATTCA
>PYAF01000211.1:216854-238650 GCA_007407185.1 Glycine tomentella | reverse complement strand
CATCTTATGCTTTGGTGTTCTTGAAGCCTATGGCCAGCTAATCATCTCATTGTGGAAAGGCCATGAACTTATGAGTTTCCCTCTGTAAATTGACTGGTATTAAATGCATATGTTCTGTTTATTTTAATTCTTTTCTGTGCTTCTATATAATCTTGTTTAGAACTGATCACTTTAAATGAGTATTGAGAGTCATAATTCGCAATGGACACGTTGGAATTATAATATCTGACTTGTTAAGAATAACACTTATTCTTCGCCTAGACATAGGGATGCATGAGTGCAGAGGTTATAATATGTTCTTTAATTGCTTGAACTGAATAATTTCACTAAGACATTAGGTTATGAACTCAGTTTAAAGGGTTAATTCACTAAGACATTAGGGATTAACTAAAATAGAAAAGACTTATTCTCCGAGTAAACATAACACGAACCCATAAGATTTGTTCTCTGAATTCTTAGTTTGACAGAATCGCTAGAAGGTTAGGGTTCTCGATCAGATTAAAGGGTGAGATTGCTAGTTACCTAGTATTTACAACTACAGGAGAGATTTATCTTATGTAAACTTCGAGTTAAAAACAATCAGTCAATTGAAGGAGGTAATGCTTATAAGGGATTGAGCCTGACCACAATTATTTCTCATTGGTAATATTTCAAGTTTAAATTTACTGTTTTGTTTAAATTCCCTTTTTAAATCAACACAATCATCCAACTACTTTTGCGTACTTTTCTGTTTTATATTTCAATCACAAATATTCAAATTGCTGAAACATCCTTCCAATCCCTGTGGAGAACGATACTTTACTTACACTTTATTACTTGTTAACGATCGGTGCACTTGCCGCATATACATTAGCATAAATCGAACAACAGCGCGGTTCGCGCCAAGTCTTTTGTTAGAAAACCCTGTGGAGGGTGCGGCGCTGATGGCGCCAGGGCTGGCGCTGGTGGCGCCAGACCCACTGGATGGTGGCGCCAAGGGCGCCAGGCCGCGCTGAAGGCGCTAGGATCACTGGAGGTTCACGCCTGGGGCGCCAGTTGTGGCGCTAGGGGCGCCAGGATTCCCAGTTGGCACTGGTGGCTCCAGTTGTGGCACTGATGGCGCCACATGTTCTGGAGGTTGGCGCCAAGAGCACCAGGGTGGCACTGATGGCGCCACAACATTTACAGCCAGCGCTGATGGCGCGGTGTCCCGCGCTGATAGCGTGGGAAGGTCGGTGCAGCCTATATATTTTCGAGGGTCGCGTTTTGGGGAGAGAAAATCATTTCTCTTCCTCCCCAAGCGGTTCAGCAGCCATGGGAGAGCATTCCAAGCTCCCATGGCCATGTTTTGTGACCCCTAAACACTCCAGAACCCAGTAAACCTCCGAGAAACCGAGTGAGAGCGAGAATCCTTCCTTCCTATTCACTAAAACCCCAGAGAACTCTTCCTTTGAGAGAGGCTGCAGAGAACTCGAGATTGGGCGAGGAACGGCAGTGGTTCAGCTGCACTAAGGCTAGGGAGAGTAGCCTAGAGGCCTTCCTCATCAGTTCTGAGGTAAGAAACTCGAGTTTCTCTGGTTGATTTTGGATTTGGGGGTTTTGGGAGAATAGTGACCCATATGTGATAGGGCTAGAATTAGCTCTGGGTCCAGTTGGAAGATGTGTTTAGAAAGATGAGAGGAGGAAGGATTAGCTTTCAATTTGTGTTTTGGTGACGGTTGGTTTTGGCTCTAGATGAGGGCATGTGTGACTTGGACTGAGTCACTTGATCTAAGACATGTCAGAGCCTTTGTGATGGGCTTGAGGTGCCTGATAGGCCATGGAGACGGTGTCTGATGAGATAGATCGTCCAAGCCCTGAGAAACCCAGAGGATTTGGGTTGTTAGAGCTTTGAGCTCTCTGAGAATGGCTTGTGGATGAGTCTGAAGGGACTCTGAGGCCATAGATGATCTGAGATAGACCACTGAGGGTCTATGGAAAGGCTTGTGATGGATGAGCCTGATGAACCTTAGAGTAGATGACTCAGGTTGATGGGAAGGACTGTGGTTCCTTTCCCAGAGGCAGTGGATGTCTGCTGACCATCAGTGGAGGCTAGAGCTGTGAGGCACGGCTAGCCAGGTAAGCTCATTGTTCTGGGGTTTTCCCCTTATTCTGGTTTGCCACCGAAATGGGTGATATATGTATATATGCATGTGTTCTGAGCCTGATAGGCTGATGAACGGTGCTTTGAGTGAATCTCAGACTGTTCTAGAGATATGGAATATGTGATGGCCTAGTGTGTGCTGGGCTGTAATGATGAACCCTAGGATAGACACTGGATCAGTGTGAGGGTTATAAGACACCTGATATGGCAGGTGTGAGGCCATGTGCCTTTTGAGGACATGCAGATCATGAGATGGTCTGTGATGGAACCTAGAGGATACTGGATGAGTATCAGGCTAGTTGAGGTTCCCTAGCCAGAGGTAGAGTTTGAGGACTCCCTGGAATAGCTGAGATTCCTTGGGAGGTGCAACTGCTCTCCACCTAAGTCCTAAGGACAGATGGAACTGTGTGGATGTTCCTCCTTAGGCAAAGATGTTGGAAGTCCTGAGTGGGTATCCTCAGGCCAATCTTTGTGAAAGTCCTGGATGTGATTGCCCTGTAAAGGAGGTTCTTTACCAGGTCAGTGTGTAGAAGCCCTGGAGGTGATTGCCCTATATGGATGTTCTTGCCCAGGCATGTGTTATGAAGTCCTGGACGGCTATTCCCAGGCATGTGTTATGAAGTCCTGGACGGCTTTTCCCAGGCAAGTGATTATGAAAGTCCTGGAGGGCTATTCCCAGGCCAGTGTTTGTGAAGTCCTGAGTTGAGAAGCTCCTCAGGCAAAGTGTGTGAAGTCCTGAATGGTGAATTCAGGCAATGTTTGTATGATTCGAAGTCCTGAGTTGAGGGATCTCCTCAGGCAATGTTTATGTGGTTAGAGGCGATGCCTCTCTGGTATGGAAAGTGTCTAGTGAGAGACACTATGATAGGTACCTCTGTGAGACATCTGTGAGATAGGCTATGAGAGACAGGATGAGATACCAATGCCATGGTTATGGTTGTGATCTCTGATGGATGGTTGTGAGAGCCATGATGAGGTGTAATACCTCTGATGCTGAGAGCATCTAGTGAGGACCCAGAGAGCTGGGATGTGTGAAAGCTAGGATTAGGTCCTAGGCTTTGTATGTGAGAGCTAGGATGATTTCCTCAGCTCTATTTATATGTTTTGTTTATGCTTGGTGGTGAACCAGGGTTAGTGAGGATTTCCAGAACCTTGAGTTTACTGAGACATCTGTCTCACCCTGTGTGGGGTTTGTGGTTTTCAGGTGCTTCTTGAGGAGAGGAGCGACCTCAGGGCAGGAGGCCCTAGTGGACCTGGTAGGCTAGATGGGAGGCTGCAGTAGAAGACCAGAGTATAGCTTCAAGAGTTGGAGCTGGTCTTAGATCTCTGTGTAGTTATAGGGTATGTGTATACCCATTTTCCTGTACATATTCTGATGTATGACCCAGCTGTGGTCTTGTTTTTAAGCATGTATAGGTACAGATGATGTGGATGTATATAGATATGTTTCCTCCTGATTATCTCTGTTTGATTTTATGTACCTGCCTATATAATTGTTTATGTTTATCTGGATCAGCAGGGGCTTGATATATGTCTTTGTTTTGTGGTTTTTATATTTCATGCATAATGTAATCAAGATAAACGATTCTATCGCTTCCGCACCGCATGTATTTAATGTTGTTAGCGTGATATGGATATAGTTGATGATAACATACCGGAGACGTCCGGGGTGTTACAGAAGACCAGCAAGAAGTTTTTCTTTCCAGAAAGGTTCTTGACTGTCTTCTCTTGTAAAGACTCTAGTAAGGAAGGTATCCTTATACCACTTAAAATAAGCTAAAGTGTTATACCTAAGATTAGATAGGAGTTCAATAGATCTATCTTTCTATAAGCTGGAATCACCTATAAAATGCTAAACAATGGTAAAGATTAACTGGTTGACAGAATTAGGGATTGGTTTACCATCATGGGTCAAAACTGTGCCATCACTCTCCATGTTGATAGCACTCTAGATGGTAACCTTATGCTCCTGGGACAAGTAGTTATCCCACCAGCCTTTTAGTTGTCCAGTAAAGCCATGAACTAACATGTTTACAATAACTGCTCTAGTGTAGTTAAGGGATGTATCATAGGATGTAGCTACCATGGTCACCTGCTGGAGGATATTAAGGATTTGGTACTCTGTCTTACCATCTATGTTCCATTCATAGATGTGATTGGAACTAAAGGATTTGAAATGCTTTCTTTCTTCTAAGATAAGATCTGGAGTGGTTGCCCTATTGTAATACAGCTTGGAGGGTTGCTTCCAATTGGGTTGATTTCTATTGGGATTAATTTGGACTGACTTATCAGAGTCAAAGTTACCATTCTCTGACTTGGCTTGGTTAAGGACATTGATTTCCTTATCTTTTTCCTTTTCGGCTTCATGCCTAGATCTAGCTCTAGTAAGGGTTGGTCTGGAATGGGCTTCTTGGGAAGTTTGGGGAGTATCTTGAATGATAATGGAAGTTAATCCTTCAAGTTATTCCTTAAACTCATCTGAAGGTTGGCTAGGTGGCTGATTAAAAGCTTTAAGTTTAACGAATTCTTTCCTAAGCTTATCAGTCATCCTAAAGGGTTTAAAGATTGGGTTCTGAATGGTCTTAGAAGAAGATGTACTAGTTTCTAAACTGAGACTAGGTTTTTCTCCTAATTTTTTCCCTATGGATTGGAGGTACTTGTTGGTATAATTGGATTGTTCCATAAGACTCTTAATGTCCTTAGAAGTTATGGGTTTAGATTCATCCTTGGACTTAAAGGGTGAGGCATAGGTGGGTTCATGCTTTTCATTCCTAACATTAGGAAGAATAAACTTGGTTGACGGGGGAAACTCAAATCTAACTATTTGGCCGTCCTTAAGGTCATACTTAGTGATAACACAAATGGTGTTTGGTTCTAAGAAAAGGTAATCCATCTTATGGTAGGCTGCATAAGATTTAAACCAATCAAAGAAAAAGATTTAGGTTTGTACCTGGTTAAGAAAAAAATAATACTCTTCGCTAATCTGGTCTTTGCTATTACCCCTATAATGGCAAAGAAATCACTCTCTTTGAGGAGTCATTTCTTCAGAGTCAAAATCTAGCTTAAGGTCTTCATAATCTATGTGGGTCTTATTAATCATGGATAACTTCATAATCCTGCATAGATGAAAAAGTTGGAGAAGGGATAGATCTAGACTCTTCTTCGGTGTTTTCCTGCTGATAAATTGGTTGAGAATCGAAGATGAGGTTTTTACACCCCGAAGTTTAATTCTACTACTACTACTACCACTTAGAGCAGTAGAGAAGGATTTCCTAGAAAAAATAGATCCAAACATTTGAAGGAGTTGGACCTATTAAAGGTGATCTCTACTCTTCCAGAGTCATACTATTTGACAGACTCAAAGCTAGGTGTGGTTTGGGGTTTGGCTAGGGCTACTCTATCCATGGCCCAAGTCTGAGGAAAATTGATGTCTTCCCACTTAATGACTTTTGGGATTACAACCTTGGCTTTGGTTGTATCAGTGAGAAACAAATTAGTTTCTCGGGTTTTCCTAGGCTTAAGGATTCTAGACATGCATGAGTTCATTACCTTGTTCTGAACTCGATAATTGATATTTACTGGAATGTATCCAGCCTTCATATCAAGACCATAGAGTTGGACATCTAGGGTTAAGACATCTAGAATGTTTCCATCCTCAAGGCTGACAGTCCTATATGGATAACAATTGAAGTAGATTGGTCCATTACTAAGGCTGGTTTCTACGGTGCCTAAAATGGAGTTAGTAAACTGATTATGACGGGATTCTCTTAAGCATAAAAGATTTGAGGTGTTTAATCCTTCTATACCTAAAGGTTTTGCAGCAACTTGAACACATCTAATGTGCAAAAAGCTATCTTTTTGTTTATGGAGTTTTAAAGAGCTGTTTGAAAGAAGTTTAATTTCATCAAAATCAGATTTAAGACGTATATTAGTCTCAGTAGTTCAGATTATGAAATCAAATTTATGAAAATACTTTCCATTGGGTTTGTAAAACTCATTTTCTGGAATTCTGGGAATCTTCTAGTCATCCAGATCCTGATTAATATCCTCAAAAGAAAATTCTTCTTTGAAGATATTACAGTTTGATTTGATTAAAGCATTTTCTGCTTGGGAAGGATTGAAAGAAGAAGATGAAGGTTGAGAAGATTTAAAAGAAAGGCGAAAGGGGAAGGTGCGGAAAAGAGACATGAAGAAAATAACATAAAATTAGTCCCCTGATATCATTGCCATCCTTTGGTTTTGTAAAAGCATATAGATAGATTTGGGTTAAGATTTACTTATTGAGCTATAGTCCAAACTCTTTTTTTTATCTCTTAACTAAAGCCAATGAATTTTCGACAAAAGTTCAGATATCACGTTCCAATAATTTGTAGGTTTTACTGCCCTTCTCAGCGGGACTTACTACCCCAGCAACACCAGATCAGAACATTCTCATTTTATCATGCTAACTAGTTAAGAAATAAAATTCATAAATCATTTACAAAACATAAAACATAATAAAATTAAATGCATGTCTGGGTAATAGTTCAGATGAGTAAAAGATAACTCAGATCTAGTCATATATTCCTACTTCTCCATCAGGCTTTGATACCATATATACATATATATATATATATATTATTGAATTGTTTATGTATTCATATCACTATCGCCTGTTTATTCTTTATGGATAAAGGTTCATTATTATTAAATTATATATGTGAAAGTGACCTTTATATGAAAGGATTGAATTGGTACTTATCATTCAATTAGAATACATAGCATTGCCTCTAACAAAGTGTATCCATGTAACTGTATTGTTGAGTGGCTTTTCATCGAATGTGTTGATGGTCTAATTATATATATATATATATACACTATTGTTATTGTATTTTGGAACATGAACCGAATCGTTGTATGAAGTTTCCTCGTAGCAATGTGAAATCCATAAGAATTGTTTTTAATTCCAAGCATTATAGATATGTTTTCAATTACCCCATGACTGTAATGGTATGAATAGTATAATTAAAAATTTACAGTTTATATTGTGGGTACATTGAAGTTCATTATTATATGACAATCAGGGATCAACCCAAAGGATCATTGTTTGTTTTATAGTAATGAACATGAACGTTGATATTGTAGGTACACTTTTAGTTTTATTTAAACATCCAGAGATGGTAAATATTTCTAGTTGGGGTATGCATCATTGTCAAATTATATGAAATCTTTATAGCATTATTATTGTTGAATATTGCATATTGGTGGATCCCCAAAGGTGAACATTAATATGCATTTATGAAGTATGTTTGAAATTATGAAGCATGTTGATATATAATAGATTCAAAGCATTAATGTTTTCTATTGCTTGCAGAATTGATTGTCTTGCATTCGCAACTATCAGCTGTTATAGTTTTTAATGGTCTTAACTTCTCTGAATGGAAAGAGCAGATCTAGTTTCACCTTGGTGTATTGGATCTGGATATGACTATAAAAGAAGAAAAGTCAGGTGCTATTACTGATGCTAGCACTAATGAAGAAAAGACCTATTATCGAAACTAGGAAAAGTCAAACATACTGAGTTTGTTATGTATGCATATGAGCATAGCTGGCAACATTAAGTCAACTCTTCCACAAACTGAAAGAGCCAATGAAATGCTAAAAAATGTGAAAGAGCGCTCCCAAACTGCTGTCAAGTCTCTTGCTGGGACATTAATGAGTACTTTGACCACCATGAAATATGATTGTTGAAGGACTATGCATGAGCATGTGATCGAAATGACTAACATTGCAGAAAAACTTATGTCATTGGAATGAAAGTGGCTAAAAATTCTGAAGTGTAATTTATTCTAAACTCATTATCGTCTGAATATGGTTCTTTCCAAATGAACTAAAATATCATGAAAGACAAATGAAATGTGCATGAACTGCACAATATGTTAGTTTAGTAGGAGACCATACTTCAGAACCTAGGAAGTCACTATTCATTACATTAAGAAACAATGAGCTAAAAAGAAAGGTATCAAGAAACATGAGAAGAATGGAAGAGGAGCTATAAAGATCAATGAGAGTTCTTCTTCTAAGATTCACGAGAAGAAACATAAAGGAAATAAATGTTATTTTTGTGGTAAGAGTAGGCATCTCCAAAAGGATTGCTCAAAACGTAAGGCTTAGTTTGATAAGAAAGAAATTTCTTATTGTTGAATTCAGGGAGAGTTACTTGAAGCATAAGCAAAGATTGATTCAAGGTTCAAGTTTTAGCTTTCAACATGCCTTGAAGGATTGAAGAACAAATTGTGATTAAATGTAAAAGGAAGAAGCATTTCTGGTGATCCAATTGCATTGCATTCACAATCATTCATTAAATCAATTAGTTTAAGAATTAGTATTCACAAGGCTTTGATATTGTTTAAGGTTTCGAAATTAAATCTAAGGTTTTTGGAAAAATATGTTTTCTACTGGATTGATTGATTATATTGAGATAAGAATCGATTATTTTGTTTTTAGTGCATTCTGGAAAACTTTTCAACAACAATGTAATCGATTACGTATCGGAGCATTCTTTATTCAACCTGGTATATTCATTCATTTGCATATCATTCACTGGATCATCAAGTGATTTCTTTCCTTATCTTTGAGTTTGTAATTCTTTTGTGAATTTTGTATTTGATTGTCTATTTTAATTGGGTTTCTTGCTTGTAATGTAGAGATAGAGTTTCTCTAGGGGTGTGCTGAGTAGTGTTCTCAGTGGATTGTCTCTAAGAATCTAATAGTGTTTTAGATTTCTGAACTTTATCTAGGATTGATAAAGAGAGACTTTGTAATAACTTGCGAGAACTGAAAATTGCAATAGTGGAACTCCATTCTAGTGTTGAGTGGAAGATAACTGGATGTAGCTTCATAGTGTTTGAAGTGAACCAATATAAATCTTGTGTGCTTTGAGTTTAAATTCTTTCTTGATTATATTCTATTTTTCTTGGTTGTGTGACTTTACTTATCAACTAAATTCTTGAGCTATTGGATACTGTGGATTGAACATTAGATTGAATAAAGTTTCTTGGTTTTAAAAGTGATAAAGATCCAAAGGGAAAAACTCTGATTTTGTTAAGAAAATTTTAATTTACCAATTCTAACCAATTCAACCCCCCCTCTTGGTTAAGTGTGAAGTGTTCCCATATTTTACACTTACAACCCACAACACAAGACCAAATAAAATGTTTGTCTTCATAGGAAATGGAATAAAGGCACCAATTGAAGCTGTTGGGACTTATTGTTTAATCCTAGACATTGAAAATCATTTGGACTTATTGGAAACTCTTTATATACCTAGTATAACTAGGAATTTGGTTTCGTTATCCAAACTTAATAAAGTTGGATATTCTTTTAAATTTGGTAGTGGATGTTTTAGTTTGTTTAGATATAACTATTTAATTGTAATGGTATGTTATGTGATGAATTATATAAGTTGAATCTTGATAATCTTTTTGCTGAAACATTTTATAACGATGCATTAGAATGTCGATGTTAAAAGTTGTTTAGTAAATGAAAGATCTGCTTACTTGTTGCATAAATGCTTATGATACATTTCCAAGGAAAGAATGGAAAGATCAATAAGGAATGAAATCCTTCTGGATTTAGATTTTATTGATCTGAATATTTATGTGGATTGTATTAAAGGTAAACAAACAAAATACACAAAGAAAGGGGTCACAAGAAGTAGTTAGCTTCTTGAAATCATACACACAGATGTTTATGGACCCTTTGATGTTAACACTTTCAATAAAAAAAAATATTTCATCATCTTCATAGATGATTTTTCATGTTATGGCTATATCTAGTTGCTGCACTATAAATCTCATGTTGTAAATGCATTAGAGGTTTATATTAATGAAGTGGAAAGACAATTAGATAGAAAGGTGAAGATTGTTAGGTCTGATAGTGGTGGTGAATATTATGGATGGTATGATGAAAGTGGACAACATTCAGGTCCATTTGCTAAATTCCTAAACGAATGTGGTATTTGTGCTCAATACACAATGTCAGGTACACCACAACAAAATAATGTATTAGAAAGGCGTAATAGAACCTTGTTATATATGATTAAGAGTATGTTAAGCCATTCTTCTTTACCCACTTCATTGTGGACTTATGCTCTAAGGACATCCATGTATCTATTAAATAGAGTTCCTAGTAAGGCAATTCCAAAGAATTCTTTTGAATTGAGGACAAGAAGGAAACCTAGTCTAAGGCACATGCATGTCTAGGGTTACCGAGCAGAAATTAGACATTATAACCCACAAGAAAAGAAATTGGATGCAAGAACAATCATTGGTTATCCAGAAAAGTCGAAGGGGTATAGATTCTATTGTCCTAATCATACTACAAGGATTGTTGAAACTGGAAATCTAGGTTCATTGAGGAAGGAGATGTTAGTGGGAGTGAACCACCACGTAAAGTGGAGATTCAAGAAGTAGGAGTACAAATTCCATTAACTTGCATTTCTAATAAAGGTTTTATTCCTCATGTTGTTGTACCGATTAACAATAATGAAGAACAACACATGAATGATACCACTAACCACAATGAAGCTATAATGAATGAACCAGATGAACCCATGGTGGAAGAACCACAACAAATAGCATTAAGGAGGTCTCAAAGAGTAAGGAGACCAGTTATTCCTAATGATTTTGTGGTTTATCTACAAGAACATGAATTTGACTTGTTTGAATAGATAAAGACAGTTTCATTTTCACAAGCCATGAATTGTGATAATTCTAATGAATGGTTAAATGCCATGAAAGATGAGTTGAAATCCATGGAACATAATGAAGTATGAGACCTTGTTGAATTACCTGAAGGTTGTAAGAGAGTTGGTTACAAGTGGCTCTTCAAGACCAAACTTGACTCTCAAGGTAATTTAGAACGACACAAGGCCCGACTTGTTGCAAAAGGATTCACTTAAAAGGATGGAGGAGTTGACTTTAAGGAGACCTTCTCACTAGTCTCTAAGAAAGATTCCTTAAGAATTATCATGGCATTGGTGGCTCATTATGATTTAGAGCTACATCAAATGGATGTGAAAACAACCTTTCTAAATGGGAATTTAGAAGAGGATGTGTATATGGACCAACCAATGAGGTTCGTAGAAAAGGAAAAGGATCACATGGTTTGTAAACTTAAGAAGTCAATATACGGACTTAAACAAGCTTCCAAGCAATGGTACCTTAAGTTCAATGATATTGTTGTCTCCTTTGGATTTAAGGAAAACACCGTTGATCGGTGTATATATCTAAAGGTTAGTGGGAGTAAGTTTCTATTTCTAATCTTGTATGTTGATGATATCTTGCTTGCAACTAATGATCTCGGGCTGTTGAATGAGACCAAAAAGTTTCTCTCTAGTAACTTTGAAATGAAAGATATGGGTGAGGTGACCTTTGTGATAAGGATAGAAATTTATTGTGATAGATTACAAGGATAGTTGGGTTTGTCTAAAAAAGCATATATAAATAAAGTTTTAGAGAGATTAAATATGGAAAAATGCTCCTCATCGCCTGTTCCATTTCAGAAAGAAGACAAGTTTAGTCTCATGCAATGTCCTAAGAATGATTTGGAATGAAAGGAAATGGAAGAAATTTCATATGCATCTTTTGTTGGGAGTTTAATGTATGCTCAGACTTGTACAAGATCAGATATTAGCTTTGCAGTTGGAATGTTGGGAAGATATCAGAGTAATCCTGGTATGGATCATTGAAAAGTTGCAAAGAAAGTTTTGAGGTACCTACAAGGAACAAAAAATCACATGCTTACTTGCAAAAGATCTAACAACCTTGAAGTCATTGGATATTCAGATTCAGACTATGTCGAATGTATAGATACAAGAAAGTCCACTTTTGGTTACTTATATCCTTTAGCTGGAGGAGCTATATCATGGAAGAGTGTGAAGCAGTTAGTAATTGTTGCATCCACTATGGAAGCTAAATTTGTGGCATGCTTTGAAGCCATGGTTCAGGCTAAAGGCTACATAACTTTATTTTAAGGCTTGGAATAGTCGACAATATTGTAGGCAGCTAAAAATTTATTGTGATAATTCTGCAACAGTCTTTTTTTTCTAAGAACGACAGATACTCCAAGGGTGCTAAGCATATGGAGTTAAAAAACTTTGTCGTTAAAGAAGTTCAGAAACAGAGTGTCAATAGACCATATCAGCACCAACCTTATGATAGTTGATCCCCTAATAAAGCAATTACTGCCCAAGACATTCACTGATCATGTGTATAATATGGGCATTACATCTACTAGCAAATATTAAGCTTTATTAGTATTTATTGTCTATTAACACTTTGATTTCAATAATGTGTAAGTTTATGAAATTTTCTATTTTCAAACTTATGTTCACATGCATGAATGAATGATATTTTGAACATAATTTACCTTTATAAAAGGCATTATTTTATGCTTTCCTTTAAAGTATCATGTTGGGAAAAAGAGTTGACATGGTAGTACATGGAAGGAACTATGCTAATATGTGAGAGTGTAGAACTGCCTTGACTCTTATTGGCTCTATTTCTAATTATGACTTATGATGAGGCCAATGTATGATAATCTTTAGCATGAATGAATGACATTTACCACATGAGCCAAAGTGGGAGAATGTTAGATATATCCGTTCAAAGTGGCTTATGTGATTTGAACAAGTCAAATATAAGAAGGGCTAAAAGATAATTTTGTTTATTAGTGGCCTGATTAGTGGGAGGTTATTGAGGAAGCAGATATAAGGGTAAAACCCTTCATCTCTGCCCGTTAAGAGAAAAAGTTCTGAGTTTTTGCCATCAAGAATTAAAGAGGGACCTAGAATAAGAGGGTGAAGAGGTTGAGAAAAAAAAAACTATTATGCATTAAGGGTTATCAGTCAAGACTTGATGTTATTAAGACTTGTTGTTGTAACGCCTCTCTTTGCTCTCTCGTGCTTGATTGCTTTTAGATGAAATCTCGTTTTCGCTTTGCATTAGGATTATCTTAGTTATAAATTTCATAAAAAATTTCTTTCTTCCTGCTTTGATTTTACAATTCATAAACTATTTTCCCTCACCACGGTTTATACAAATACAGTCCATCAATACAAATTAGAAAATAATATAGTCCATATTACATGCCTATTAATAAACAGTCCAAATACATATCATAAGCCACACAATAAAAATTACAACATCTTTATCACATCTTCAACTCAACATCCATGCACATCTTCAATTCATCATCCATGCTCAGCTACTATTGTTCATCTGCTTGCCCAAATAAATTGGGATCATCACAGGTGTTAACCACAGACACAAAATAGGGTAAGTTTATGACAAACACAGTTTGAATAAAACATACATAAAAGAATATATACACAAATGATTATAATAATATTTATAAAATAACAAACAAGCATGATTCACCCATAGATTAAATCATACCATCTACGCAGCGCACAGATTAAATCATATCATCTATACAGCACACAAATATACATCATACTCATCAACAGATACTCATTCCACATACTCATCATGTGATGCATGTAATGCATGCTCATCTTCTTTATATGATGCATGGTTTTCTCAACATCTCATCATCAAATGGCCATAGTCATGATAGCCCCATCCCAGTGACACAGAACCTATCTATTCAGTCGGGGTAGGTCAGTGTTGCAAAAGGACTCACACCCACGCAACATGTGATCATCATGGGTAGGTGATTTCCCCATTGTGGCTACCCCCTAGTTCATTCACCTCTGAACGCATGGACTCAGTCCAGCTATCTGACAAAACAACTTCACGGCTTAACCCCTGCAGGGCATATGCATATGAAACATGCATGAATGAATTACTTTTATCCCATATTTAATCATTATTCTTCTCATATCACATTCACCTCAACGCTCAACATCTTTGACAACTCATGGCATATGCTTTTTAAACAACACGTAAAGCTTCTTTCAACCATCACATAAAGCTTTACACAACATCTAAGCATACAGCCATAGTTCAACTCCATGAATTCTTCAAAGACAAGTCATAGAACTCAATCACTTATTTAATCACAAAGTTTCATCAAAACTTTTGGAATCCATAAATAATCACAACATACTTAACAACACAAGGATTCCAACACTTCACCCATCTTTATTTCTTTGGAACATTTCATCAAACACATGGTGTGCTTTTCATGGAAACACTCAACAACACATGAAATATTATATAACTGTTACTAAAGCATTCAATCATACAAATATAATTCAAATCCAACCACAAAGATTCAAACCAACAACTCTTAAACATATTTCATTCATTGTAACAAATTATCAAACACATGGTGAGCAAGCTTGAATTCATAGAATACTTTAAAGAAAACTACTTAAACATTAATCTTTATAAAGTTCAACATAATAAGCATGCTTCCAACATAATTCTAGCATAAAATAGACATGTTCAAGAACTTACAAAATACTTGAAATATATAAACTTTAGTGGAACATAAGACACTTTGATTTTAGTAAAATACTTCATTAACAATTGTTTCCTTTAAAAATAACCATAATACCTATGATCTTAAGTACCTTACATTCATTCATTAAGTTAAGTTCCAATTATTTATACAACAATCACTCCTTAACCTAAAGCCAAGTCACTTAGTCCAATAATTATTCATGTAACAATCTTTAATTCTTTGAAGCAATTCAACAAACACTTAGTCTACAAAGCTCAGTTCTTCATGAAACCACATAAGAATCTTGACATAAATGATATTCAAACTTTGCTTATCATAAACTTCCCATACCTTGCTTTCTCCTTTAAAATTGAATCATCCTTGCTCCTAGGGTTACCAATGCTTCTCGTGAATTTTCAAGGTGTAGGCCTTTGTTTTTTTTTGTTTTAAGTGAAAGGTGATTTGGTAATAAAAGTATTTGTGAATGGATGTGGCACGTTGAACTTCCCTAAGGATAGCCCCATTTTCGGTTCATATCACCCTTTATATAGTGATTTTGCTACAAAAATCTTCCTTAAGTTATGATAGTTTGCTTTATACTTGGTTTAATTTCATTGGCTAGTAATTCTCATCCTTCCAAGTGCCTAGTTTCTTGAGGTTTCCACACCCTTCTCCCTTTCGTTTTTTCACGTGGAATGTCAAGGCTTGGAGTGCAATCCTCTCTTGCTTCTCCCGGTGGAATGCTAGTTTTTGGCTTCAAAAATCCATAAATATCTTCCTAAGTCATTATTGCTTGTCTTTCCATTGGTTTCCTTCCTATTGGCTACTAATTCCTATCCATACAAGTGTCCAAGTTCTACACTATTCTCCACCCTTCCTCATGTGTTCGTGAATGCTAGGCTTAGAGGGCAAGTCTTATTTGCTTCATTTACACGTTGGTTAGGCAAGCTTGTGAAAAAATGAAAATATCATCTAAGGCCATGATAACTTAACTTTCCACTAATGTAAATTCTATTGGCTATTGAATTCTCACCTTACAAGTGTCCATTTTCATGAGGATTCCATATTCTTCTCCATTTATCTCCATTTGTACGTGGAATTCAAGGATTGTAGGTCAAGTCCTCAATTGCTTTCTCATGTGAAATGCTAGCTTAGTCACAAAATCTCTTCCCAAAGCCCGTTTAATTAAAATACTCATTCTGAATTTGTTAACCATTGGATCTCTTTAAAATTTTAAAGGTGTACTCCTAACCCACATATCTAACGTTTGACCGTTGGGATTGTTGAAATAATGTCTTGAGCTCTTTACGTGTTCAAAGGAGACAAGAGGAAATTTATTTCAAAAATCTTCTTAATTCATTATTATCTTACTTTACAAATGGACCAATGACATGTATCCTAGCTTCTTAAGCATCCATGTGTCCATTCTTGAAGTTTCTTAAAGCTTTTCTCCATTGGTCTTGGTATCATACGGTCAAGGTTTAATTTAGAAATCCAAATCAATCCAATTTTCCTTTATTACCTATAATAGCTAAATTCTAATTTCTTATTGGTCCATTTTGCCTTCAATTATTAAAATTACTAAACTAACTTATTTAGAACATTTATTCCTCCCATAATTAAGAGAGAATCCTATAGATTATGTCCATACTTTTCCTATAATTTTCTGATGTCTGAGGTAGCCTAGATTAAGCTCTTTTCAAAATATCTTCCAAAATTCCTAGAAATTCTAGTTCAGGGTTCTCTGCCATCAACCTTGCTAATAATTTGTTATCTAAAATCATTTTATCCATTACTGAGGTTCCCATAAATTTCTAAAGTCATCTGGTCAGTTTTTTATCTAAAGGGCATTTTGGTAATTTCACCACTCACCCTAGGGGTAAAATCGTCATTTCTAAAATGTTCAAGGTATCTCTGTAAGTATCACCCTAAGGGTGTTCTGATCATTTTTCAAACATCCAAGAGTATTTATAAAATTTCCTCCTTAAGATATCTTGCTAAAATACCTAAGGGTATTTTGGTCATTTTCAAAATTTCTAGGGCACTTTTCCCTAAATCTTTATACTGCCTCTCATTAACATTTTACCCTAGTAATTGACTGTGATTCCCAAAATTTTAGGGTGTTACAGCTGTCATCAACCATGGACAAAGCTTAGTGTCCTAATTAATGTTTACTAAATATGAAACTCATGAATTCTCAAATATATATCCTATTCATGTCATTGATGTGATTGTTATTGAGCATCAAATTACATTATTGTTTACATGATTTATTCATATTATTGATGTGATTAATATGATTTATTCATGTTATTAATGTGACTAATGTTTACATAAGCTTCAATAGGCATTTTGTTCGAGTTTGAGTATAGCAATGTGCTTCTTAAGGTTTATCCTATCAATTTTAAAATACATATGATTTATTAAGAAAAACTAAATAATTTAGTACATTTAAAGAGTTTGTCTTTGAATCAATATGGTTGCTTGTATATAGCATATCAATTATGGTATTTACTAAATATAATACAATTAAATTTAATTAATACTATTATTAGATATGCTTGGGTGTTGGAATTACTAGGTATTTTTTTAAAATATAATTAATATACTTTAGGTCCTTTGACTAAATTTGTAGATTTAAGTTAATTATACACAATAAAAATTTGAACTTTCTCTTTTCTTTTTTTCATTTTTTCCTAGACAAATCATGATTTTATATGAACTTCATGACATATATTGCAGAAAATATATCTATTGTATTTATCAAACACAATATAACAATATATTTCTAATATTATTAAATATTATATTTTTATATATAACAGTACATTTAATAAATTTAGTAAATATAATATTTATTTATTAAAAATTTAATGTCATTAATTAAATTTAACGTCATTTATTAAATACAATACATTTAATAACACTATTCAATATACTGTGACTTTTATAATGAAACGTTCATAGTAAGAAATACAGTATTATAAGTATTATATAATTATATAAATTAATATTAGTTTTCTTACTTAACGGCAAATACAACATGAAGAGAGAGGAATCATTATTTGAACGGCACAAAGGAAAATATTTTTATATTAAATTTCAATTCAACACTTTTAAATCCTCAACGTCTAGAGTTGTAAAAACTACTTTTTACATGTTTACTTTTTTAATATAACATATAAAATAAAACAAAAAATAACATAAAATTCATTAATAAAGATTTCAATTTCAAAGGAATTAAACAAAAATAAATTAAGAAGCACATTGTCATGTTCAAGCTCTCGAACAAATCTTATTCACCAAAGTTCTCAATAGCTTCCTTTACATTGCCTCCATATTTCTACATACAAGTCAAACTTACTTATAAAAATAATAAAAAAAATAAACAAAAAAACAAAAATCAAAGAGAGTGGTACAAGAAAATCTCTTGTTTATATTTTTTCTGAAGATCAAATTAAGATGGAAAAAAAATGTAGTTATAGTAATGTAACTTGTATTTGTAACTAAAAAAATGTAGTTATAATAATGTAACTGGTATTTGTAACAAGTTTGAGAGGTGGGAATGTGAAGTGGGACCTCTAATTTTTGGACGGTTTAAGACGCTACTCCAATGCCTTCTAGAAGGGTAAGCTGTTTTGCCATCTTTTGCTGTTTGTGACTTTGTGAGTGTGTAGCATTTGTTATGCTTATGGAAGCGACAATTTTATTTTTATAGTTCAACTTTGTGACGAGTGTAGAGACACAACAACATCTGAATCCTCTGTGCTCATGTTAACATTCTAATAGCTAATAGTTAATTGTAACTACAGCGTAACCAATAAATATATTATAAGAAAGATTATCCAAAAAGGTTTAAAATATTCAATTGTTATTTTATTTCAAAATATTTGGCATTGTCATATGGAAGAAGTAAATAAATAAATAATAGAAATAGTTAAGCTAGTTAATTTTAGTTAATATGAAGTATTATAAAGCATTAAGACTAGATGGCTTCCGCGCTTTCTTTTTCAATTAATATGTTGACACACGGCAATGCAATTCTAGCACATTATGAGCTCCATTAATTGCTAGTCTCATTAAAGTTCATGGATTCAAATTCTGCATCCTTTGGAATGAGACCAACCTTGAGAATTTTTAATAGGGTTGCACTGGGTGATCTACTCTCATCACACTTATTTGTGCTTTATGTAGAGAAATTGGGGTTGAGGATTAATGAGTTGACTTCAAATAAGATCTGGTAACTCATATCTTTGTGTAGAGAAATTGCAGCTGTAATATAGTGTATGCGGAGTGCGGACTTGTTGGTTGCTATCTCACTGAGTTCTCTACATACTTTTTCAAATGTTTAGTATAGATTTTGTGTAGTGTCTAGTAATTGTTATCTATTGTCCTTTTTTGTACTATTATATATGGCATTGTCATGCTTGGTATCGTGACTTATTTGCTTTATTGTATTCACGCAGTTCCTTCTCATGTGTGTTGAGCAATTGCCTCACAACATTCCTCTGTATGGTACCCTGATAGAGCTTTGTTCTCTCTCTTGAACTGTAATGGCATCTGTTATTTGTTTTCCTGTATGTTGCAATATTTATCTCTTATTCTCTATGTGTATGCATGCATGAAGGTTACACAGATATGTAGTGTTCTTCTCTCATTAATATTGTTATTTTTGGGTGTGTGGTGTGGTTGTGTTCCTTTTTCAGAGTAGCTTTATATGGTGAAATGCAAGATATCAGTACGAGGCGAACATAATTTATTGTGTTGTGTTTATGATAGTGGAAGTGCTACTCATTATTATGACGAATAGGACTGCTAGTTATTACTCATGACAATGTATCTTATCAACCTTATTTTTAAATTTTGGAATATTTTCTTCTTTCCATTTTATTGGAAATCCTTATATCTTTAACTTTCACACTTTTTGTTCCTTGTGTGCGGTTAAATTTTCAATTGCTAGCTTAATAAATTTTATGTTGCTAGTCAACTCTGTGTTAAAGGTCCTGTCAATTAAGTATACTGACACAGACAATTTTGGTGTAACCTATAGATGTCAATACAGTTAAAAGCTAAAACAGTTTATTAAAGATACAGTTTAGTTTATTAACCTATAGCACTAGAAATTACATTTTGCAAATGCATCTGGAGTATCTTCTTGTTGTGGAATGTTCTGTGGGCTCATCCCTTATATGTGCCATCCCTCGCTGCCCAGATGGATTGACTTCAGGAGGGAAAATATTGATTTCTATAGAGCTTCTTTTATTGCAGTACTTTTTCATTTTCTCAAGTGAAACATGTTCAAGCTGCTTATGATTTTTCTTCTCAAACCTTGTGATTTTATATTGAGTTTGGATTTTTTTTACTATTATATAATGTCTAACCCATTCTCTACATAACTCAAGGAAACAAAAAGACCCCCATTCTCTGCATATTCTTACATAGAGAAAGGACCTAGAAATCCATTCTCTGCACAACTCTAGGAAACAAAAATACCAACACATAAAACATATACAATAAATGGAAAACAACCCCTCATGTGTATCCTGAAGACTATATATAAAACACCCCCAATATATTGGCTTCCAAAAAATTATAAGAAACAATTTATTCACTTAAAAGTCTTTCCATTGTTGTAGCAGAGTCTTGAAACCAGCTCAAACCCTTGTGGCCCTCCAGGTGAATCATTGATTTCAATGTACATTCTCTTTTCATGGCTCAAGATTTTCTTTATTCTTCCATAGCTGCTACTTCTGCATTGAGCAAAGACAGGAAATTGTCTTTTGGGAAAAATGGAAATGATGATTATATATTATATATATTTATATATGTAAGAGTGAGAGGAATGTTGGATTTTATAGCTTATCATTAATACTTTATTTGGCCTTCTCTTCTAATTTTCCAACAACCCTTTGGTTATTTGTTACATATATAATGTGCAGAGGTGGTGGTTGTGTTTTGTGTTATTTGGTTATTTGTTACATATACTTAAAAAGTGAAGTGAGAAAGAGATCTGAGAGTGGAAAAATAATATAAAGATGGAAATATTTATATATTGGATTTGAATAAGAGGACGGGCATTATAATTATAAGGAAATCAATTGAGTTGTTAAGGAAGTTTTTTATATTTCTTTCTTATATTTTATTAAACTTTATTACATTTTATCTTATTTAAAAATATAAATAATAATTATAATTTTTGTGGGTTTATATATTTCATTTTTTCACGTATGCTATATGCTCCATTATCTACTATGATATTGCCTATGACACTTGGCACAAATTTACAGTTTTAAATGCATTGAAACCGGTCCTCTTTCCACAAGTTCCACGGTCTCCTCTTCTTCCTCTTTTCTGGAACTGCAACGCTTCTTCTTCTAATTAGAAGTGATGCCTAAATAATTAAAACTTTGTCTCTGCTTCAGGGAACGTACTACTCCTTCGTAATAATACTCTTATAATTAAATTGTATAGATGCCATCTTCCTCCGCCAGAGTCTCTGTGCCGAGTTTCCTACTGAGGTATTCAATTTCCTTCGATTTGATTCCTCTGAAACTTCCAGAAAATTAAAATAGAAATGGAAGATTCTCTCCCTCCGTTATAAACTCCGCAAACTTCACCATTGTGAGCTCCGAGATCGATTGCTCTCGACTTCACCTACTATTTTATTTGATTCAAGTCCATTTCCAAGTTTATGTAGTGGTAGTTGAATTTTTTTAGAGGATTTGGATTTGGATTCAATTTTCTCTTTTAGCTTCATGGTTTATCTGGACTAGCTTCACAAATTTCTCCGTCTTTCTTAGTTCATGGTGTAGTAGTACGATTAAATTGGGTTCCTGATGGTAATTTGAAGGTCCAAGTTTATTTCGTAGTTAATCTCAACCAATAGTATATTAGCATTTGGGTGTTAAAGTATGTTGGTATCACAATGTTCCTTTTTTTTTTTTTCTTGCAATGAAATTAATTTTAGTTTTCCCTTCAATTGTCTGTTTATGGTGTTCTTTAAAATTTGACTCATGAAGTTATTGTATCCAATGAGTTATATCTATCAGAAATCTCAACATGAAGTTTCTTTACTTGATTAAGTTTCAATGAAATAGGAATTGAAAAATGATCTAACTCAGTGTTCATGTATTACTTGTTGTTAAGTTTGTATTTATTGGTTGTGCATGTTATTTTAAAAAAATATTAATGAGTTTTTTATTATAAAAATTATTGTTTTTGAAA
>PYAF01000211.1:162018-210954 GCA_007407185.1 Glycine tomentella | reverse complement strand
AAGTACTGGTGATCAATCTGAGCAACCTCTTCATACCCAATTTGAAGCATTGATGCTGGCAAAAATGGATGGTCTTCTACAGATGCATCATGACTTCAAAGCTGAAGTTCAAGGATCCTTCAGAGAGATTAATGATAGATTAGATGATATTGAGTCTACTCTTAGAATGGATGAAGAGTCTGTAGAATTTTAGACCTTAAAATTTTATGTCTTAAACTTAGTTTTTATGATTTCAGTTTAAATTCTATACTCTGTTTCTCTATCTTTTATTCTAGCATCTTAATGTACTCTTCTGTCTCTATAAATGGAATATATGCTTTCTGTTCATCACTTATCAACTGTGATTTCATTTTTTGACTTTAAAAAGCCAAATAGGGGGAGAAAAATTGAAAATCAAACGAAAATGCAAGTGCTCTGCATCATACTCTGTTTACCCCTGTTTCTCGTGCTATTTTTTTATCAAAAATTTCAGTTGCATATCTTGTGAAATTAAGGGGGAGTTAAGGACTAAAACTGATTGCTAATGATACATATATGTTAGAAATGCATAATGAATAAAGCTCAGATACGTTTAACACTTGTTCTTGGAAAGAATTATTGAAATTTCAGGTGTTAAGTAAAGTGTAGAAACATGTGAAGCTTTTCCTTTCAATCACAAAGACCCATTGCTTTTCAATTAGAGATTTGGCATGTTTAAAGCCAAAAAGGGGTAGATTGTTGAATTGAGGGGGAGCAACTTGAAGAATCAAGCAATGTTCAAGAGTTGGAAGTTTTGGCTTTCAACATGACTCAAGAATGAAGACTGAAGCTTGTGATTAAAATGTAAAAGAAAAAGAAAGCATTCTGATGATCCAAGTATTGATTGCATATCATTCATTCATCATACAAACATTGCATCATTTAGATCTTAAGTGATTAATTTGATATTGAAGAAAAAGCTAAGTATTTTGGAAAAATAGCCTAGAACTGGTTTAATCGATTACTGGCTTAAAGGAATCGATTATTTTGTTCATAAGTTTTCTGGAAAATCAAACATGAACATTTTAATCGATTAAGCTATCGTATTAATCGATTATTTAAAACTTAGCATACTTGAGATTTTATCCCCTGACGGGTTTAATCGATTACCATGATATTGTAATCGATTACATGCTTAGTTGTAATATACAGTCATTCGAGTTTAATCGACTTCCACTTTATGTAATCGATTATTTAGTTCAAAACATGTTTTACATGCATTCTAACTTAGTCGATTACAAATAGCTGTAATCGATTATTAAAAGAAACCCAGTTGATGCTTGCTCTGGCTTAATCGATTACCATAACTTGTAAATCGATTATTTTACTTAAACATAGAAAATGCTCAGACTGATGTAATCGATTACACTGCGGGTTAATCGATTATTTTACCCATTTGTTGTAATCTTGGAAAATCAAGAGTCGATTTAATCGATTACAGGAGTGTCGGGGAGCGAATTTAATCGATTAAATCTGTTACATTTTTAACTATAAATAGAACCATTGGCTTTAGTGATCAACAATGAACAGAGATTAAGATTGAACTTAAACTTTTTCGATATTCTGAGCATTCTAAGGTGTCACTGAGTCTTCTTCTGGGTTTATAGTGTCTTGCTTCCATTACTCCATTGATGGGCTATTAAGAATGTTAGTGAAGCAAGCTTGTTGAGTCACAAATGCTTAGGAAAGCTTTCTGCATCATAAGTCTGCATTCAACCTGAGGTTTTTCATTCATTTTCATTATCTTGGATCATCAGGTGAATTCTTTCCTTAAGCTTTGTGAATGTAAAGTTTTCTGCAATATCTTTGTATATTGTGTTTCTATTGTATTTGGGTTTTCTTGCAAGAGGGGATAGTGTTTCTCCTAGGGAGATAGGGTTTCTCCAAAGACAACTGAGTAGGTTTCTTAGTGTGGGTTTGACTTCTAAGGATCTAATAGTGTTTTAGATCTCTGAACTTCTTCTAGGGTTGAAGAAGAGAAGCATGTAATTGCTTGTAAGAAACAGAAATGCAATAGTGGAACTCTACTCTAGTGTTGAGTAGAAGAAACTGGATGTAGCCTCATAGGTTTTGAGGTGAACCAGTATAAATCTTGTCTATTGATTTATATTCTGCAGTTTTTATCAATTCTTGTGTGAATTCTGTGTTGTGTGTTTATTCTTGTGTGAATTCTGTGTTGAGTGCTTAATTTGGCTGCATTACAAAGTCTTGGATTGATCTTGGATAAGGATATTCATTCTGGGTTTATGATAAAGATCCTAAGGGCATTCTAACTCTGATTTTAAACTCTGATATTGAAAGAAAGTTTTTTAAATACCCAAGGTTAACCAATTCACCCCCCTCTTGGTTAATTGTGAGTGTTCCTTATTTTTAACACATAAGGCTTCCAACAACTGAAGCGTATGGAATGTTCTTCATTTGTTCCCGTTCAAGATTATTCTTCGGACACTGATCTAAGTCAAACCTATTAATATAGGTCTCTTGAGACAAACCAAGAATACCTTGAAGTCTGTCTCAATATATCTTGATGCCAATAACAAAAGAGGCATCACCCATATCCTTCATATCAAAGTTTTTAGAGAGGAGTTGTTTCCCCTTATATAGCAGACGCTTATCATTGGCTGCAAGTAGAATATCATCCACATATAGAATAAGGAAACAAAACTTGCTCCCATTGACCTTTTGGTATACACATTGATCCACAATGTTTTCCTCAAAACCGAATGAAGTGATAACATCATGAAATTTCAAATACCATTGACGGGATACTTGTTTCAATCCATATATAGATTTCTTAAGTTTGCACACCAAATTCTCACCATCACTAGAGGAAAAACCTTCTGGTTGTTTCATGTAAACCTCTTCCTCTAGTTCTCCATTAAGAAAAGTTGTCTTCACATCCATTTGTTGCAGCTCTAAATCAAATTGTGCAACTAATGCTAGAACGATACGAAGAGAATCTTTCTTAGATACAAGAGAAAATGTCTCCTTGTAGTCAATTCCTTCCTTTTGAGTAAATCCTTTGGCTACGAGTCTTGCTTTATATCTCTCAATGTTACCTGATGAGTCTTTCTTAGTTTTGAAGACCCATTTACAACCAATGGCCTTTGCACCATTAGGCAACTGAACAAGATCCCAGACTCCATTTGATGCCATAGAATTCATCTCATCTTTCATAGCATCATACCACAAGTTTGATTCCTTAGAACTCATGGCTTGTGAAAATGTTTCAGGATCATTCTCGGCTCCAATATTATAGTCAGATTCTTGTAGATACACAATATAATCACTAGGTATTGCTGATTTCCTTATTCTAGTAGATTTTCTTAATGTTGCATTATCACTATCTTGAGGAACTTGTTGATCAAATTGTTGATCAATAATTTCCTGTTCCTCATCAACAACTTGATCTATTGAACCTATATCAGCAACTGGATGTGGATTCTCAATGATTGGTTGTACAACTTTTGGATAAACTATAGGGGTGTTGTTGACAACAACCAATCTGATACTTGATGTGGAAGGTTGAGTGTTTGAATGATCTTCCTTACAAACAAGATCTTTTATTTGATCACTCCCACTAATCAAGTCATTTTCAAGGAATTTAGCATTTCTTGATTCCACAATCCTAGTAGTGTGAGATGGACAGTAAAATCTGTATCTCTTAGACCTTTCGGCATATCCAATGAAATACCCATTAATGGTCCTTGGGTCAAGTTTCTTTTCTTGTGGATTATAAATTCTAACTTCAGACGAACATCCCTAAACGCGTACATGTCGCAGACTTGGTTTCCAACCTTTAAATAACTCAAACGGCGTCTTTGGGACTGCCTTGGTTGGAACTCGGTTCAATATGTACACAGCCATCTTAAGTGTTTCAGTCCACAAAGACTTAGGAAGCTTGGAGCTACTAAGCATACTCCTCACCATGTCCAATAAAGTTCGATTCCTTCTTTCTGCTACACCATTCTGATTTGGAGAACCAAGCATAGTGTATTGGGAAACTATCCCATGCTCTTCAAGAAAACTTGCAAATGGACCAAGAGCTTGTCCATCTTCAGTGTATCTACCATAGTATTCTCCATCTCTATTTGATCTCACAATCTTAATTTGCTTATTGCATTGCTTCTCTACTTCAGATTTAAATACCTTAAAGGCATCTAACGCTTCATGCTTATTATGAAGCATGTAGAGATACATGTACCATGAGTAATCATCTATAAAGGTGATGAAATATTTTTGACCATATGCATCCATGTCTGGACAACAAATATCTGTATGTATGATCTCTAACAGTTCGGTACTCCTCTTAGCACCTTTCTTTGACTTGTTTGTCTGCTTTCCCTTAATGCAGCTCACACAAGTTTCAAAATCGGTAAAATTTAAAGTACCAAGTACTCCATCATCTACCAATCTCTTAATTCTCTGAATGGAGATATGTCCTAATCTCCGGTGCCATAACATAGAGGAATCTTCATTCATAACACACCGTTTCATGCCAATATTAACATGCATAGCATCATAAGTAGTATCATTTTGTAAATCAACATAAAAAAGACCATCAAGTAATGTACCATTCCCAATCAGATCAGATTTATAAAATAAACTGACAGATGTCTCAAAAAAAGAAAAGGAATAACCAAAAGGTACGAGTCTTGAAACTGAAATCAAGTTCTTGGAAAAACTAGGAACATAAAAAGTATTTTCTAATTTCAAAATAAAACCACTGCTTAAAACTAAATTGCAGGTCCCAAGAGCCTCCACAAGTGAACTCATCTTGTTTCCTGAATAGATGCTTAGTTCACCTCCCACTGGCTTCCTTAGGTTTTGCATACCCTGCAACGTATTAGAAACATGGATTGTGGAACCAGAGTCAATCCACCATGTGTTATGATTCATAACAAACAAGAGAGGTTGGCATACCTTTCTTCTCAAGCCATTGTTGGAATTTATGACATTCTTTCTTCATGTGTCCCTTCTTCTTACAAAAGAAACACTTGGATTCTTCCTTCTTGATTCCATCCTTGGGTGGTATTTTACCTTTCCACTTTTTCTTGGGTTGCTTATGTCCATTCATATCAATTGTCATCAAGGAACTTTCTCCCTTTTCCATTTTCAATCTCCCTTCTTCTTGGACACACATGGTCAACAGTTCATTAATGGACCATTTATCTTTATGTGTTATAAGATATTTTGAAAGGACCATATTGCATTGGGAGGGTGTTCAAGATATAATGCACTAGAAAGGATTCTGATATGTCTACCTCAAGAGTTTTCAATTGAGCCGCTATGTCTCTTATTTCCATTATGTGCTTACGCACACCTTTCACAGTATTGAGCCTCATGGATGAGAATCTCATGATAAGGGTGTTCGCCAATGCCTTTTCTGATGATTCAAATTGTTCATCGATGGCTTTCATAAGTATTTTGACATTAGAATGTTGTTCAACTGAACCCCGAATGCCACCAGATAATTTTGTCTTAATAAACATGACACATAAGCGATTGGATCGCTCCCATTTTTCATAAAGGTCAACATCATATGGTTCACTATATTCAGTGATTGGAAGTGGTTCATCCTTTCTTATAGCATAATCTATATACATCTAACCTAAATGAAGAAGAATCCCCTCCTTCCAAACCTTGTAGTTATTACCACTTAATTCAGGAACATCAGTAAAATTAACAGGCTGTATGACTGCAGAATATTAGAAATACATGCTTATAATTAAATTTTGAGACTAAAAAAAATTGTACCATGTTCTACCAATGTAAATCATGTTTAAAAATATTATGAATCTACTAACATAAAATTTACCTGTGGGCTAAAATTTTAATTCAATTAGATCCATACATAACTTTATGATAAAACTATCAAATTACATTTCCTAATCCCTGTGGGTAAATTAAGAATATAGTTTGATATTTTGTCCTAAATGATTATACAAAACATAATAAAAATTCCTGTGGGATAAAACTCATTATGTTACACATAATCAATTACAATTTAATGTCATATGCTTTATGTGATCTAGAAGTTCTTAATATATAATTTAAATAATTTAAAAAGCTGTGGCTATTTCATAATTAATTAAATCATATAGACCACTAGACATTAAATAATTTCCAGAGTCATATTATTGCAATAAACCATGGGCAATAATATTAAACAATTAAGTATATTATTCATCTTTAGTATTGTACGTACACTAGAAAGCATATAATGTCAGAATAAGAGAATAAGTGCAGAAATACACAACAAGAGTTTCACACTAGTTCAGTTGGTAAATGCATGCTGGAGCATAAAGGTGACCTGGGTTCGATTCATGCTTTGTGCAATTTGTTAGCAGACCACACCAGGCACAAGGTATTTAGTTCAATACCAAATGTTAGAAATTTAAAACAGAAACGATCTAGTCATGCTCAACATAAACCATAACAGCAATTAGATCAATGCGGAATAAATAGGATTATAGGAATACCTCCCGCCATTGCAATGTATTTGACTGCTACAAGTCTTCTGTGTTTCTTGGTGCTTCCAAGCTCTCACTTTTCTCACTTAGATGGTGTATGTGAATTATCAAAGCAAGCTTGGGGACCAGGAAACCTGAGCACGTCCCTTTTATAATCTCTTCTCCATCAAAGATGATTATTGACATGTTTAATTAGTGGACAGTTTTCTGAAACGTTGCTAAGTTAGTGGACTGAAATCAATTGCCATCAATTGGCATCAATGTGAACCACAACCATTCCTCTTCCTTATTTTCAGCTTGTAACGGAAGAGGAATTTAACACATCACATTTAATGAAACATTTGTTTCCAAGACAGATCTTGATAAAATGACAACTAATGGAGAATTTGAAGAATCGGTAAGTTTAATCTTTCTGTACTAGTATAACTCACATGTATATATAGAGAACTTTGAACTCACTTTTTATGACTATTGTTTCTTCTAGTGGGTTAAATGCAAAAGTTGCCAACATCAAATATGTGCACTCTACAACGTTAAAAGATATTTGGACAAGAGAGCTGAGTATACTATATGTCGCTTAAAGGAAATTGGAAATGGAATGCATGTACCATTACCGAAGACAACTGCTATGTTTAGTGCTAATGACTTGCCGAGAACCATGCTTAGTAACCACATAGAGAGCAGACTTTTTAGCATGTGCAAAAACTTTTAACTTTCTACATTTTCTTATTCTTATGCAAGCAAGTAAATTGGAAATAGTTGTAAATTAGTAATCAGAACTTTGTACTAAGAAACAAGTTCATGTTAAAATAGTTATGTTCCAGCCTCAAAAAAGGTTGGAGTTAAGGTATTTCTACACATGCATAAGATATTATTCTTCTCATATTATTAATGGTATTATTATTATTATTATTATTATTATTATTATTATTATTGATCTTTATCTACTGCTTCTTCCTATTTGCTTTAGATTTTGTCGATACTAATTTAAAATATTCATATTATCTGATTTTCCTTTTGTGACTCCAAATTGCTCGGTTTTCGAAGCAAAAAGTCTTTCTGTTAGAGTTATGTTATCGAAAAACAATTGAAAGTGAAGAAGCAGTTTTTGGACATCTTTGAGGAGTAGAATTACCCTTTTGAATTTCCTTATACATCAAAAGTAAGTCAGAGGTTAATGAATATATACACTTTTTGAGGTGTAAATATATCTTCGGTGATACCTCTGGCATAATGTATTATTCATAAGTTACAACAGTTCCTTCTGTTTCAGGCTATTCTTCTGTTTCAGAAGATTGAAGGAGTGAATGTATACATTTTTGCAATGTATGTTCAGGAGTTTGGCTCAGAATATGGCTATCCTAATCAACATTCTGTGTACATTTCATATCTTGATTCTGTCAAGTATTTTAGGCTTGAAATAGTGACTAAAAGGGGATAAGCTCTTTGCACCATCGTTTACCATGAGATATTGGTATGTTATAATTCTTGTTGCTAATTACTAGTACTTGCTTTCTGTTTCTGTAAGATCGCATTTTCACTAGGCTCCTTTACTATATCAATTAACAGACACTGTAAGCATTTAAAATTAAAACCTATCCATTTCTTCTATTCACTATTCATGTTTTTCTTTTTCTATCCTCGGATTGGATATCTTGATTTTTGCAAGAAACAAGGTTTCGCAACTTGCTATATATGGGTCTGTCCACCTACAAAGGGAGATGATTATTTACTGTATTATCATACTGACACTCAAAAAACTCCCAAGAAGGATAAACTACGTCTGTCTTTCTTTTTCCTTACGTGTGTGTTGAGTTTTCATGTGCTTCAGTATACATTTCATTAGCCATATTTTTCTGTCGCCATCCTTGCATTGGAAAATTAGCAATGCCATGTAACTATTGAGTATATATATATATATATATATATACACACACACACACACACACACACATTCAATGCTAGGAAAGGCTACTGAAGAAAATATCATTGTTGGTTTAACTAACTTACATGATCATTTATTTGTTACTATTGGACGTCGTGACTCCAAGGTAACAACATCTCATTTGCCTTACTTTATTGGGGACTTCTAGTCTGCTGCTATGGATAAAACCAGGCACATTGGACAAGAGTGTGGAGGAGATTATAAAATGTTCTTCAATACAGTAGTATCAAAAAGATGTTTAAAGTCCATGGGACATGTAAATCTTCCTTCTTCTGACGGAATTGCCAAAGACATTCTAGTGGTGCGTAAAGTATGTCTACCTTGTTCTCACCTTCATCTATTTTTTATATTGGCTCTTCATAGTTGAATCATCTTAGGCGGATTAATTAACTTGTTTTCCAATCTTCCTGATGGAAGTTTGAACTACATTTTTAAATTAGATGTGGAATATTTTAGATTATATGTAGCTTTTATTATTTGGTCCTTGAACCATCAAATATTTGGACTGTAGAGATAAAGAGACATTCAAGTTCAAGATCTAATCATATTAAAGGAAATCAGTGCAGTAATATGGGGGATTAAATTTATAACAATTTTGGATTCATAAAGTTGCAAGTTGTTCCTTATGAATATATATTATTAATCATGTAGATAGATATCATGTCAGACTATATTTTTTTTTATTTAGTTAACTATTAAAACAAGATACCATTAGTACTACAATATGACATTTTAATTACCTATGTCATCATTATTCTAATACTTTTGCCTAAGATTTGAATATGTCAACTTTTCTTCTATGATACAATGTTTATTACTGAATCCATCCAGATTGCTATGTTATTTACCTATAGTAGATGGACTATGTCTTTTCCTTATTACAGTATTTTATATTTACATAAATGAATCTCATTCTATTCAATATATGCTTTTATTCATATTTGAATGAAATATTGCAATATTCTTAAGAGATATACATGAGTTTAAGTTATTTAAGTGATATTGATATTTCATATTTATTAGTTGTTAACTAATCTTTCTTCCTTTTCTTTTTACCACCCTATACACAACTGGGACAAACCATATTATCTTCCAAGGAACATTTTATCATAGTTCAATTTCAATACATTTGGATGCATTGCCATTAAGTGATAGCGAATGGGAAGTGATGGTTTTGCACCGAATGCAAGAAAATTTAGGAGTGTGACTTAAAAATCAAACATTTGAACTACTTCTTTGTATCTGATCCCTTGTATTTTGTTATATACATGTGTTGTTTACACTTTTTATCTCTATTTTTAAATTAAAATTTTATATTTTTCTTTAAGAAATTATCTATAATTAAAAATAATTTTATATTAAAATTTAAAATGTTCATTACAAATATCTAATTTATATATTATTTAAGGTTTAATCATATAAACACAAAATTTTATCATTTATAGTGTACAAACTTAAGTAATGACTTATATATAAATATTATTCTATAACCTAAAATTTTTAAATCCTTCGTTAAATCATATTATTCAAGATACCTACATTTGTCTATATTGTAGGTATTAAGTATTAACTAGAGACTGGGTGTACGTCCGCTAATATTTCCTTGTAGGATATGTCAATTAAATCTGATTATGCTATCTTCTCTTTTTACCTTTTTCCATATATATGTAGCATACTACTATTCTTTCTTCTTATATGTTTGGTATTAGGATATTTAAGAAACCAAAAGGGCTTATGTCATTTACTTTTCATATTTAATATTTTCTTCTTATGTGTTATCAAGATTTCAACAATCTTGGATAACAAAATACTTGCTCCTAAAGTGTAGGAATCACTTATTAACTAAGTCAAAAACTGAAATACTAAAAAAAAGGTATTAGAGAAAAAAAGCTACTTAATGCAAGCCAAAAGCAAATAATTAAAACATACCTATTGTCATACCCTAATTTTGTTCGGACACCCTTAAAAAAAGTATTATTATTAAAAAAATGATAAAAAAAGGAAAAAGGAAATAGAAAAAATAATAACAAGTATTAAAAAAAAGATAACAAAAATACATAAATAAAAAAATAAAAAATATATAACAGTAAAATAAAATAATAAGTAGTAAAAAAAAAAGAGAGAAGAAGATAACAAAAAGGAAAAACAGGGTAACAAAGAGCAAAAAGAAATAGGAAAAGGGCCACAGGGCCCATTAGGTTAAAAACCTACGTATAAAGCAAAAGGCAACAGGGAAGAGGAATTTTTAATTTTGGCACAGCCGCACGCATCCCAAAGAAGGAAAAGTGAGTCAATCGGAGGTCGACATTTGGCGCCAAAGTCAAAGTAGGGAGAGGGCTCTCCTGAGGTACCTCTCATTCTCTCTTTTCTTCCTCTCTTCCGTTCCATCTTCTTCTTTACCTTTTTTTTTCTTTCCTTCTCTTTTGCTTGTTCCCTTTGGTGGTTTATTGGTTGATTTCGTTCAGATTAGAGTCTACTGGAGGTTTATTGTTGTTTTTTCATCTTCTCCATTATGCTTTTCCTTTAATTTTCGTGATTCCTATCATTGAGTTTTGTGTTTTCTCCCTTTTTCTTTCTTTGCTTTTTCATTTTTGGTGTTTTTCGACCACCACCACTGCGTGTCGCCACCACCACCACGTGCCGTCACCACCGATCACCCTCCCACCACCGGCCTCCATGGTGGTGGCTTGGGAAGTTGGGAAACCACCATGGAAGGTGAAAAAACCCTATTTTGCGCAGCTTTTCGCGTAGCTGTGGAGGGGATGAGGAAACTGGTTGGGCCAAGTGGCCCTGACCCAACCACCCCAAAAAAAATGAAAATTACTTTTTTCACCCACACTTTAAATAAGTTCACCCCTCTATTTTTTGGGGCCCACCCAACAGGCTAAAAAAGAAAAAGTAATTTTGCTTTTGCACCCTAGCTTCTCATAAATACACCCCCTAAAACCAACTAAATAATATTTTCTGCCCATCAAGTTTTCATAAACACACCCCTCTAAACCCAATCAAATAATGCTTTCTGCACTACACATTTTCATGAATACAACCTTCATTTTGGGCTTTAAAAATATTGCTGTTGGGCCTGGCCCACTTAGCTGTTAATGCTTGGCCCACTTTCAAGAAGACATATATTTACTATTTACGACTACCTTTTCATAACAACACCCATTTCATTATTGGGCCTTGACCATTTTGAACAAACCATATACTGCTGTTGGCACCCACTTTTTCATAACTGCACACTCTCAGCAGTTGGGCCTAGCCCACTTTGGGGCAATGCATGTAATGCTATTCACGCCCCCATATTCATAAATGCATCTTTAATCTATCGGGCCTGGCCCATTTTGTAATTAAATAATTTCTGCTGATTGCACCACTATCCTTACTATATGCACTCCTATTTGTTGGGCCTGACCCATTTTGTAATTAAATAACTTTTTCTGATTACACCCCATGTCCTTACTGTATGCACCCCTAATTACTAAGAGTACTCCCTACTTCTATTCTATCCCTTTCTATTTCCATTTTGGTTTATTTGATTACGTAATGTTTTGTCAATTATTCATTCGTATCTTTAGTACTCGCTTATATTTCGTGCACTCCATGCTGGGTCTCTGACTCGCTTGGTAGTGTTTCAATAACACGTGGCATGTTTCGTGCACTCCATGCTGGGTCTCCGACTCGCTTGGTAGTGTTTCAATAACATGTGGATATATTTTGTAAATATCATGCTGGGTCTCCGACTCGCTTGGTAGTGTTTCAATAACACGTGGATAGATTTGTGAATATCATGCTGGGTCTCCGACTTGCTTGATTTCATAGAGTTTACCACAAATTTAAAATCTTTTCTATAAAGCTAAAATACTCAAATGAAGGATCACTCAATTATCCTTTTTCTCAAGAAAATTTACATATTACTCGAGATTGCTTCAAGGTCCAATGCCTTAAGCGATTCTCCCTGCTTTTTCTGCAAACTCAACGTCGTTTCAAGGTCCAACGCCTCAACGACTCTTTTTCACGTAATTGAAACAAATCTTTTGGGAAAATAAAATCAATCCAATCAAGCTTTTTTTACAAAGAACTACATAAGTCTGATTTCCTCATTGCACCTGGGGATACGTAGGAGCAAAGACAAATCTCTTGTCGACCTAAAAAATAAAAATATAAAAATTTGATTTTCTTTTCTAAATAAACAAAAATAACAAATATAATTTATGTTCTTAAGGGAAGATAAATAAATTAAAAAGTCACTTTAATTTTAACACACTCGATTGAAGGCTGTCGTCTTCAAGACGAACGCGTGGGGTGCTCACACCTTCTCCGTGCGTAAACGACTCCTGAATCCTTTTTTCTCTAAAATGTAGACCATACCTTATCTTTTGATTTTTCCGACGTTTTCCTTAAATAAACATTGGTGGCAACTCCCCTTTAATTTTCCCTTTTTTGGGAATCTAATATTCTTTATCATCACCGTCCTCGTCGTGGCCGGATAGGTTACGACACCTATCTTTGAATTGTGTCTTTCCAAATCCTCATGGATAACGTCCTTGGTGATACTAAGGAGATAATTAACACAAACATATTTACAAGAATTAAAAACTATAAAAATAAATAAATAAATAAGGACCTAGATACACAATAACAAGTAAACAAACTATACAAGTAAATAAAATTAAACAATAGGAAAAAAACAATAAATTTTGCACATCTAATTATGTTAGGCTTGACTCTTTAGGTGTCCCAGTGGAATCGCCATTTGTCGCAACCAAGGTTGTGATCGGACGACAAAAAAAATGTTTAATAAAAGTAGAGGAGTTGTTATCAACGTTTATTAAGGATAATATTGGAAAAAACTATTTAGAAAAATTGGTCTTTGGAACCAAATTTAAGTATGGGATTCAATTACATGTAGGAAAGATATTAGCAACCTACAATACCCGTCAAAAGACGATCACCTTTAATTAAATGTACAAAATTACTATAATTTTAAATTCGTTTATTTTACCCCTCAAAACAAAACAAGAATATTTTTAGAGATTCAAATTATTGTTTTTTTAAACGAGAATTTTAATATCAAAGAAAACAATTATTATGAAAAATAGGATTATTATTATATTTTTATCTTTCTCAATTTATATTTTTTTACTCTTTTTTTGGTTCGATAGGAGTGATATCCCGCTTTTACATATCTCCAAGTACAATGGAGAATCAGAGTTACATAGTTCTTTTATAGAAAATATATGCAGTGTCAAATCTAGGACCTTGGATCAGTGGGGGCAGTTTATTTTTTAAAAAAATTTATAATTATCATTATAATATTGGATAGTTGGGTTCAAACACGAAGATAAAATATACAAAATATAAAATTTTAAGATAAATATTTGCATTTTATTAATATAAGAGGGTGCATTTACTTGCTCTTACATGTGAACTGATAAGGAGATTCAAATACATAAAATTAGGGAGTACAAAATATAAAATTATTAGATGCAAAATATAATATTTTAGGACAAATATTAGTGATTTCATTAAAATGAGAGGGTGCATGTGCCCACCCTCACAAACACATAGATCTGCCGGTGAATATATGTGTGTTGATATTTTTTATTGTTCTAGTCCTTTATAATTTCTTTTATATATTTGAAAAAATCATAATAATCAAATTAGAAGTACATCCAAATAACTATGATTGAACTTTTGTAGTTCTAAGAACAATTAAGTCAGAAATACATCCGAAGTAGTTATTATTAAAACCTTTATTATTATCCTTAAGGAAAAAAATATTTTTTAATTATTACAATTATAAAATAATAAACTAGAATAATGAAGCTCAATTTATTTTCTAGCCATGTTTTATCATTATCTATTATTATTTAATATTTTTCTCATTGTTTCATTCTAATATCCTTATTACCGTGAGGATTAAATTTTATACTAAAGCTTAGAAGATTTTAAGGTTAGGCATTAGAGAAAAACTAATTTTTCTAATAACATGGTTTATCTTTCTAGGCCCAAAGCGGGATTTACCCATGTAGTGCACCGCAATATATATATATATATAGAGAGATCATTTTACATTGGTGTAAAATTTTATAATTTTACACCATTCAATAACTTTTTACTGGATAAGTATTTTACAAAATCCACCATTAGATTGAAAGCTTATATCATGTAGATCACATGTCTCAAATTTCACAAAAATTCGAAATCATTTGGAATGTAATCAAAATAGTCTAATTTTTACATATTTTAGAAGTACATATACCGTTAATTTTTATATATATCAATTAGGTTTCAAATGATTTCGGATTTTTGCGAAATTCGAGACATGTGATCTACATGATATAAACTTTCAATCTAACGGTGGATTTTGTAAAATACTTATCCAGTAAAAAGTTATTGAATAGTGTAAAACTATAAAGTTTTACACCGATGTAAAAGGATCCCATCTCATATATATATATATATATATATATATATATATATATAATATAAACAAACAAACCAAAACCCTCCACTAACTTATAATTTTAAAAAAGTAAATATAATGGCAAAAGAAAAAAGAAGCTCCAGCAACACCGTTAAACCAGAGGGAGTTTTTCGTTTCTTGCCCTTAGTCACTACGAAAGAGGGGGAAAACGTGAGGGTAGGAGAAAAACACAATGCGACAATGCTTACACTAACGACGGCGACACTCTGGCTAATGCCGACGGAGGAAGATATGGCCAAGAGATAAATTATCCCCGACGGTTGCACGCGACAAAGCACGGTGGCATGAGGGTGTCTTTTCCCATTTTCTGATCTTGTTTTGTTTTCTTTCTTTCAATGAGATTATTTGTTGTTTTGTTTTCTGTTTGATATGTGGGTAGATTTGGATACTAGATGGCTAAGTAAATACCAAAGAAATTAAATAATAGAGGAGAATAAATAATATACCAAATTGTGCAGTCTCAATTACTTTGATTTTCTCTACCTCTATCATTGATTGGGTTACATCATAGTTTGAGAGAAAAAAAATGAGATTTGCATGAAGGGCCGGGGAACATGTAAATGCAGCAGTATGGCTGAGAGTTATCAATTACACTATAAGAAAAGAAAAAAAAATTCATTTTATTTTTATTTTTGTTTACCTTTTTTTCCTCTTCTTTTTTATCAATCATGCTAACAACAAGAGTGGTGCTTCATACACCACTCAAAAATTCAACAAAAAATGCGAAAATGCCCCTGAAGCTTTGGTCACCTATTTGAGTTGAGCTGAGCACACTTTTGAGCATTTTTTGTTGTTGGTGGTGGTGATTTTGGTTCGCCTCAAGTGCATTTCAAAAGCATTGGTGATTTTTGGTGGCATTTCGTTCAGTTCGTCAGAGTTGCAGAGTGGTCGTCGAAGTTTGTAAAGGTGCACGGTGTGTGTGGGTATCGTACGGATTCGGTAATCCGTATGGGTTATATGGATTGCCGAATCCGTATGGATTAGATGGGTTACTCAACCCGTGTAACCAATACGGATTAGGCAATCCGTATAACCCATATGGATTAGGTAATCCATATAACCCATACAGATTAGACAATCTATATAACCCATAAGGATTACGTAATCCATATGGGTTATGCGGATTGTCTAATCTATATGGGTTACACGGATTGCCTAATCCATATAAGTTATATGAATTATCTAATCTGTATGGTTTATACAGATTGCCTAATCCGTATAAACCATACGGATTAGTCAATCCATATAAGCCATACGGATTAGGTAATCCGTATGGTTGCAGATTGCTGAAAAATATCCTTTTGAAAATTTATAAATTATTGCAAATATATATTTGAATAAAATTGAGTTTGTTTTGATAAATTACTTGATTGGATAAAGTTAATAAATTTAATTGTGTAAAAATAACACAATAGATAAAAAGAAACAATATAAATAAGGACAAAGTAATAATAAAAAAAAATGTAGTTAAACACATGTAGTTGCACATACTAATAATAAAAAAACACATTGAATAACTTTGATTCACATGAGAGACAAACATGAAAGAAAACATAAGTTAATAAAATGAAAATAACAAAAGATGGTGTGCAGCGAACATGTCTTCTTGTTCCATTTCAATAGTTGTAGTGAGCATCATGCCCAACATTTGCATCGGTTATATGGGTTCTTGGGTAACTGGTTTGTTGAAAATAGCTAAAATTTCGATTGGACAAAAACGTTTCCAGTAGTTGGATTCTGCTAACATCTGTAAGACGTCTTCATCTGTTATCAACTCTATTATGTGATATTCGATTGTGTAGTTTGAATATTTTGCATGAGATGACTTTCGAAAAACAATTTTCTTACCGTATATAAGTCGTGAATTCCATAAGGGGGGACCCTTATAGGCGCAACTTGCTTGATGACATCCTTGAGTGTTTGAATGTTGCATCCTGAAGGGATTTCGAATCTTATTGGATTTGTTCCAGCGAAGGAATAACCCACAAAATTGGCTTGTTGTGGTATGTTCCACTTGCCGTTGTAATATAAGATTGCATCATGTGTAGGGACGATGGTGGATCGAAGTAGGTTGAGTATACCATCTAGTGTTCTGTTGATGGTACACAATAATTCTATAAGGCCAACACACAAGTATTGCTAATTGCACATTAACATTGTGCAAACATCATGATCATTTCTTAGTTGCAGAGAATGAAAAACATATTGTTGAACTACATCTAGTGATCGCTGTCGGTAGTAGATTTCATGCACTATTTGGTCATTAGTTAGGAGAAGGGTGTTGTGCATTCTAGTCTTGAGTGACTGAAAAGAACACTCATTAGGAACTCGCATTAGTATTGGAGTAGGACATTCAAAAGAAACACCAGTTTGGTTGTGTTTGATTGATCCATTTGGAAAAATGAATGCTAATTTGGAGTTAGAAATGGTTTGACTACTTGTTTCTCCTAAGAATGCCATAGTAGTGAGATTGAATTTTGGTTGCAGAGGTATGTTGTTTCTCCTAAGGGTGTTTTGTGTTATTTATAGTTGTGTTGTTGTGTTTCTGATAGAAGGTTCTTTGGTATCCAATGTTTATTGAGACATATCATTATTCAAATTTGTCTTTTATCGATATGGTACATAGTGTTGTCACTTTGGACTGAGGTTTTACCCTTTTTCACGTGTTCTGTAAAACTTGCAGCATTTGTGATAGTGTTGTCAATGTCAATATCGTCTTACCTTTACACATGGTTTTTAATGCATGCTTTAAACAATATAATGACATTTATGTTAGACCACAAAATGTTGCTAGAAAAGTTATTATTGTGCGTGTGTATTTTTATAGGTTTCCACATGGAACTTTTTATGTTAAATTAAAGTATTATTTGTTAGGATGGATAACGATGACTGGATGTATGACAGTATAATGTCAGAAGAAGTTAATATGTATGAAGACATTGGAGCAGACGATGATGCGTTTGAATTCAATGAAGACAATCCCCGATCTCCAGTCTCCACTGAGCACCGTATCAACGGACTAAGGCTAGTAGCAGCCACTAACCCTTCAATCTCAGCAGCTGGCTTCCCCAATTTAGTTACCTTATGTCCATAGGAAGCCAACTTTAGCTCTTTTCGTTCCTACAATAAATACATGAACACATGTTTACAATGGCTAATAAGTAGGGGTGTTCACGGTCTGGATTGGATCGGTTATGAAGCAAAAAATCATCCGATCCAATTTCTTCGGTTTGGTCATTTGATCATCTATTCGGTTTGAAATTTTTTTCAAATCCGATCCAATCCAATCCAATTTTTTTCGATTTGGATTGGATCGGTTTTCGGTTTTTTAAAAAGTCTAAAAATAAAACTTATGAGACTTATTTTTATCAAAATAAGGAGTATCTAACATAAACAAACACATTCATTGGACAAAAACAAACATCATTTTCTAATTTTCACTAGACAAACACGTTCATCAGACAAAATAAGGAACAATGTATTGGATTTTTGGTTTTTGGGCTATGATGGGAAATAGGCCCAAGTAGATAAAAGGTAAGGTATGGTTTACAATTGGATTGGTTTGGATTGGATCGGTTTTCACCGGCCAATCTGAAAACCGATCCAATTCGGTGAAAATTTTTGGTTTTTTTTTTCGGTTTTCGATTTTTCGGTTTTCGGTTATTTCGATTTTCGATTTTTTGGTTCGGTCACCGTGGTTTGCATCAGTTTGGATCGGTTGATGAACACCCCTACTAATAAGCAAAGCTATTATCCTAAAGTCGATGTGATTGTCTTATAAGTACCTCTCTGACCAGACTTTAACAGCCACATGGTCGGCATAAGCAGTCAAGATTGAACAGTCTTCTGGACCTCCTGGAAAACCTTCAGTTCCGACATCATCCGTCACCGGTACATCCGTATGCATATGTGGTTCCTCAACTGGAGGATCCTGAATTGGAGTCCTCAAGCCCACTAGCACCTGCCCTTTCTCGATGAGCAGATGCTGTCGGCCTACGCCGCTCATGAGGTCCACCAACACCCTGATGCATCCCACCTCTAGTCCTAACCATAATCTGTGAAAAATAAGGAAAACTTCATACTTAACCAAGAGGGGGGGTGAATTGGTTAGTCTTGGTAAATTAAAAAATTTCTTTGATAAAATCAGAGTTTCAAATCAGAGTTTTATTGCCCTTTGGATCTTTATCACAAAACCAAACAAGAATCTTTATCCAAGATTAATCCAAGACTTGTTATGTCACAAGAACACACATGTAAAACAGAATTCACACAAAGGATAATCAAATTTGCAGAATATAAATCAAACACAAGATTTATACTGGTTCACCTCAAAACCTATGAGGCTACATCCAGTTTCTTCTACTCAACACTAGAATAGAGTTCCACTATTGTAAAAAAATATCCTTACAAGCAATTTTGCAAGCCTCTCTTCATCAATCCTAGATGAAGTTCAGAGATCTAAAACCTTATTAGATCTTTAGAGACCAAAACCCACACTGAGAACACTACTCAGGTGTCTTCTTGAGAAACACTATCTCACACTTGCAAGAAACCCATTTACAATAGACCAATTCTTACAAAAATTCAAAGAACAAATTACACCTTCAAAGACAAAGGAAAGATATCACCTGATAATCCAAGAATGAATGAACAATGAATAATTCTCAAGTTGAATAACAGATTACAAACATATGTGCAGTCCTCTCTTTATGCTTTGAATGAATGAAGCTTCACCTTCTTGATTTACAAACCCATACGAATTTTGTGAAGCAAAGTGTGTTTAGAACTCAGAGAAAACTCACTAATAAAAGCTCAGAATGTTTGTGAAAGCCCAGACTATGAATGATCAAAAGTTACAAACCTCAGCATAAGAGGCTCCTTTTATAACAGCTTTGTAACTTAAAATAATCGATTAAACACGCTCCTGTAATCGATTATTTATCATTTGTAATCGATTAAATCAAAACTGTAATCGATTAAAATGCTCCTAATAGTTTCTGGGTTTAGGCTATGAACAATATAATCGATTATTCTGTGAAGTAATCGATTAAACCAGTCAGGCATGTATTTCTAAATGAACTTAGCAATCGATTAAAATACTTTGTAATTGATTATGATAGTGAGCTATAATTTTTAAGAATGCATGTAATGCTTTGTAATCGATTATTACGATGTGTAATCGATTAAGACAGAGAGTTGTGATTTTTCTAGGTCTACATGCACAGGCTTGTAATCAATTTCCAACTCTATGTAATCGATTAAGACAGAGAGTTCCATCTTACATAATAAGCCTTAGTAATCGATTAAACTGATATGTAATCGATTACAATGATCATACTTTGTTTTCTAAGAGACACGAAGAACAAAATAATTGATGCTACCATTTTTGTAATCGATTATTAATCATGTAACTTTATTTTTCCAAAAACTTTACTTCCTAAGTTCCTTTCTATTTTATTGCTTTTACTTAATCAATTTATCCAATGATTCTAAATGAATGATTGATGCATGATGTGCATACTTGGATTATCAGATCATATACTTCCTTTTACAATTGATCAAATTGATTCTTCAAGTATTCCTTTAAGTATTTCCTTTGTGCATGTTTGAAAGTCCAAAACTTTGAAGCTTGATCTTCATTCCTTGATGCTTGACTTCACTTAAATCAACAATCTCCTCCTTTTTGGCTTTTAAACATGCCAAATCTTCCATTTGATTAAGCATAGGTACTTGGAGATCAATTTGAAAATCCTTTGTATGAACAAGCTTTATAAACCTGAAAACTTTCAAATAATCTTGCCACAAACAAGTGTTAAAGTACATGTTTGCTTATGAGACATTCAATTAAGCATTATACCATTGTATTAGGTTCAGTTTTACACATAAACTCCCCCTAAATTCCAACACTCATTCAACTCAATTTCGGGGCAAAAAATATTGAACAAAAAAATAGGGATGAACAGAGTACATATCAAACTACTCCCCCTTAATCAATTCTCCCCCTATTTGGCTTGTTAAAAGTCAAAAATAATGTGAGCACAGCGGATTTTAAACTGGAATTTCATAATTTCACTAATTGGATAACATATGGGGCAATACATAAAGCAATTTAAGCACTGATCATAAGGGAAAACAGAACATAACATAGTTCCTTACAAATAGAAAGCAAATCAGACAAAATCTAAAGTTCGTTACAAATAGAAAGCAGATCAGACAAAATCTAAATCTAGAAAGCATATCAGACAAAATCTAAATCTAGAAAGCAGATCATACAAAATCTAAATCTAATTAATCCTAGAATTCTGCAGAGGCTTGATCATTCATGTTTGCCCTAATAGCATCCAGCCTTTCCCTAATATCTTTTAAGGCTCCATGAGTCTTAGCCTTGAAGTCCTCTTGAAGTTTTAGCATGGTGTCCATCTTTTGAATAATTAGTGATTCAAAATCAGAGAAGGCTTGAGGTTGTTGCTGTGATTGACCTTGTTGTCCTTGTTCCTCTTCAGAATCAGCAGCCACTTCTCCTTGCTCAGCAGCACCAATTTGGGCAGCCATCACCCAGCCATTGGGTGTCTTCCTCATGCCCATCTTGGTAAGATGTGATTCCTTAATTTGGCTATTGTAGGCAAGGGTATTGTCTATAACTTCATTTTCAACATCTATGTTGAAATGAACTATTAGCTTTGAAACAAAGACTGGATAGGGGAATGGGTAATTGACCAACCTTTTGGATTTTAGAATGATCTCTTCAAGCTTTTAGAGACAGGGAGAAGTAGAAAATGCAGAAGAATATGCAAAGAGAACAGAAATGGTTAAGTGTAGTGCACCAAGCCTTTGAATCACTATTTATAAGCACAGATTAGCCTCCTAATGTTCATTATTTTGAAAAATATAACTGTTGGAATGATTTAATGACATTGGGTGTTGGTTTTAAGCGGATTGGGCAATTTAATTAGCCATTAAAAACTGTCAAATTTTAGACAACATCATGAATAATTGATTATTTCGCAATGTAATCGATTATTCCAGTTCAATTAGACTTCCTGCAAACACATAGTAATCGATTATTTACATAAGTAATTGACTATTTTACTCTTAATCAGAGGTTGATGATGACTTGTAATCGATTCTTTGATTAATTAATCGATTATTTTACAACTTGAATCAGTTATCCAAGTATCATGGCCATTGGTAATCGATTATCCCGAGTGGTAATCGATTATCACAGAGAGAGAGCATCATTTCTATATGAATGGTAATCGATTTCAGCCATAAGTAATCGATTATTCCAGAGATGTATGCTTGAAGTTTTTTAATTTTAGAACATAGTAATCGATTATCCCGATACGTAATCAATTATTCCAGAGAGAGGTAGTTTTTGGAAATGTGAAGAATAATCGATTACCATTATGGTGTAATCGATTACATGTATGCAATTTTCGTTCCAGACTTGAATTTTAGTGAATATAATCGATTAATTCATATAGTAATCGATTACATCAGATAAACTGCCAGATACAGAGCAATTTAGCAGCTTTTTGACATAGATACAAGCATATAGGCATTTAAAGACATTTAGGCTTCATACATCACATAAAACCACAAACAAAAACAAGCTAGATAATGTTGTGCTCATCAAGGATCCCTAGCATGTTTCTAAGTGTATAAAATCTATCCCTTGAAAGTGGTTTTGTGAAAATATCAGCTAATTGATGATTGGTGTCAATGAATTCTACCTTTATGTTACCTTTTTGAACTTGATCCCTGAGGAAATGATGTCTTATCTCAATATGCTTTGTTCTTGAGTGCATTATTGGGTTCTTTGATATATTGATAGCACTTTTACTGTCACATAGCAGAGGTATAGCATTCAATTCACTCCATAATCAAGCATTTGTTGTTTGAGCCACAAGCTTTGTGCACAACTTCTAGCTGATATATATTCAGCTTCAGCAGTGGATAATGCCACACATGATTGCTTCTTGCAATGCCATGAGATTAATGAACTTCCTAGTAGATGACAAGTGCCACTTGTGCTTTTTCTATCTAATTTGCAACCTGCAAAATCAGAATCAGAATAACCAATAATATTTAAAGAAGCACCTTTTGGATACCAAAGACCAACTTTGGGTGTTGCCTTGAGATATTTGATGATCCTTTTCACAGTTGTAAGATGTGACTCCTTTGGGTTTGCTTGATATCTTGCACACAAGCAAACACTTAACATTATATCTGGTCTACTAGCTGTTATGTAGAGTAATGAACCAATCATCCCTCTATACTTGGATTCATCTACTTTCTTTCCTTTTTCATCTGAATCAAGATAGGTTGAAGTTGCCATGAGTGTTGCAGCATCTTTACATTTATCCATTTCAAACTTCTTGATTATTTCAAGGCAATACTTAGATTGATTGAGAAAAGTTCCATTCTTCAATTGCTTGACTTGTAATCCTAGGAAGAATGTCAGCTCTCCCACCATAGACATCTCAAACTCTTGTTGCATAGCTGCAAAAAATTCTTTGCAAAGCTTTGGATTAGTTGAACCAAATATAATATCATCAACATAGATTTGAACCAGTAAAATATCATTCTTTTGCCTTTTGATGAACAAGGTTTTGTCAACATTGCCCCTTACAAAAGATTGATCAAGTAGAAACTTACTCAACCTTTCATACCATGATCTAGGTGCTTGTTTCAGACCATAAAGGGCTTTCTTAAGTTTGAAAACATGATTAGGATGCTGAAAATCAGAAAATCCTGGAGGTTGTTCAACATAAATGTCCTCCTCAATATAGCCATTTAAAAATGCACTTTTCACATCCATTTGAAAAAGCTTAAAACCCATAATGCATGCATAAACAAGTAGCAGCCTAATAGCTTCTAATCTTACAATTGGAGCATAAGTTTCCTCATAGTCAATACCTTCCTCTTGGTTGTAACCTTTTGCAACCAATCTAGCTTTATTTTTGACTATAATTCCACTTTCATCCAGCTTGTTTCTAAAAACCCATTTTGTACCAACAGGCTTAATGGATGGAGGTCTAGGAACAAGTTTCCAAACTTCATTTCTTTTAAATTGGTTTAACTCTTCATGCATGACATGCATCCAATGTTCATCTTGTAAAGCGTGATTGATATCTTTTGGTTCAATTTGAGAAACAAAAGCCATGTCACAACATAAATTTCTAAGTGAGGATCTAGTAGAGACTCCCTTTGATACTTCACCAATTATGTTATCTAGTGAAAGATCTCTTGTGGTTCTCCACTCCTTAGGCAATTGTTTTGGTGTTGATGAACCTTCTTCAGCACTTGGTTCATTTTTCTCATTGATGGTCATCTTCTCAAGTTGAATATTCTGCTCTACATTTCCTGCATCATCATCACAAGCTTTTTCCTCTTTTGAGGGATTAGATTCATCACAAATTACATGGACAGATTCCTCTATGCACATGGTTCTTTTATTGAAAAATCTATATGTCTTGCTTTGTAATGAATAAAGAAAGATAGTTTCATCAGCCTTTGCATCAAACTTCCCAAGTGATTCCTTTCCATTATTTAAAACAAAGCATTTACAGCCAAAAGTTCTTAGGTGAAAAACATTGGGCTTTCTTCCTTTATACAACTCATAAGGGGTTTTCTTCAAAATAGGTCTTATGTGAAGTCTATTTAAAGTGTAGCAAACTGTGTTAACAGCATCAGCCCAAAAATATTTGGGTAAATTTGTTTCATTTAGAAGTGTTCTAGCACCTTCTTCAAGTGATCTGTTTTTCCTCTCCACAACACCGTTTTGTTGAGGTGTTCTTGGAGCTGAAAAGTTGTGGTTAATCCCATTTTTCTCACAGAATTTTTCAAAATCGTCATTTTGGAATTCCCCACCATGATCACTTCTAATTGAAACAATTTTACACCCTTTTTCATTTTGAATAAGTTTGGCTAATTTTCGAAAAGAATGGAAAGCATCACTCTTGGATTTCAAAAACAAAATTCAAGTGAATCTAGAGAAATCATCAACAATAACTAGTCCATAGTAATTGCCTCCTAAACTCATAGTTCTTGAAGGACCAAACAAATCCATGTGTAAAAGCTCAAGTGGTCTAGAGGTGGAAACAATGTTTTTGCTTTGAAAAGAGATTTTTGTTTGTTTCCCCTTTTGACATGCATCACACAATTTGTCTTTCTCAAATTTGAGTTTGGGCAAGCCAATAACTAAGTCCCTCTTAATAAGCTTATTCATATGATGTATATTTATATGACTAGCTCTCCTATGCCACATCCATGTTTCATCAATTTTACTCAATAAGCATGTGGTTTTGTGAAACAAAGCATGGTCAATAGAGAGTAGATACACATTACCTTTCCTCTTGCCTATATGAATTACCTCATTACTCTTACCATTACAAATCAAACAGCAATCTTGATTGAAGGAAATCTTGTAGCCTTTGTCACATAGTTGGCTAATGCTTAGTAAGTTGTACTTCAAGTCTTCAACATAGAGTACATTGCTGATTTTGGTGTTTAAGCTGTCACCAATGCTTCCTTCACCCAATATTTTTCCTTTGTTGTTATCTCCATATGTGACAAAGCCCTCTTCTTTAAATGTGAGATTCTTGAACAAGGACATGTCACCCTTCATGTGTCTTGAGCATCCACTATCAAGATACTAAAGAGAAGAGTTTGCTCTAACACTACTAGAAAATAGACATTTAACATCGGTTATTTTAGGCTTTCAACATCGATTTTTAATCGATGTTGAAACCACCAATGTTAAAAGTATCAATGTTAATATTGGTTTTCAAAAACCGATGTTAACAAAAATATACAACAACGATTTTTAAGAAAAATCGATGTCGTTTAGTAAAAAATAAACAAAAAAATGTAAAATATGCATAAACAACATCGATTTTTAGTAAAAACCGATGTTGAATGATGTAACAACATCGGTTTTTATTAAAAACCGATGTTGATGTGCATAATTTAACATCAGTTTTTACTAAAAACCAATGTTGTCTTATGCAATTCTACATCTGTTCTGGAAAAAACCGATGTGAAAAATACATTTTTACATCGGTTTTGATAAAATCGCTATTGTAAGTACTACTCAACATCGGTTTAACATCTATTTTTTGTCAGAATCGATGTTATATAGTCACTTTTTACATCGATTAATACATAACCGATGTAAAATGATATATTTTTTTAAAAAAATATGATCTATGATCTTTATTTCCCTCCCTATAATTTTAAAAGACATATATTCTAATATGCATAACCCCAAAGACAATAAACATTTTTTAAGTCCACTATTTATCATGTCAATCACGAAAAATGACACACAAGAATAAAAGACAAACCTAAATATAATCATCACTACCAAAATCATTAAGCTGATTGGGCAATTTATTTTAAACATACATCACTTACTTCACTACAACTAACAACCTAATTTTAATTTAAAATAACTTTGGTGAATAACTTTCAAGTTAGATGCAAATTTAATAGTCAGATTTTATTTGTTAATTAATTTTATATTAAAACTATTTAAATATAAATTATATTATTTTAAAATCAAGTTGTGAAAGCAAGTTGTGTTTTTATTAGTGGATAGGATAACGGGAAGGTTTTATTAAAAATGGAATGGCAACATATGAATTTTTATCTTTAAACTAAATTAAAGAATTGCATCGAAAGTTATATTAAAGTTATTCACATATTTTAAAAATTAAAATGATATATTTTATTTTTAACTTTATACATTTAATGTAAATTTAAATTATTATTCTTAGTAACTTATTTATAATCTATAACAATAATAGAGGATATAGCCTTATGTGGTCCACTCTTTTTTTTAAGACCTTTTAATCCTTTAACAACAATTGCAAATTATTCTACTGTTTTATATCAATCTTTATTTAATCTTTTTTTTATTAAAACATATTTCTTCAAATTAAATTATTTCAAATGCATGCATACCTTCTCACACAGTGCATCTTGAATTAAATATGCCATCCTCATCTTTGCAGCTAGCTTGACGTTCCCCAGTATGCATCCAACAAGCCACCTTTAAGTAATCAATAATTTACCACCCAAAATAGTAAAAAATAAATTAAATCATGCATAATATATAAATTATTGGCAAATCAAGATTGCTAAAAATTATTTTCACTGGAATTAAAATACTATAAGGTCATATATAATAACTAATACCTGTCCAAGATGAAAACAATATTTCTATGCTTAGATACACAAAATCCAGCGCATACTGCAAAATTGTAAAGAAGCAATATTAAAGTTGAATTTATTTAGAATATACACATAATGTAAAAAACCATTGTTATCTAATTATGAATCAGATTTAGACATATGATTGAAACCTTGATAACTTATTTAATAATTATTTGAAAAGTATTACATAAAAATGTTTTCTTTATTTTCTGGTAATCATATTATAGGTATATATAAAGTTTAAAATTTATCTAGTGAGACCAAATAAGCTGAAATTTGTTAGAAATTAAAAGGTTTCTTACAACATTTAGTGATTTAAAAAATTCAACTCAAAGAGAGTAAAAGAAATAACGAAAATTGGAAGGAAAAAAATAGAGAGCAAGTACTAATAGTAATAAAAATTAATAAGTGGAAGAAAAAACCAAAGTCAACTTACTAGAAGCAATTATTTGTGTTAGATTGAAAAAAAAATTATTAGTCTTTACTTCTCATTGGTCACGTGAGAAACATGTCCTTCAAAAATATAAGGATGAGTAACTTGCAAGCTATGGCCTTTTCTAGCATCCCTGCAAGACCATATAGATCCTAAGAAATTCGAAACATCTGGAAGTAGGAAAGCACACAGTAAAATTAATTAAATTAAAAAATAAATGAAGGAATCATGAAAGAGACGAAGGGATTTAATTAAGGAGATAGGAGAAAAAGTAGAGAAATGTTAATTAGGAGATAAATTGTTTAGAACTAATAAGAATATTTGCATAGGGAAAATGTTTAGTTCCCCCTATCCAGCGACATTCAACGATAAAATTAGAAAAGATCCAATAAGATATTCTAAACAATTTTTTAAAATCTCAGATACACCACAGGTTGAGAAGTTTATCATGGAGGATGAAGGCACCCATTGCCCTTCATAAAATACAATAGACCATACCACTCATCATATTTCAGCCAAACAGAACAATGAAACAACCTGAAATGGCATTATTTCATTATTCCTTTTAAATTCATTTCTTTAGACATGCTTCAATTCAACATAAAACCAATTTCAATGGTATTCAACATAAATTCATACCTTAAAGTATAAGGTAACCTTGTTCATTATGTTCCATTGACCAACTTGTGGCAAGTATTCTTTCTCCCTTCCAGTCTCGTGATATTTCAACTATGAAGAGAGAAGAGCCAAACTGTACTATCAAGTATTCTTTCTCCCTTCCAGTTTTGTGGACTTATTATGCACTGTCTTCAAATTTTAATTTTTTATTTAACACAAATGTTTTGACAATTCTGTTCAAGACATGGTTGAGCGCTAGATGTGGACACAGTTAAGTGAAACAGTCGAGCCAAAAAAATCAAGAAACCATACCTTGTTGTACCGGTAGAAGTAGATCCACCTCCTTGTCACCAGCAGATGAAGCTCACAACCGACTACCCCTCATGTGTGAGCCAACAACAACACTGTCATCATCTGAAAATAATCCAAAGCCAACGTCAAAAAGAACCAACATGTGGATGAGAATAACAAAGAATTGTATAACAATGAAAACCAGGGAAACAAATTGTGCTTTGTGTGATGGAGAAAAAAAGATTAACAGAAGAACCATACCTCTGTTGTACGACTATACAGGAACAAAGATTTAGTTTGAAGAATCCCATTGTGACTTATGAACGTAGATATCAACAACTGCTTCTACTTCTTGCTCTTGTGTGGTTACATTTGCGTTCTCAGAGTCCGACATGTGGTTAAGAGGCTTTAGAGTTTTTTCACTAAAATTAAAATCACAACGCTTCTCACTCTAATGAAAAGAAAATGAGCATAAATCTATACCAAGAGGTGCATCGAACTCTTCAGAGCTATTAAGAAGAAGATCATTCAATCCTTCTGGCGCTTCTTCATCTCCAGAAACAATGCAAGCTCTTCTTCCTTCTCCTTCATTATCGAAGTCCTCAAACCCTCAAATTGCTGCTCCCTATGCTTCAACACAACATACATTTGCTATTCCTGAGCCTTGAAACTCTGATCATCCCCAAAATCCAAACCACAAGAACCCTAAATCCCTAAAAAACCCCAATTGAAAAACCTATCCGAGTTTGTTTCTCATTCACCTCACACACATAAAACATATAAAATAATAGTAATTAATTGGTGCTTACCAGTGGCATCGATGCCACCTTCCTTCCATGCATCACCACTCATGGGGACGAGAAACGCAAATGCGGAGCAAGGTCAAAGAGAGAGGGGGAGAATTGAATAGTGAAGAGAAAATAGATCGATAGTACGAACCAGCCAATGAGGTAGCCGAATCCGAGGAAGAAGGTGAGGATGCCACCTCGAGGACGATAGAGGAGCATGGAGGCGTAGCCAAGGAACATGGGGACAAGGAAGTGGAGGTTGGAGGAGACGTCGAAGGAGAGGGAGACGTCAACGACGGAGGAGTAGAGGTTCATGGGGAGGCCGTGGGGAAGGAAGCAGCAAAGGAAGCTGAGGGATACGATGGCGACGAAGCTGAGGAGGAAGCGGAGCATGAGGACCGAGAAACCAAGAGGCCGAGAAAGCAAAGAGGATGGGAGAGCGAGAGACACTTAAGAGAGTTTCAGGGAAATAAGAAAAGGATTTCAACTTCCACAACATCGGTTATCTTTCGGAAACCGATGTTACCATAAGAAATATTACATCGAATTTTCAAAAACCGATGTTATTGATGTTGAATTTATTACAGCAACATCGATTTTTCATAAAACCGATGTTAAAAACATCCCTTTATTTACAAAAATACCTCTGCGTTTTCATTAACAACGATTTTATAAACAACCGATGTTAAATGGACGATGTTAAAAGGCTTTTTTCTAGTAGTGTAAGACACACCTACAAAAGAAACAAATCACTTCAAAGTAATAGGTACCCATTTTCTTATGGGTCCAAGTGGGTTAGCTGTTTTCTTTTTCTTTTCTACCCAAATGCATTCACCATTTGGGACATAAAACCTTCTTACAAAACAATGAAAAGTTGTATGACCTCTTTCCATACAATAGTGACAAGTTACAACATTATATCTTTTTCTAAAAACCTCCTTTGATTGACTCTTGGCTTTCTTTTTTGCTTCTGTTTTGGGAGTACAAATGTAGTCTTTTGAACATTTTTAAAGTTCTTTTTATAACCCAAACCAGAGGTGTCTCCATACTGTTTTTGGGCACTCAACATTTCTTCTAAATCACATTTTCCCTTGTTGAGCTTTTCCAAGATGTCAACAAATTCTTGGTTCTTTGAGACTTGCTGCATATACTTTTCTTCTTGATTGATTCTATATTCTTCAAATACTTTTTGCAGCATTTCATACTTGTCACTAGATGTAGAGGAAGAGGTGCACATACATCCACTTGATTTGTAACTAAAAGTCAGATTTTCATTCTCTTTCTTCAGGTTACAAATTTCAGTTTGTAGCTCCATTATTTTGGCAAGATGATCTTCCATGTTCTTTTTAAGCTTGCTGTTAGACTTAGCCAGCTTTTTTGCTTCTTTGTGCATATCTTGAAATGCTAAAACAACTTGTTCAAGTTCAGAAGTTACCTCCTCATCTTCATCCAGCAGATCATCATCTTCTTCATGGATGATTGAGGTTAGACACATGTTTGCTTCTTCCATATCAGCAGAGGATTCAGAAGTGGAAGATTCATTGTCTTCCCATGCAATGTATGCTCTTCTAGGCTTAGCTTCCTTCTTCCCTTTGCTGTCTTGTTGTTGTTTCTTCAAGTAAATGGAGCATTCTGATTTAATGTGACCAGGTTTGCCACATTCAAAGCAAGTATAGCTGCTTTCCATTTTCTTGAAATTGCTAGTGCTGTTGTTTGCTGAATTGTTCTTGTTGTTTCTTGCAAATTTTCTGCCCTTGCTCTTCTTCATGAATTTGCTGAACTTCTTTACAATCAAGTTCATACTTTCATCCTCCTCCTCATCATTAGAGTTTTCATCTTTCTCCACTTTGGGTGCTGCAGATTTAAGTGCTAATCCCTTGCTTTTCTTTTCTGCATCTTCACCAAAAGTTAGTTGAGACAATTCAAACTCATATTCAAGCAACTTACCAAAAAGTGCAGCCATTGTCATTTTTGAGAGATCCTTTGATTCCTTGATGACTGTGACTTTGGGTTGCCAAGCTCTAGTGAGGCATTTCAGAATCTTGATGTTAAGTTCTTCAGCATCAAATGTTTTGCCAAGTCCCAAGAGGTGATTCACTATGTGTGTGAACCTTGTTTGAAGCTGGGAAATGCTCTCATTTTGAATCATCTTGAACATTTCACATTCATGAATCAAAGAATGCTTTCTTGACCTTCTGACTTCCTCAGTTCCTTCATGGGTGATTTCCAACATCTCCCACATCTCCTTGGCACTTGTGCAACGAACGGTTCTGAAAAATTCATCAGACGATAGAGCAGAGGTTATCATGTTCTTTGCCTTAAAATCATATTGAACAATTCATTTTTCATCATCAGTCATTTCATCCCAATCTTTGGGAATCATGTTGCTATCAATACTTTAATAGGCACTCTAGGACCTTTCTCAATGGCATTCCATGCTCCTGGATCATTGGATTGGATAAAGATCTTCATTTTATTTTTCCAAAAGCTGAAATGCTCCCCCTCAAACAAAGGAAGTCTGTTTAAGGATGCTCCTTCCTTAAAGGTTATTTGTGATGTGTTCATTTTGAAAAAATGCAGCGATCTTGAGTATCTTACAAGACCTAGCTCTTGATGCCAATTGTGAAAAATAAGGAACACTTCACACTTAACCAAGAGGGGGGGTGAATTGGTTAGTCTTGGTAAATTAAAAAATTTCTTTGATAAAATCAGAGTTTCAAATCAGAGTTTTATTGCCCTTTGGATCTTTATCACAAAACCAAACAAGAATCTTTATCCAAGATTAATCCAAGACTTGTTATGTCACAAGAACACACATGTAAAACAGAATTCACACAAAGGATAATCAAATTTGCAGAATATAAATCAAACACAAGATTTATATTGGTTCACCTCAAAACCTATGAGGCTACATCCAGTTTCTTCTACTCAACACTAGAGTAGAGTTCCACTATTGTAAAAAAATATCCTTACAAGCAATTTTACAAGCCTCTCTTCATCAACCCTAGATGAAGTTCAGAGATCTAAAATCCTATTAGATCCTTAGAGACCAAAACCCACACTGAGAACACTACTCAGGTGTCTTCTTAAGAAACACTATCTCACACTTGCAAGAAACCCATTTACAATAGATCAATTCTTACAAAAATTCAAAGAACAAATTACACCTTCAAAGACAAAGGAAAGATATCATCTGATAATCCAAGAATGAATGAACAATGAATAATTCTTAGGTTGAATAACATATTACAAACTATGTGCAGTCCTTTCCTTATGCTTTGAATGAATGAAGCTTCACCTTCTTGATTTACAAACCCATACGAATTTTGTGAAGTGTGTTTAGAACTCAGAGAAAACTCACTAATAAAAGCTCAGAACGTTTGTGAAAGCCCAGATTACGAATGATCAAAAGTTACAAACCTCAGCATAAGAGGCTCCTTTTATAACAGCTTTTTAACTGAAAATAATCGATTAAACACGCTTCTGTAATCGATTATTTATCATTTGTAATCCATTAAATCAAGACTGTAATCGATTAAAATGCTCCTAATAGTTTCTGGGTTTAGGCTATGAACAATATAATCGATTATTCCATGAAGTAATCGATTAAACCAGTCAGGCATGTATTTCTAAATGAGCTTAGTAATTGATTAAAACACTTTGTAATCGATTATGACAGTGAGCTATAATTTTTAAGAATGCATGTAATGCTTTGTAATCGATTATTACGATGTGTAATCGATTAAGACAAAGAGTTGTGATTTTTCTAGGTCTACATGCACAGGCTTGTAATCCATTTCCAACTCTATGTAATCGATTAAGACAGAGAGTTCCATCTTACATAATAAGCCTTAGTAATCGATTAAACCGATATGTAATCAATTACAATGATCATAATTTGTTTTCTAAGAGACACGAAGAACAAAATAATCGATGCTACCATTCTTGTAATCGATTATTAATCATGTAACTTTATTTTTCCAAAAACTTTACTTCCTAAGTTCCTTTCTATTTTATTGCTTTTACTTAATCAATTTATCCAATGATTCTAAATGAATGATTGATGCATGATGTGCATACTTGGATTATCAGATCATATACTTCCTTTTACAATTGATCAAATTGATTCTTCAAGTATTCCTTTAAGTATTTCCTTTGTGCATGTTTGAAAGTCCAAAACTTTGAAGCTTGATCTTCATTCCTTGATGCTTGACCTCACTTGAATCAACATAATCTATACAACATTTGTTTATATGTTAGATTATAACTTCAGACTAAATCACATACATAGTTTGATTCAAATTCTAAGAAAACCATCCAAAACTGGGTTACACAAGTTTGATTCACAGGCATAGAAACCAATCAAGTCCAATTCTAAGAAAAGAATCCCATATCGGGTTCAACAAGTATGATTCACAGGCATAGAAACCAATCAACTCCAATTCTAACAAAATAATCCAAAATCGGGTTAAACAAGTATGATTCACAACCATAGAAACCAATCAACTAGATTTCTAACAAAAGAATCCGAAATCGGGTTACACAAGTTTGATTCACAGCCATAGAAACCAATCAAGTCCAATTCTAAGAAAAGAATCCCATACCGGGTTCAACAAGTATGATTCACAGGTATAGAAACCAAAACCGGGTTAAACAAGTATAATTCACAGACATAGTGACCTATAAAGTGCAATTCTAACAATAGCATCCCATATCGGGTTCATCAAGTATGATTCACAGGCATAGTGACCTATAAAGTCCAATTCTAACCAAAACATCCCATACCGAGTTCAACAAGTTTGATTCATAGGCATAGTGACCAATCATGTCCAACTATATCAGATTTTTTTTTACTCAAAAGAAAAACAAGATCGATATATATGGGAATATCTCTTCTCTGACATCGGTTTTTTAAAACTATACCGATGTCATTTCACCTACATATATAATAAATGCATGTCTGTTATCTAGGCACATAAAAAACTGTATCGGTAAAGACACGTCTGCTTGTGTACTTTCCTCTTTTTATCACATGCTACCGATATTATATCTCCTTGTAACCAGTAATAATGCCTTCTTAATTGTAGAACAATCAACATACAATATCTGTTTAGTAGTTTATCATACTAAGTTATTATTATTATAATTATTCCATAGGTCTTTCAATATTTGTTAATTTTTATTGAATTAAGTTTTTGAACTATTGTATACAATTTTGATTCACAAGCATAGTCACCTATAAAGTTAAATTCTAACAAACAATCCCATACTGGGTTCGACAAGTTTGATTCACAACCACACTGACCAACCAAGTTTAATTCACAACTGTACTGACAATCATACTTCCTATATTTAAGAGTTATTTCATGTTCAAAATTACATGTAAACAAGCACATACAGTCAATAGCATATCATCATCAACACATGACTTTCTAAAAGTATGATATGACCTATTATGATGTTTAAAAGCTTACTTATATAATAAAAAATATTTTTTAAATTACTTGGTAAAAGAAATTGTTCAACCATGTTATTAAAATTTAGTACTCCAAAACATTACATGATTCATCTAACATACTCTCTAATGGAACCACAGTAGCAACTAGCATTCTAGCAAGTGTATTTGATGCTTCAATTCTTCATGTGCAATAGTCTAGGCTCATGTCAATATATATAAAAGCTGTCCAGCCATATATCACTTGTTGGTTGGATATTATTACCAATATATTATTATTTTTTACTTGCTTCTTTTACTGACTTAGTGATTACACCATCAATAGTAGGCCACTAGTATGACTATAACAATATAATGGATCCACCACCAATTCACTTGTAATCCCAATTAGGGCTGAGCGTCAACCCGTGGCCAGTCCGTGATCCAAAAACCCAATAAGAAACACAAGCATTTTCGATGGTGTGATTTTGGGCTATGGGTGAAAAGAGTTAAAAATATCAGTTATACACGGGTAATAAAACTATTGGTTTCATAAGCTTTACACCACAATTAATCTTAGCCATCCATTCAAAATACAAGTGCTTATTCATCTTCATCACTCTATACTTATTTTTATTAATAAACTTTAAAATGGTTGGATGTTAAAACTTGGGCAAAAAAATTAATTTATTGTTTTTTTTAAAAAAAATATGAATTTACTGTAGTTTCAAACTTATTTATGCAAATATATTAACCAATCGCGTCCCGCGAAGACGCAACCGGACATGCCCCCTCTAGGCGCGACTGGTGCTGAGTTGCGTCCCAGCCAGGCACGAATCACCTGGTTGTGACATGTGTCATTTTGAGACGTAATGTATATAAATTTTGAACTGTCATAACTTTTGATAGGAATGTCCGATTGAGGCGTAATTTGTGTCAAAACACTCGAAATTAAGACAGGAAGGCCTGGAAAAATTTACGAAGGGGATTTGGTCAACAATTTTTTCCAAAAAATGTCTCTAAGTGCCTCAAAATTGTGATTTAGGATTCAATCAGACAAAAATTTCCAAACAGTCTACTTTTTTAATTATTAAATTAGTTAATTTAATGTTATTTTCTATTTTTATAATTACTTCTCTTAATTTCAAGCATTTTGACATAAAGTACACCTCCATTGGACATTCCTATAAAAAATTATGACTGTTTGAAGTTTGTATATACAAAAATAGTTAGACCATTTGAAGTATGATATACAAAAAAACATTACTTGTATTTAAATGGTCTAACTATTTTTGTATAACTGCATATAATTTTATAACCGAATTCCATAAAACTGGTATCTATTTTAATTTTACGAAGTATTAATTTTCATGAAAATAACTTATATCTAGATACACTTTTTGAGTTTTGATTTTGGTTCAATTGTTTTTAAGATTTGAGTCAAAATTCAATTTAGTCTGTTCAAATTCATTACTGCATATAATTTTAATTCATCCATGATTTTTTAAGTTGATGTTTTTATTTTTTGCATCTTAATGTCTTGCAAAAAAATTAGCCCAAATTAAGTGTATGATATGTCCTTCAAATTGTCATAACTTTTGATAGAAATGTCCGATGGAGGCTTACTTTATGTCAAAACGCTCAAAATTAAGAAAAATAATTGAAAAAAATAAAAATAGCATTAAATTAACTAATTAAATAATTAAAAAATTAGACTGTTTAAAATTTGTTGCCTGATTGAATCCTAAATCATTGTTTTGAGGCATTTAGAGACATTTTTTGGAAAAAATTATTGACTAAATCCCCTTTGTAAATTTGCTCAGGCCTTCCTTCTCAATTTCGAGCATTTTGACATAAATTACTCCTCAATCGGACATTCCTATCAAAAGTTATGACCGTCGAAATTCATATACATTGCACCTCAAAATGACACGTGTCACAATCATGTGAGTCACGCCTGGATGGGGCGCGACTCAGCACCAGTCGCGTGCCTGGAGGGGGCATGTCCGGCTGCGTCTTCGTGGGACGCGATTAGTTACTATACTTGCGTAAATAAGTTTGAAATTACAGTAAATTCATAATTTTAAAAAAACAATAAATTATTTTTTTGTCCAAGTTTTAACATCCAACCATTTTAAAGTTCATTAATAAAAATAAGTATAGAGTGACGAAGATGAATAAGCACTTGTATTTTACCTTAAAACTTGTTTTAAATATCAACACATTCATGTTCAAAAGCTTCTTTTTGTTTTTGTTTTTGAAAAAGTGACTGTTATGGAAATAATAATTTGGCTTAGTTATAAGGCCCAATAAGGAGTAGTGGGCATTCAGTTCAACTGAAGAGGTGATCGTGATTTGTGACTAATTCAAAGATTATAACTTTAACAACTAAGATTTCCTCCATTATTCTCGGACACCACCCATGATTAATTGAGAGGTATGTGTTCTATAAATAAAGAGTGGTTACAATAAAAAAGGTACACACAATTCTAACTCTCTCTTTCAATTACACAGTGCACACACCCAACATCAATTGTGGTGTATTCTATAAGCATTGTGATCGTTCACTCTAAGATATTTCCCTTTCATAAATAGCCTCAGAAAGAGAGAGAGAGAAAGGATTAGATCATACAATAAATCACCAACACACTTGTTGGACATTTGTGTTATGGAAATAAACAGAAAATTGGCGCCGTCTATGGGGAACGAAAAATTTTGAGTCCCACGTTTCACAATGGTTAACACGAGGAACAACCATTCGATACCACTGCATTCTGAGATGTCAGGAAGAGATATTTTACCACTAGATAATCAAAATGTGGGGCGACATGAAGAAGTACATGTCACAAAGGCAGTTTCTGACTCAGCTTCATCTCCTATTCCAACCGATAGTGAAGAAGTACATGTCACCCGGCACCCCAAATGGAGTTGGGTGAACGATTTGTCAACAGTGCTCTCAGTTTGATTTTAGACCGAATTGAAAGTATGGAAAGCAGACAGACCCTCCAACGGCAGGAGGATATCAGACTCATTACTCAGCAGATGGAAGCACGAAATGAGGAATGGAAACGAGAAGAGGTACAACGGATGCAACAAATGGAGCAGGGCTTGAGGAGTATAGAGACTCGGGCTGAGAAGGGAGGCCGAGATGACAACAGCCCACAAATGCGTTAGGGTTCCATGATCCCATCCAATCAGCACGGTAATTCAGAGCAACCTGCTACCCACTATGAGGTGGGTGGCACGTCTCGAGATCGTTTTCAGTATAGGTTATATGGCTGGGGTGATGCATGGTGTGAGGCATTTTCTAGGTTGATTGTTATTCATTGAGTTGGGAAGAGAATAAGAATTCTCTAATGAGTTGTAGCTCTAGTATTTGATGTTGGAACTATTAGTTAATTTAGAATTGGAATATATCCAATTGCACAAGGGTCAAAATCTGAGTAGTCAAGAGGAACAATATAATCTACTTCAACTGTACAAAAAACCAATTTAAATAGAACCTGTATGATAAGTATGAATCAGACACAGATGCAAAGAGATGAAAAGATCCGAGCCCAACAATGTTGTCTCCTTAAGACAATTTGCTCCCTCCAATTGATGCCAAAGGTTTATGAACAATTGTCTCCCAGGATAGAACGGATCAACGTCTGAAGATTGATGGCACTTCAAATCAACAGCCCAAACGAACAAAGACAATGCTTGAAGAACCACAGAGTTATGTGATATGAAATGCACTAGTGTCTAAGCGAGACTATCAGAAAAGATTAACTATCAACTCTATCAGTTTTCTACTTCCTATTTTCTGACTGTCTCTGTGTCTAGACAACAAACAACCTTGTTGAAGAGTTGTCGGTGAATTATTGCGACTCTTGGCGATGAACCATTGCGACTCTTGGCAATGAACCATCGTAACCGTTGGTTATCGAAGCGGTTGGGAGTAGTTATTTTTCTAACATTTCCCAAAAGCGGTTAAGAGTGGTTATTATTTTGAATTGTTAACCGCCTCTTATTCATAACCAATGGAGTTTAAACAAAAACTCCAACAATCCCCCACGTGAATAAGAGATCAATTCAACATGACTAAATGCATATGAATATGTATGCAGGTGTGATTCCTCGGCGAGAAACAATTGCATCGAGATAGGTAGGGGTTACCTTTGAACCTTCTCTAGTGTAAACCTATCGGGTATACTAGGTCAACGGTGGTCGTGATGCCTTGAACCGTCGACCTTTATGGTGTATACTGAGACAATAGGAGACACACAATTGCTTCTCTAGCATTGCTCGTCCTCATTGTTGTGTCCATTTTGGCCGTGGACACCTTCCTGGTTCTGCAAGTGTTGTAGAGAATCGGCCTTTTTTAGTTCTCATTGAAGCGGCCCTCACTTCACACTCACATAGGTGATTTCTTGTGATATACCTCCACATACATCATCTGAACATATCAGATTAAGAAACCATTAAAAGTCGTTATGCTTACCCTCATATACATTGTATTGTCATAGGAATGAGTATGAGTTTAAAAACTCCAGTGTTTAACAGTCGATCATGACTTAGTTGTCTCTTTCAACCTAGTTTGTGGGATCTCCACTCATCAAGGTAGAGTTACCGCGATGATCAACAATTGATAGGCCTTAAACCCATTCCTTTCGACAAATTTTCAACTAACTCTCTAGGAATCCCTTTAGTTAATGGATCCTCTATGTTCGCTTTAGACCTCACATAGTCTATTGAGACGATTCCATTTGAGAGTAGTTGTCTAACGGTATCATGTCTACGACGTATATGTCTAGACTTGTCGTTATACAAGACGTTCTTAGCCAAGCACCCCCACACTTTCAAGTATTTCAAGGATGGTTGCTTTCCTTTCCATACTTTGTATGGTATGCTTTTTGTCTTCTTGTGAGAAACTCTATTAATAATATAGTTTGTCGTCAAAATGGCTTCCCCCCACAAGTTCTGTGGTAAACCGGACGTGATTAACATAGCGTTCATAAATTCTTTTAATGTCTAATTTTTCCTTTCTGCAATCCCATTTGATTGCGGTGCATAAGGAGCAGTCGTCTAATATATAACCCCAGATTCTATACAGAATTCCTCGAAGGGGCCATCATATTCTCCCCTACGATCGCTCCTTATAGCCTTAATTTTCTTGATAAGTTGATTTTCAACTTCATTTTTATATTGTCTAAAAGCCACAAGTGCTTCATCCTTACTATTAAGTAAATAAACATAACAATATCTATTGCAATCATCAATAAAAGTAATAAATTTTTTTTTTATTACCCCTAGATGGTACAAATTTCATATCACATATATCAGTATGTATTAAATCTAACAATTCAATTGATCTATCAACAGAAGAAAAAGGTAATTTTGAAAAGTACAAAAACACTGATTAATCACACAGATTAATCGTTCAAAGTACAGAGAGTAGACAACAGTATATAATTCACAAAGATAGAATATACTGAACCCAGATTCAAAGCAAATTGTCTTAAGATTGTTAGAACTATTAGTTAATTTAGAATTGGAATATATCCAATTGCACAAGGGTCAGAATCTGAGTAGTCAAGAGGAACAATATAATCTACTTCAACTGTACAAAAAACCAATTTAAATAGAACCTGTATGATAAGTATGAATTAGACACAGATGCAAAGAGATGAAAAGATCCGAGCCCAACAATGTTGTCTCCTTAAGACAATTTGTTCCCTCCAATTGATGCCAAAGGTTTATGAACAATTGTCTCCCAGGATAGAACGGATCAACGTCTGAAAATTGATGGCACTTCAAATCAACAGCCCAAACGAACAAAGACAATGCTTGAGGAACCACAAAGTATGTGATATGAAATGCACTAATGTCTAAGCGAGACTATCAGAAAAGATTAACTATCAAAACTCTATCAGTTTTCTACTTACTATTTTCTGACTGTCTCTGTGTCTATTTATAGACAACAAACAACCCTGTTGAAGAGTTGTCGGTGAATTATCGCGACTCTTGACGATGAACCATCGCGACTCTTGGCGATGAACCATCGTAACCGTTGGTTATCGAAGCGGTTGGGAGTAGTTATTTTTCTAACATTTTTCAAAAGCGGTTAGGAGTAGTTATTATTTTGAATTGTTAACCACCTCTTATTCATAACCAACGGAGTTTAAACAAAAACTCCAACATTTGACACTGACTGAAATAATTCGGAAACATTGCTTTTGTTTTCAATAGAAATTCAGTAACCACAATACTAGTGAATTTCTATCACAGCTACCACAAACAACAATAGTATTTAAAGGTAAGGGTCATCTACTAATTGAAGTCTGTCGAGTCCAGTCCCCATCCAAGGTGTGATTTTCCAATATCAATCCCAAAGGTTCTTCGATCCTTCTTGCCTCTCCAAGCTAATTACTGGTATTTTTCTTCAATCCTTGTCTCTCCAACTCCAAGCAGCATCAAATATTTTTCTTAAATAGTAGCCTCTGCAAGCTCGAACAACAACATCCACATTGCATTTTTACTGTTTCACAAGAGAACAGAATATAAACTCACAAAGATCTTTCTATACAGAGTGGATAAGCCAATGTAACTCTTGATTGCATTTTCAGAGTGGATAAACATCCACATTGCATTTTCAAGTACAAGAGAATACTCTAGAAAAGCACAAGTAACTCTTGATTTGTTCTAATTTTTGTTCAGCTTTTTTTTTTTTCTTTTTCTCTACTGTTTTCACTTCAAGAATGGTGGACATTTAAAGAAATTTTAGGCAAAGTAATTTTTGCATGGTGTGAGGCATTTTTTCTTTTTCTCCCAATTACATTCATATATTATAATTCATCAATATTGTTGCATAAAGAATTCTAGTACGATTCAAACTTAGCTATCACAGTCTTTAAGTAAGGATAATATGTTTGTTATCATTACAAAGCATTGACCAAGTTGGAAACCTTGGTCCAACCAAAAGGCTCAATATTGCTTGCATATGCAAGATTTCCTTCTCTCTCTTGTGTGATTTCTTAGTATCTATGCATGTTAGGTTTTCCTTCTCTAAATATGTAAGCCTAGAAAACAATGTATCTTGTTGATAATCATTGTCGGGCAAGTGTTTAATATTCATTTATTGTTTGACAATGTTTCATCATATATGAAACTCTAATTTTTCTTTCAAATATATTTCATCATTTGCATTTTTATATGTCTCTTGACCTTTTAATACATTGACCTCTTTCAAATAAAATGTAATATCACATTGGAGTATGACTAGCAAATTGCAGTGATGTGCCTTGGGAAGTTGAAACGTGAAATATGTTATTTGTCTGTGTTAATGTCTTTGTCAACTATTTTCTAGCAATTTTCTTTGCTTGGTGTGAAGAAATGTATTTGTTTAATGTTGGAAATATTTTCCTTCCCATTTTGGTAGTAACGTGTAGTAAATTGCACCATCTGTTCACATACTGCTGCTTAGAATTATAACACACAAATGCTCATTTCTTGTGGAGATGCAATTGTATGGATTATTGCCTGTGATGGACTGACACAAGCCTTTTGACCATTGAATAGGTGAATCGTGTGCAAAACCTTGTGGGTAAATTAGATTCTCTAAAGGTAAGAAACGACAACCCTTTTAGCAACAGTAGCAATGCGGTCTAAGTAACAACCCAATGGGAAACCTTTGACTCTGGAATGGAAAGCTCGGATGCCCCATCCGATAACTCGTCTTCAACAAAAGTAACTCAAAATTGGGAGCAGTTTGATTAAATCTTGTACAACATCATATTACTGGCCCTTCATCCTTTGTTCGAGATTCATATATACTTTGAGATCTTGGCACAACGATGTTGCCTTGTGATATGGTAGGCAGAAATTTTAATTGCAGAAATGTTCTCTCCGTTGACTGTTGTTCTTGTCAAAATCTGGAAATTCTATGTGTGGGTTTGATGTGGCCTTGGTGAACTCCAAATTCTGTGATGCTGGAGTAGAGTTAGGCTTTGCTCAGATGAGAGACCTGCAAAACAAAGGAAAAACACTCTGACGCTCAAGTCAGAACATTAAATTTGTAAAGATGGTCAAGTGTGGACTCGGCCTAAAGTATAGAAAATGAGGGACTTGAGTAATGCATTCAAGTATATGTGAGAGAGAGATAGGTATGCACGGAGTGAATTGGAAGTGAGTTGGAGAGAACCTGGAGGGTTGTATTTATAGCGTGGGGTGGACCTTGGGTCATTCCTTATAAATAATCTGTTGATAAGATAATAATAACATATAATAGACAATTAATAAGGAGAGAATATTGCTGATGTCCGCGCTCATGTAGAAGGTCGACGTCCGTACTCCTGTAACAGTGTTGACAAGGAACCCAGACATTGTATCCGGACTGAAACCTGATAGCTGAATAAGCGTCTATTAATGAGGCAAGGCTGACAAGGAGGGTGGCCACGTGTACATTAACATTTATGAGATTGTCACGTGTCATTTTACTATTTTTGACTGTACTACTGTGTTTGTCTATGGGTTATTCAATGAATAAAAATAATATCACCAATGCAATTCCCATCAAATATTGAAATTTTAATTAACGAAATATATACAAGCTCAATAGTCAATATCTACTGTGACAATATTATAATAATCTCATGAGTTTAATTTTCAGTTAACATATTAACACTGTAAAATAATTAGAAATTACTTTAAATATAATTTTTTAAGTAATTATTATAAAAATCAATGATTTTACACGTTAATTTATAATTTAATAATAATGCAAAAAATGTTTACACTCTTAAAACTTTCTAATTAAATTACAATGTCATTGTTACATATATACTTATATGATAGTAAAACTTACACGAATGAACATTCATTCATATTTTTGCCATAACACATTAACACATTAATATCTATATGAATCATAAATTTATGGTCACACCCGTTGCTCCTGTAACATTAACACGGGGCGATGCTGAAGTTTTATCCACTCTTGAGGATCCATGCTTGGTTGGGTCATATTTTTCAACATCACCCCAAAGGCCATAAGCTTCTTCGCAATGGATGGCATCATCGATCGCCAACCTCGAGCTGCTCGTTCGGCATTCTCAATGGTATTGATCAACTGTATGGCCAGAAGAATCAGTGTGGTGGAGACCAAGTTCCATCCAGCGATGAAGCATGCTGCCACCAATTGCTTCAAAAACTGAACGCCGCCACCGCCGCCGTAAAAGGCACCCCTTGAGTTGGTCACTGGCAATATGAGTCTACAAAGCTGAGGTTCTGCTAAGAGGCCTGTTAGGAGGCCACCCAATAAGCCAGCCACAGCGTGTGTGTGGAACACTCCAAGGGTGTTATCCACCTGTTAAATGTAAATTCACAAAATGATAAGGAAATATCTAGAAATTATGAATTCAATATTAATTTTATTTGTTAATGTTAGATATTAGTGGAGAATTGGAACCCACAAGTATTTTTCCTTCCTTTTCCCATCAACCCTTAACATTATCTTTTCAATCATCAAGTCAACTTTTTAATAAATTTAAAGTAAATGAAATTGTAACAAGAATAAAGTGTTATTAAAAAGAGATGGCTAAATTGTTCTCTTACTCATTTGACTTTTCACGCTATGCAGTTCGACTTTATGCAGATTCTCACACACACTAACACAAATATGACCATATATTATGAAAAGTAGTGTATATATTTTTTTCAGGATTATTTTTGCATTCTATATTTTTGAAGTAAAATTTTTATGTACTTAAAAAGCGTTATATACATGTATTTATCATTTAAAAAATTAACATAAATATATTAAATGAATATTAAAATAAACAATAAAATACAATTGTTGGGTTTCAGAAATAAATGATTAAATTACTTAAAGTAGTCAAGATAGTATGTCATTGTTGAAGAGTGTAAAAAATTATAAATTTTAATTTTTTTTAATGGAAATGTAATTGATAATATCAAGATTATGGTTGAAATGTTTTTAATGATAAGACAGCGATAACTTAGGATTAATTATGTAAATAACCAGCATTAGATTCATATATAATTAATATCGTTGGAGTCTAAAAGGTAATCTGACCAATAAGGCAAATGGATGAAAACTATTTCAAGTAACTAAGATGATAACGATGTCTGAAGATATTTTTGTTCAAAATGAAGAATTATTAATTTATTTTACTGCAAATGGAGAATTATTATACAACTATCACTTCATTAAAAATAAATAAATTATATCACTATATCACTTAAGTTAAAACCTTGAATTGCAGTTCTTTTTTAAGACTACTTTTGAAACAGAAATCACAAAACACGAGAATTAATTCATCGATCTTCTACGTTGATCTTTTATATCAAAACCAACTCTAATTACCTTTCGCGGGGGGAAAGTGTTAATCAACAGATTACATGTGAATTTGTCCATTTCTTGGCTAACTTTGTAATATTGTTGAATGAGAATCAATGAAACAAGCGAAACAAAAGCAACTCAAACCTAAAGTTATAGAGAAATATCATCGAAAGAGAATTAATGAAACAAGCATAGCAAAAACGACCCAAACCTAAACTCCTACACGAATATCGCGAGTTTGCAACACGCTTTTTAATGTCTTTGTAAGTATATTGAGTAAATAGTATATGTTCACTGTATAAAAGAAATTTACATTATCATTTGATTAATCATAAATTGTCATATCATAGACTGTTAAATAGCTATTGTAAAAACTATTATATTAACAATATATAAAAAATAAACTCAAATATATTTTTTATTATATTCTCTTATTCTTATCAGTGTCATTTTTACCTTATTTTTTTTTATTTTCTATTTTCTATCTTTCTCTTTCTTCCACTTAATTTACCACAAAAAAGGGGGTGGACTTTAGTATTTTATATTCACTAAATAAAGTTGACGCACCAAATAGATGAAAATGTTATTATATAATTATACTCACTTTTTTTCATCTTATTTTTTTTTTCTTATCTCTCTTTTTTTTCATTATATCATTTAGCATTTTTTCTTTATTTTTTCTTTTCAATCCAATCCACCAAAATGAAGTGAATGATTTGTATTGTCCTAATGGGAAAAGAACCTGGTTAATGAAATGTTGATAAGTAGGAATGAAAAAAATGAATGTTTTGAATACAAATAAAATTATTCCATAAAATTTTGCTATTCGTTCTATTAACTTGAAAAGTACGGTGTTTTGACCGAGAGAAAGAAAACCATACTTTCTGTAGAAGGCTTGACTTCTTTTGAAGGATCATCATGCATATGGTTACCCATGGAATGCTCCCTGAAAGCATCCCCATTACGATAGCTGCCCAAGATTGCACTAGCCCTGCAATTTGCATCCCCATCATCACCCTTGTATTAATTAATTGTCAACAACTGCCAATTAATTATGCTACAACTTTGTTTTAGAAGAATTATGCTACAACTAGTTAAACATTATAAGTGACGATGCTAACTATATATGTACTTTAAATATTTTAGTCCATGTATCATTAAATTTTTAATCATTCAAAATCTTTTGTTAGATTTTGATTATGTCACTGTATAGACTTTGGTAATTTGTAATTAATTACGTGTGACATATATTAGTAATATTATATCAGCAATCATTTTGAATAAGTCAAGTACACAACTATTTTAGAAAAAAACAAATTTAAAAATCAAAACTAGTAATCTTTAAATTAAAAGATTAAAATCAAATGGGATTATATTTAAGCAAATTAAAAAATTATTTAGTTACAAATAAAATTCTGACATGCCGAAAAAAAGGTCAGGCATTTTTTGTGTGCATATATAAGATATAGCTAGATCAAATGTTGTTTATATGATTTTATAACTTTAAATAAATTTTAGCCAATATAATTAGAGTGTGAAATAGAATATATTACTAGAACTACTCTTCATTTTTAAATTCAATTTTTTTCATTTTCTTCTTTTGATTTTGTTACTTTGCCATTATGATGAACTTTTAGTTATAACTCATTAGGATCAAACTGATGACAAGACATTACTTATTGGGCTTAAAAAAAGTGTTTTTTATATATTTATTTATCACAAATTTCTGCTTATTAAATAAGTATTCTTTTTTAAAAGAATACTTATTTAAAAAATATTTATTTAAAGTTTAAAACAAATGGGTCCATTACCTGCACCTGGTGTGATGCAAACGAGTCCAGTCATCATGCCCTGAACAGCTCCAATCACCGAAGGTTTGCCAAAAAAGATTACATCAAGAGAAGTCCATACAAGGAGACTAGTGGCAGCACAAATGTTAGTATTGAGCACAGCAATGGAAGAGCCAATGTTGGCTGCATATGGTGCTCCACCGTTGAACCCTGACCACTCCATCCACAGCAACCCTGCACCCTGCTTAAACATGAATTTATTTCTTTGTACTTTTTTAATTGTGATCTCTATAAGTTTTTTTTTTTTAATTAGTTCAGTAAATGTACGTTTTTCCAATTTAGTTTTTAAACCGTCCATTTATAGGAGCTAAAAATAAAAATTAGATTCTTAAAGAGATTAAAATTAAAAAAGAAACTTATATAGACAAAACATAAAAGAAACAAAATTATAGAAACAAAATTGAAAAACTAAGAACGTAAAAAAAGTAAATTAATATTTAAGCCTAGGCTAATAGTTAACAAAACAACTTTTTTTATCTCAGCAAGAAATTAAGTTTACATTTAGGAATGTAAAAAAATAATCAAATGTAGTTTCAAGTACTAAATTATTAATTTCCATAATGTCAAGCACATCCAAATCAACCAATCGTGCCAATATCACTTGACCAAATTAACGTTTTAATTTCTCAACAGAAAACATTGATACATCTCTGTTAACATGCTAACTCGTAATATATATATATATATATGTGTGTGTGTGTGTGTGTGTGTGTGTGTGTGTAAAAAAATTGACAAAACAATTATGTTTGATAAATGATTGTGAAGAGAGTGAAAATGGTAGTTATGTACCCAGTAAGCAGCAGTGAAACCAGCAATTCCAGAAGAAAGATGAATCACATATCCGCCAGAGTAATCAACAACCCCCCAATGGTAGAGAAAGCCACCACCCCAAAGACTAAAAGCTCCAACATTATAAGAAAAAACGAGCCAAAGAGGCACAAAAGCCATCCACGCCTTAATGTTCATTCTTCCAAGCACTGATCCCGCCAACAAGATAAGCGTGATAGCCGCAAAAGTGAACTGAAAATACACAAGTGAAGCCATGGGAAACAGCGGCTCCGAGGCCGCGCTTTCGATCGCACCATTGTTAAAAAGGTGCATGCTTTCGGGCACTTGGCGTGGTGTACAAGAAACTTCTGTCCTAGTGTTGGGGCACCCTTCCCTCATAAGGGAACGAGTTTGTCACCGAATGTCATTCGGTAACAAACGAGCACCCAGCATATTAGGACCGCCGCGAAGGCGTAGAGGGTCATGAAAGTGGAGTTCACGGCCCATTTCTTCTTCACCATGCTGGCGTAGAGGATCACCAGGCCTGGCATGCTTTGGAGACCCACGAGAGTTGCTGCTGTTAGCTGCCATGCGTTGTCCCCTTTGCTTAGCCAGTAAGGGGATGTAGGGAAGTGTTCTTGGTATGATGTGGAGGTGGGCATGGGTGGCATTAGTTTTGAATTTTAGGAACTTTTAGGTTTTGTAATCAAGCTTTGGACTCACTAGTGTATATATGTGTTCATTTTATGGGACTAGAGTTTGTGAATATTTATGTCTTGTATCTTTTTGCTTGGGTGGGGTTGGTATACTTGTATGTCTTTCAGTCTTTGTCTTTAATATATATATAGTAGCTGAAAAGTATGAATATCACGTGAATTTATTTGGATAAGTTTATTTATAAGAAGAAAATATAAGAAATTAATAAATTAATATATTCAAAAACTAAAATTAAATCATGCGCATAAGTTAATTTATAATGAAACTTTTGATGCAAATTAAAAATATCTCATGAAAATATTAATCAAATTCAAGGAAATATTAAATTTGGATTGGTGTAATAAAAATACATCACTACTAGAAAAAAGCTTTTTAACATCGTCAGTTTAACATCGGTTCTTTACAAAACCGATGTCAACGAAAACGCGGTGGCATTTTTGTAAATAAAGCGATTTCAGTAACATCGGTTTTTCGTAAAACCGATGTTATTGTCAAAACTCAACATCGGTTTTCAATCTAACCGACGTTAACTATCTTGAGTTTCAGCCGA
>PYAF01000211.1:147521-158200 GCA_007407185.1 Glycine tomentella | reverse complement strand
TTTACATTTTTTTGTTTATTTCTCACTAAGTAACATCGGTTCTTCTTAAAAACCGATGTGGTATAATTTTGTTAACATCGGTTTTTAAAAACCGATGTTAATGTTGATACTTTTAACGTCGGTGGCTTCAACATCGGTTAAAAACCGATGTTGAAAGCCCAAAAAAACCGATGTTAAAAGGCTATTTTCTAGTAGTGCATATATGTATTTTGATTCAAATATATTTTTAACATTTTTTTTATGATTTTGGTCTCTATAAATTTGATTTTAGTATCATAACTTTATTTAAATAATTAAAAAAATAAAATAGAAAATATAACAGAATTGGAACTTCGCTATGTATCTATATCCATTTTTTTATTTATTGTAATTTTTGTCTAAAAATAAATACATCAATTTTTTTCATCTAAAAAAATATTATTCTTTTATTTTATCCTCGTAATTTTTGTTTTAAAAACATTCTATAATTTTTTTATCATTAGTTCTTGTCATTAAAAATTGTTAATGATTATTGATGTCAACACGTGTTATACCAACAAATGATGACATCAAAAAGAATCATTTAGTAAAAAAACTGTCATATCATGAATATAGCATCAATAAAAGCAATCACATAAAAGGAAAAATGTTGCATCAACCGAGGGACTACAAAAAAAATTATATGGACCAGAATAAAAATCATATAATTTATTTGATAAAAAAAATAAAATATACTTTATAGAAACTAAAAAATATAATTTAAATATAGTGGCTTATTATTGAGACATGGATTTGTTTGGAAAATTTTTGTCATAAGAATTTATAGTCGAAAAATATAAGAAAAATAAATATTTTTTCAATTGGAATAATACTTATCTCATTTCATTATGAATCAAATGCTCAATATAAGGAATTACATGATCGATAGAGTAGAACTAGAGAACAATAGAGTTACCATTGCAAACTCATGAACAATTTCATTAGTTTATCTCTTAACAAATCATATTTCATACGATGGATGAGTAACTAAATCTTTATACCCTCAACAACAATATTTCTTAATTATGTCAGATCTTCGCATGCAATAATATTTATTTTGTCAACTACCATTTTACAGTCTAATTCAAATATTACATGATTAAAATTCATTGTAACTACAAAACAAAGAGTTGTTAATCGAACCCATGCTTCACATTCTTGAACGTTCATGCATGGTTGTCTCCACGATGTCATTGTTGAAATCAATATCCCTTGATCATCACGAAAAAACAAAACAGATCCAGTAGTATTACCGAATCATATGGAAGCTAGAATCCACGTTGCATTTTAGTCATCCATGTTCTGGTTTTCGCCAACCTTCAATGACATGATTTCAAGCATCAATTCTCCCAATTGATCTTTTTTCTTTGCACATTTCATACTCTGGTAAAACTCCTCCCCTCTTCTAACCACAAACTCACTTAGGACATCCTTGTTTTCTCAGACCTTGTCATTCCTCTTCCTCCATATGCTCCATAGCAGCAAGATAGTCATTTGATATTTCCTTTCTTCTCCCACTTTTGAAAACAAGGTGAAAAATAATTACTTACATGATTCGGTCTGTAATAAGACCTTCTCCACGCAACGACCATTAATCTTCATTTTTTGTTCACATAAAAAACACGTGAATAGTTGTCTTAACTTCAATTTCACACGGCAAACAAACAATGAAACACTGCGCCCTCTAGAATTCAAAGTTATTCTAGTTGGAATGCAACCTCTACATATTCTCCACATCAAATTTCTTGCTCGTGGTGGAACATTCGCTCTTCAAATCAACCTCCAATCACCATGTATTGCTAGGTATTCATTATCCACTAGTTCAAAGTTATTCTAGTTGGAATGCAACCTCTACATATTCTCCACATCAAATTTCTTGCTTGTGGTGGAACATTCGCTTTCCAAATCAACCTCCAATCACCATGTATTGCTAGGTATTCATTATCCACTAGCTCATTAATTATCACTTTTTACGCACTCTTTATCGAGTAGATTCCTTTCGACGTTGTAATGCCCTAATCCACTAATCAGGGTCATTACCAAACACACATCATAATCATCAGATAATCAATCAGAGTTTAAGCAGTTTGAAAGCATATACTAAAAGTGACATCATCAAATGTCATCTGTATAACACTGTACTCTATAATATGGTGAATATACATATAAGTTTCTCTGTACAATACGAAACTGCACCAAAATCCCCTCAGGGTACATCAAAACTTACAAAACCAAAGGCTAAATACAAAGCATCAGAGCACAAGCTCATGTTCTCTAGCCTAAGGTTCTCAACCAGCAGCTATCCCTGCATAGGCTTCTTGCCTCGGGACCTATCTGCTCCTCTTAAGGAATCACCTGCAAAACATAGCCCCACACAAGGGGTGAAATATAAAATCTCAGTAAACTCAGGGCCTTTGAAGGTATTTCCTTCCCCTGGTTCACTGACAACAGATACACAGAAACAAGTATATTATCACAAACTAGGCAAACATTAGCCATACATACCAACCACCCAATCTCAAGGCAGTTCACAGAATACACATCACATATCAATGTACACTAACATCAGTGAATCACTCACTCTAGCATCATGCACATCAATGCATAATCCAGCTGACCACAATCAGGCTATACTCATGGCACACAACCATTCGTGATCACATCCATAACTGTCATGCAGAGGCTTCATCTAAGTATATAGGCACATCTCCTCTCAGGGAGGCTACCTCTATATACTAGGCACATCTCCTGCATGTATCCCTAGCGGAGGCTTCCTCTGAATATATAGGTACATCTCCTTTTGGTGAGGCTACCTCTGTATACATAGGTACATCTCTTATCACGAGGCTACCTCTATATATCACAGGGCCATCTCATCCTCTATCACAATACAATTGCCTGGGGAGGCTACCTCTGTGTATATGGGAACATCTCCACGTAGGAGGCTACCTCCATATCACAGGCTCATCTCTCACCAGGTCTTACTCAATCTTAAATCATCTATCCTACGACAATAGGATACTATTCAAACACAGCATGCATAATCAGGTTTCACATTCAACCAGACATGCCACAATTCAATCACATCATAGCCATGCATATCAATCCCCTATCACAGGGTTCAGTTCACATTTCAGGCATATCAGATCAATACATCTCAATCTCCCTCTCATAGGGATCAAAACATCAGTACACAGCATCTATATACATGCATACTCAAGTGTCATAATCAATAAGGCATGTTATCAGTGAATCATAGCCATATACATCAATTTCCCTTTCAGGGATTAAATACTTCTCAGTTCCCTTTCTCAGGGATCAAATTATCAATCACAACTCATAGCTATACACATCATAATCACCCATTCTCTGGGCTCAGATCAATTATAAAGTATCAGCTACTCTTTCATAGGGTTCAGAACACATCTACCAATCATTCACAGCATTATACACGTTCCTTTACTAGCCTAGACATATATCATAACCATAATCCCAATGGATATATGGTGGAACGCAGCAGAGGATACACAAACAAGAACCAAGAGTTTACCTGTTCTAGACAGCTCACCGGCTCTCCCGGCCTCGTGGTCAACACCACCAGAGCTCTCAAGCTCACGTCCTACACAAGACAAGCACATATACATATTAAATACGGTTCTAGACCGTTCAAGCGAAAGGGAACTCTCATCCTTTCTATAAACATAAACTAATCATTGTACAAGTGATCATCTGATCCTCAACAGGATCCCTCTCAGCCTATACAAGGCTACAAAGCCTCCACCAAGACTCTGATCAAGCTATGGTCAAGCATACTCCTGCTTAAAATCAACTTCTCATAATCACCAGTTTCAACCGGTCAATCTCATCTATATCCTCTCATGAGCAACTTTGTCAACTGCTCTAAGGTCCAGACTAGTCAACTAGTCAACCTTTTATCTCTGCTTAGACTGACTCAGAGCCAAAATCAAACTTCATCAGTAATGCTGATTCAAGGCTCTAACCTCCTCAGAATAGTCCTCTGAGCATAAGACTCTACAGAGTCCGAGCCTAATAACGACTCTAACATCTCCAAAAACACCCCTCAAGATAACCCCAAAACCCCGAAATCCAATACACAGAACCAACGGTTAGAGCTCGAGTTTCTTACCTCTGTGATGTTCAGAAACACCAGGGAATCGCTTTCCCAAGTTTAGATCGCTCAATCAAAGCTTCCTTCGCCTTTGAACTCCGAGCTCTCAAGGGTTCTCTCAGAGAAATCAAATCTCACTATTTCTCAGCTATTCTCAGAAATCAATCGGGGGTTTTCTCTCCTCTCGGGGTTCTAATCACTTTCTCAGTTGGGTTGGAGGTGTTTAGATGAAAGATGGAGAAGATACGAAGCTCTCAAACACATCAATGGAGGTTTGGACGAAGGAGGAAGAAGAAATGCCAAGATTTTCGAGCTTCTGGCCTTTTATAGGCCTCTGCCGTGACTCCCACGCTTCAAGCGTGGACTCCCACGCCCCAAGCGTGGAGTTCCAGACAAAATTCCACTTCCGGGCAACTTCCCACGCCTCCAGCGTGGCTTCCCACGCCCCAAGAGTGGACTGGAAGACAAAATGGCATTTCTGGGCTGCTTCCCACGCCCCAAGCGTGGAACCCTAGAAAACCCCTAACTCATCCTATTTCATCTCTTTCTCAAGCCTTTCCTCTGAATACTCTTAAGCATATTTATTATCATTAATTATGGGCTTAATCTAGGCTTAATTACATGCTTAAAATTTAAGATATTACAGATGTATAACCCCATATCTTGGTGTCTTGATAACAAAATTCATCAATGGAGTTCTCAATATGGCTTCAACATCATCCACTTCAAAAATTTGCTCAAGGAGTGTGTAATTCCAACACAAAGCCTCCTTATCCATCAAAACTTCCACCTTCAAATCCTCCAAGCCATTTATAGGTGGTGTTTGAATCACTACATGACCCTTGTGCCTCAACCACGATTCTTCCCAAACATTAACATTCTCCTCATTTCCTAGCTTCCACCTCACACATTCCTTAAACACCATTTTGGAAAACAATATGCTTTGCTAAGAATATGATGGGTTGTTACCTAAGTCAGCACCTATAAAATCCCCTTTAGGGACGTATTTGGCTTTGAATAATTTTGTTGACAAAGCATTGGATTTTGATATAAATCTCTACCCTTGTTTTCCTAACATAGCCAAGTTGAAAGCATGGATATTCCAAAAGCCTAAGCCACCAAGCTCCTTTGAGACACATTATTAGTCTCAAGCTAGCCAATTCATTCCTTTTGATTCCTTACTACTCAACTCCTACCAATATGAGTTAATCATTATTTGGATCTCTTCACCAAGAGTTGTAGGTATAAGGAAAATATTCTTGCAATAATTAGGAATAGCTTGAAGAAAATATTTCACCATTGCACCTCTTCGTGCATTGATAGGGTCCTCCTACCCTAAGAATTCATTTTTTTCTACACCTTATCCTTGATGAAGTTAAAAATAGCCTTCTTGCTCCTTTTCACAGAAGAAAGGAAGCCTAGATATTTCCTCCCAGAATTTCCTTTAGTCATCCCCATAACTGATATCATATCATTCTTTAAACCTTGATCCACATTCCTACTAAAAGTGACTTCAGATTTATGTAGATTGATATATTGCCTAGATGCCTCTACATCAAAAAATTTCTAACCACTACAACTTCTCTCTCATAAAAACGAGAAAGCTATCATTTGGAAACAATAAGTGGAAAACAACAGGAGCATCTATACAATTTTTAACCCTATGCACCTCAACCTTCTCTTTCGCATCTTTTATTAGAACAGAGAATCATTCAGCACATAATATAAAAGGTAAAGAGAGAGAATATCCCCTGACGCAGGCCCCTTTGTGGAGTAATAAGCTTAATCACTTCATCATTTACATTAACATAGAAATTCACTGAAGAAACACAAAGCATTATCCATTTAACAAAGTCTATATGAAAGCCAAGTTTAATAAGAATCTTCTGCAAATAACCCCAATCAATTATGTCATATGTTTTGCTAAGATCAATTTTCGATGATACATGTCCTTTATTTCCCCTTCTTTTGCACTTCATAAAATGCAAAATTTCATAAGCAACCAAAGCATTATTAATAATAAATCTACCAAGGAAAAAAGTTGATTGTTCTTTATATACAGAATTTTCCAGGAACTCCTTTAGTCTATTAGCAATCACTTTAGACAAAATTTTATATGCCACATTGCATAAAGAGATAGGTCTATAATCTTTCATACCTAGTGGAATAAGAGCAATGGTGGTATTATTAACAGTAGCGGGACAAACACCATTTGTGAGCCATTGTATCCAACCATAAACACGTCCTCTCCACAAATGCTTCAAAAACGATAGTAAAATCCAAGATTAAATCCATATGGGTTAAGTGCCTTATCTGGTAGCATTTTGAAAGTTGCCTCCTTAAATTTTTCACATGAAAACAATCTCACAAGCCTTCAATTGTCATCATTTGAAACTTTGCTAGTAATTTTGTCTGTAATCACAACATAACTTTTAAGTCTGGTTGTGTCCAAGTCACATTGAATTGTGCTAAACAATTAAATCCTTAAGGTTTTGATGTTAACAAAGTATAAATCTTATAAATTAACCTTTCATGCTTAAGCTACAGGTTCATATATCTCTATGAGATACAAATAGAAAAGCTCTTGGCGATAGGAAAAGTATCAGTCATTGGATGATACTGCTTCAGCATCCAGTCTTGAGCAGAAAAGAGTTTTAGCACTTGACTCACAGTACAAAAGCAATGGAATAGTTACTCGATTCTCAAGTGCTGAAAACAATCATTAGAAAGTAACGTCCATAGGTTCAGTAAGAAACTCGTGCCATAACGCACAAAAAGGAACATTTAAATTGTCTTGTCTTAACATTCTTAATTCCTTTTGTCTTATGTTGTTAACTTTTCGTTCGATTTGTATGTTGAAAGTCATTTATGAGCAGTACACGACACTAGCAAATTGTACTTCTTTGAAGATATGTTGCAGAATGTGTTTGTGGTCTCCACTCTCTTTGCACAGTAGCGGCCTCATGTCAAGCACCAAAGCTATTAAACACCAATTAGTTGAGATCTCTCAACGGATCGAAGCTTTGAAGTATAAATAAAGCTTGAAGATGTCTGTGTTAATGTTGTCGAAATTACAAGAGAATAATCTAAGACAAGACAAATTAAGTGTTGTAACGCTATCAGTTTCCTAGATGGAGGAAACTTGAGTGAATTGAGTGAATCTTAGCTTTGCTAAGTTAGCGAGTTTCATTGTAGTCGAGCTTATTGGATAACCACTCTTTGAGTGATTAAAATATATTTTCTATCAAACATATATTGTTTGTGAAAGTCAAGAGTGACTTAGTGACAAAAAATACTTGGGTTTGAATCTCACAGGAAGATTAAGGATAGTACCAGGATTGGCCTAGAGAGTACTCATTGTAGCTAGAAGTGACATACAAAATACTTGGTTGTAATCAAAGAATTAATTAGTGAAACCCTTCAAGGTTTGAAGGAAAACTAGATGTAGCCCAAGAGTTGGGGTGAACCAGTATAAAACCTTTGTTTTCTTTATTACTTCTATATAACTAGTTCTTTTCTATAAGCTACTTCTACACTACCATATACAAGTTTTGTGAATTGGTTTTTTAAACACAATGTGATTTTGAACCCCTTGGATGAAACTCATCGTTTGTTGATATATGTTTGAAAAAAAAAAAATTTCAAAAGACAATTTTTATCCATAACACTATTCAACCCCATTCTAGTGTGTTTCAGGTACTTCAATAATGGCCTCCTACAAATGCAAATAAACATGCAAAATAATCAAAAAATAGCCTGCAAATCCCCTTTTGGTCTTCCATCTTCTCTCCACCTCATCTTCTAGGTATTTAATTTCCTTCTTTTTCTAGTAGTAGATGAGTGAAAGAATTTTGTATTCATATATCCTTCTTTAAGCTAATACACCTTGGATCTTTGTGTAAAAAATGCATCATCCTGAAGTAATAGTGTAACGACCCGTCTCGTCACTACGATATCACTAACTTTAAACGTGTAATTTCAATTTTTAATGAAAACTCTACTAATTTGATTATAAAAATGGTAGTAAATTTATTTTCGCAATAATACCATTATTATACACACGATACAATTACAGAATTGAATACACATGTATGCATATATTGAACCAGTACATATCATTTACATATCAAAACTTAATTTGATTTTACATATATTTACACCTGCAATCTTATATGACCAAAAAAAAGAATCGAAGAACTAACTAAGAAATATTTGATTAAAAAAACACAACTTTTTTCCAAAAAGAATTCCAACATCATCACGTCGGCTTGGCGGCCCCAACAAAAAGAATCTCCCTCAAAGGTCACCTACTGTTGTTCATCTGCTCCCACGAACGAAAGTTCACGATCATCAGAGGTACCAACCATACGGTACAACAAATGCAAGGGTGAGTTTATTATATAAAACCAACAAACATCAGATAGTAGCAATTGGGAAGGAAACAACATTACCCACCACAATCATTAACAAAAATTCATGATTCCAATACATGTTGATTCAGATGAAGCCAAGCATCATTGAAGATCAAAGTAAAGAGTTTTGTGCTTTCAACATGCAAAAGGAAGCTTTAAGATGAAGAGTTCAAATTGATCATGTAAAAGAAAATGTATGATCTGATAATCCAATGTTGCATAACATGCATCGTTCATACATATAGGATTATTAGGTTAATGGGATTAATCAAAGAAAATCATTTAGAAAAGTTAAAAAGGTTTTAAGTTTTTGGAAAAATAATATTTCAAAGGAATAATCGATTACCAGGTTGGTGACATCGATTATTTTGTTCCAACTGCCTTTTGAAATCTTGAAATGATCATTATAATCGATTACTCAATGATTTAATCGATTACAAAGGCAAACATTGAAAAGTTGTTCTGACTGTCTTAATCGATTACCAAATATTTTAATCGATTACACATATGTTTTGATAGAAACTATCATTCAATTTTAATCGATTACAGGAAATCGAAATCGATTAATTGAGCTAAATAGAAAAAACATGTCTTACTGGCTTAATCGATTACGTATCGGTTTAATCGATTAAACTATTCGTTCTTGAAGTCTTGAACGGGCCATAAGCATTTTAATTTATTACATAGTCGAAATAATCGATTACAAGAGCTAAATTAATCGATTATTTTTGGTAAAAATTCTGTTATAAAGAGAAGTCACTACGACAGAAAATAAGGAGAAGAGAATTATCAAGTGCTTTTGAGATTTTCGTTGAGTGATCATTCACAAACAATCAGTGCTTTCATTAGTGATAAAAATCTGAGAAAGAAACATTGTAGAAGCTTTATAGAATCAATTACTCATGAAGATCATGTGTTGAAGTTTTTACTTTCAATCAAAGTCAAGAAAAGTTGCATATCTGTGGTGTGATGCAAAAATGCAAAAGAAATGTGGGAGATGCTTGAGATTACTCATGAAGGAACAGAAGAGGTTCGAAGGTCAAGAAAGCATGCCTTAATACATGAGTATGAAATGTTCAAGATGAACTCCAACGAAAGTATTTCACAGCTACAAACCAGATTTACACACATAGTAAATCACTTGCTGGGTCTTGGCAAAGTATTTGATACTGAGGAGCTAAACATCAAAATTTTGAAATGCTTAACAAGACCATGGCAGCCAAAGGTGATAGCCATCAAGGAGTCGAAGGACCTATCTAAGATGTCCATGGCAGCTCTGTTTGGTAAGCTTCTTGAATATGAATTAGAAATGTCACAACTAACATTTTGTGAAGATGCAGAGAAGAAAACAAGAAGCATAGCACTAAAGGCTGCAGCAAGCAAAAACGAAAAAGAGGAAGAATTAAGTGAAGAAGAGGAAGATGATGAGCAAGTGAACTTGATTGTTAAAAAGTTTAACAAATTTCTGAAGAAAGGCAAGAATAAACAATTCAGCAGAGGCAACAGAAATAGCAGCAGCAACAACAACTTCAACAAGAAGATTGACAACAACTTTACATGTTTTGAGTGTGGCAAACCTGGCCACATCAAGTCTGATTGTGCAATATACTTAAGGAAGCAACAAGCTGAAGGAAAGGCTAAGAAAGAAGCTAAAGGAAAGAAAGCCTACATAGCCTGGGAAGATAATGAATCAACCACTTCAGATTCTTCAACAGAGCAAGAGGAAGCAAACTTATGTTTTACATCCATCATAAATGAAGATGATGATGATCTGCTCAGTGAAGAAGATGAGATAAATTCTGAACTTGATCAAGCCATTCATGCTTTTCAAGAGATGTATGAGGAAGCCCAAAAACTTGCAAAAGTCAATAATAAGCTCAAAGGAAATCTTAGATGGCATATAGAAAAAATTACAGATTTACAAAATGAAATTTGCAACTTGAAAGAAGAAAATGAAAAACTGACTTCAAGTTACAAATTAAATGGCTGTGTGTGTGCTTCTTCATCAACTAATGTTGACAAGTATAAAAAGCTTTTGAAAGATTTTGAAGAATACAAACAAAGTCAAGGTGAAAAATATATGTTGCTTTTAGCCAAAAATAGTGACTTGATTGATCTCT
>PYAF01000211.1:108345-132490 GCA_007407185.1 Glycine tomentella | reverse complement strand
AAGCAAATTTTTAACATTTTTGGTTTTTATATTTTTCTTTTCTTAAAATTTTTAGTCTCTGTTTCAAGCAAAAATGTTAATGATGATCTAATAATCACTTTGACAACACAATAATTTATCATGTTATTAAGAAATTTGATGAAATCATCTCATGTTATCTTTTAAACTGTATTTTTAATCTATTAATAGCTAATTTGATGTTATTAAATGACTTAGACAGATAAAAGATAAAATATAATTTATTAAAATAATTATATTTGATTATCTTATTAAATTCTTCAACTATATCAAGTCATTTATTGTAAATGTGATTGTTACATCATTAGTTCAAGTTATTTTTTTGATAATAGGAATTATAACTACTAATAGAGAGAAAAATATAAAAATATAAAATACTAAAAAATTGTTTAAGGATCAAAAGTGAAATTTATTAAAAAAAAAAAAATCTAAGGATAAAAACATAATTAAGTCCAAATACTATAACTAAGAAGATACAAATTTCATATTACAGAGTACAGGCATAACATGATAAATCTCTTTTGTCCTCGTTCGGTCGTAACAACCCTTTAACTTCATTAATTAAGAATTGACCTTTGTTTTAGTAGCTCATTTCCCTCCTGTTTAATAAACTAGTTGGCCCTTGAACTTACGCTTGCTAGCTTCTGTACTGTCGTTATATATTTTTTTTCTAAAACAAATTGCCAAAAAATACAGTATAACACAACATTTGCTAGGTACGTACGAGGTACTAAAATAATATCTGTGTAGTTTAAATACATTTCTCAATATAAAATATATAATAAAGATATTTATGGAATAATTTGGTTAATTAAAAAATTATTAATATATAAATAAATTTTGTTTTTGAAAAATTTCTAAAATTAGTTTCACAAATAAAAATGTTTTCCTTGTGATTTGTGAACATTTCTTTATATGTGACAATTTTTTTACTGCTCTTTAAATATAATGATGAATGAATGAAAGATGCACATTAAATGAAGAAAAATAAAATAAAATAATTGAATGTAAAATTATTTAAGAATACAAAATATTAATTTTTTTATATTAACTCGTAAAGGACGGATGTTGTCAAATAAAAAAATATTGTATGAAGAAAATTTTGTTTATTTTTAAGAAATGAAAAGTGAAATTTGTTATATAAAAGTAAACAACTGACAATGTCGAAATTTTGATACTGGTATGAATAATAATTTTTCAATTTCAACTGGATGGTGAACTTTGATCATTTTTAAATTTATAATTTATAAGTCTAAACAAAAAAAAATGTTTAAAAGAAAATTATTACATTATATATAGGCAGTGAATTTGAGATGAAGCCAACTAGCTAGGCAATTTTAAAACTTTTCTAAAGAAAGATAAATATGAAAAATAAAAGGATAAAGATAAATTTGGCCCCATTGATTTAACTCACGATGGGACATGTCAAATGCGCAGGACGAACTTGTGTGACAGCACCAACCATCTAGGAATTTTCATTAAATCACTACGAAATACCTTACCTTAAAAATATCTTACACATGTTCGGATGTTCCTAATCCAACACGAATCATTGGCGATTGAAGATGCTTATCTCCAATATTCTCCATGATGAGCGTCACACACAAACGTAATTAAGGACATGCACGATAAATTTGGGACCATAGAATTTCCAAGATATTAATTTGGCTGCTTCCGAACATTTTGGCACATTTTCAAGCCTCTTTCCCTCGTCAGTTTCAATAATACAGCCAAGTCCCCAGCTACGTAATAAAATTGAACACTTCAAACTCCAATTGTTGCTGAACCCTTAACTTACTAGTTACTACCCCTTGATTCCCTTGCGCATAAGCAAAGAAAATAATATATCAGAAGCTTCATCATGGCTACTGAACCGTTACCCTTCTCATCAGCTTCTTCTATAATACCAAGTAGTAACAATCCTCAAAATGATGAGTTACGCTTCTTGAGCGACCCGAAATTTGAGCGCCATGGCGAAATCTTGTTGCTGGTTTTTGTTCTTCTTTTCGGTGTCTTTCTTCTGGTAATTGCTATGTTGATGTACTTGAAAAGAGTTCGGAGTAACCTCCAACAGATTGAAGGGTCCAAATTGGAGGCTTAGCTGGTGTATATCAGCTGATGGTAGATACTGCAGTCTCCAACACTCGGATAGAAGTTGCAAGCTATTCAACTCTCACTGAATTGCTGGGTTGGTGCTCTATTTTTTTTGTGTGTATATCAAGTATCGAGGCAAGAAAAATTAGCATATGGGATCGTTTTGTATGGGGGTATCAATAGGAAATGGCAAATATTTTGCACAGGGATGCAAAATGAATTGGAGTCGATTGATTTCTAAGAGAAATGTAATTTAATATAATTCTATTAGATATTTTATTTTATTGTGTGATTAGTTTAATTTTAAATTTAATTTTGATTTATTTTTATTTAAAGCAACTTTAATAGTAACTTTATCTACATAGGGGTATTCAAGTAATTTTGCTCCTATGCCACATATTAATCTCCAAAGATAGCACCTTGTTTGTCTTTCTTTATGAGAATTTGATTGGGGGTACTTGCATGGGGAGACTGGTCATTTCCTACCTGCTGATGTTTTCGGGCCTGGATATTGTCTTTTTGTTTCTTTGAATTCCTTGATACTTGGAGGATTAAGTACTTACAAAAGACATTACAATTCTTAAGTTAGATGTCAAACCAATTAGATAGTGAGCATAATAAATGATAGTGAATAGTTGCTTTATCTCAAAAATCTAACCTATTAATTTGTACATACCTTAATTAATTGGCCATATCCATATGCCACCCTATTACCATATTAATTAGCTTAATCAAGGTTTAGTTATTAACTGTGAGATAAGTTGTTCCTTTAATCCATATTAATGTGTTATTTCAATATCTTAGGCCGATATGTTTTGACCTACTAAATAACTTGAAAAAAGTTCTTGATGGTGTTATTGATGAAAGACAAGGAGCATTCCTAAATGGTAGAAATCACATGCTTGGTGTGATGGTGGCTAATGAGGTCATTGATGAAGCCAGGAGGAAGAAGAAGAATCATCTTATATTGAAAGTTGACTATAAGAAGGCATATGACTCCATTAGTTGAAATTTTTTTATGTACATGCTTCAAAGGCTTGGTTTTAAGGAAAAATGATTTGGGTATATAAGAAGTTGCTTAAAAACTAGCATGGTATCGAGGCTTGTCAATGGAAGCCTATCTAAGGAGTTCAAGCTTCAAAGGGGGCTGAAACAAGATGATCCATTAGATCCTTCAAATGGAAGCCCATCTAAGGACTCAATGGAATGATGAGAGAGGTCATGGAAAAAATATGTTCACAAGCTACCATATAAGGGAAAAACAAGTCAAGGTTAATTTGCTCTAATATGCAGTCGACATCCTACTCTTGGAAAAAGCTACCTTGAGGAATGCATTGAACATAAAGAGAATAAAAGGTGTTTTGAATTTATCTCTAGCCTGAAGGTAAATTTTTATAAAAGTTGCTTTGAGGCTTTAGGAGTGAAAAGAAGTGAAGTTGTGAAATTTGCTAAAGTTTTAAATTGGTCTCCTCCCTTTGCCTTTAACATACTTGGGTATCCAATAGGAGCGAACCCTAGGAGGGAGGAAACTTGGAAACCTATCATAGAAAAATTCAAAAAGGATCTTGTCCCTTGGAAACACAAATCTTTATCCTTTGTTGGTAGAATTTTCATGATAAATTTGGTTTTGACTTCTTTTCCTATTTTCTACTTTTTTTTTTAAATTGCTTAACATTGTAGCCAATAAAATTATTTCCATGCAAAGAAACTTCCTTTGGGGGGAGGGGATGAGGAAAATAGAAAGATTTGTTGGGTTAGTTGAAATAAAGTATGTTGTCCAAATGAACATGGTGGTCTTCGCATTAAACATGTTACATTGCTTTGATAGCTAAATGGAGGTTGACTTTGTTCGGAGAGAAGGATTCTATGTGGGTAGAAGTTCTTGAGCCTAAGTATGGAGGTTGGAGAGGTCTATTGAGGGACGAAGATATATGTCATGCATCATTATGGTGGAGAGATTTGAAATTGACTTATGGTGGTGGAAGTTCAAATGAGTAGTTTGATAGAAGGATAAGGTGGAAAATTGAAGAAGGGAATCAAGAAAATTTTTGGCTTGATAGTTGGTTGGGAGAAGAAACACTTGCTAGTAAATTCCTTAGATTGTTCATTATTTCCAATCAACAAAATGAACTTCTAGGGAATATGGCTCAATGGAGGGAATGGGAGTAAGAGTGGGTACTTAGTTGGAGACAAAACATGTTTGAATAGGAGAAATCCTAATTAGAGGAACTTTAACTTCTTTTAACCAATACTAATTTGGTAAAAGATTGTGGTGATGGATGGTGGTGGGAGGAGAAGATCATGGGGTGCTTTATGGTTAAATCGACATATAAAGCTCTCCATTCCAATATAGTGGGAACACAAGATATAACTTTGATGCAAATAATTTGGAAGTTGAAAGAAAGAAATGTTCACCTCCAAACCTCATTTAAATTAAAGCGAGAAAAGACCTTTCCACACCTTCAGAAGCACACTACATTTGGACGAAATTACTGGAAATGTTATACACATCATAGAAGCCAGGCTTGAAAGCAATGCATTGATAAGCAGAACGTGATGAATTAATAGTGTGGAAAAGAAGCTGTAACAACGAATCAATGAATAGAAATAAGCAGTGCATAAGTGAAGTACCACTAAACAAACAATCGTTACCAAAACTAATGTTCATTAGCCTTTTCATTTTGCAGCAAGTGCATTTAACTCACAACATCACCATAGTAATTGGGTAGATGCTGAAAAGGATGATGAAGATGACCAGTATATTCAGCCAACACCACCACATAGTGCATAGTGTGTTTTTATTTGTGGTGATAAGCATATTGAAAAATATGTTGTACTATGTACAAGCGAATAATATATTGTACGAGCTCATATTTAAAAATTTAATTATGAAGTTTTTAAAATTCAGGATATATAAACAAACTTTAAGTTATAATTTAATGTACATAATACATGCGAGTTCCCATCGGTATACAGTGCAACGATATAATGCGCATATCTACTCCCTATGGTACATAGTTCATTGATTCGTTGTTACAGCTTCTTTTTCACACTATTAATTCATCACATTCTGCTTATCAATGCATCGCTCTCAAGCCTGGCTTCTTTGATGCATATAACATTTCCAGTAATTCCGTGCAATGTAGTGTGCTTCTGCAGGTGTGGAAAGGTCTTTTCTCGCTTTAATTTAAATAAGGTTTGGAAGTGAACATTTCTCACCCACGGTGGTGACTGGTGAGTGTGGCTTGAAGCGACGATGGTGGTGACTAGAGGGTGCTCCGTTAGCCTTAGAAGGGAGCTATACAAAGCATGCGGTGGAGAACCACAAGTGTGTATCCTTGCAGGCTATCCAAGGTACGAACCTCACAGTAGGGATTTAGGATTTTTTCCGGTAAAAATCAAAATGGTATAATGGTCAAAGAACGAGCGACGTTGGAAGAATCGGTGGTGGGCAAAGGATAACGAGCGACGATGGTGAGTGGTGAATGTGTTTTGGAGCGACGGTGCTGGTGACTGGTGGGTGCTCTTTTAGTCTTGGAAGGGAGCTATACACAACATGAGGTGGAGCATGACAAGTATTTATCCTTGCAGGCTATTTCAAGTACGAACCTCACAGCAGGATTTAGGATTTTTTGGGGTAAAAACCGAAATGGTAGAATTGTGGAAGAATCGGTGCTGGGTCAAAGAAAGAACGAGCGATGGTGGTGACTGGTGAGTTTGGCTTGGAGCGATGATGGTGGTGACTGGTGGGTTCTTCTTTAGTCTTAGAAGGGAGCTATACACAACATGCGGTGGAGAACGACAAGTATTTATCCTTGCAAGCTATTTCAGGTTCGAACCTCACAGCAGGATTTAGGATTTTTTGGGGTAAAAATCGAAATGGTAGAATGGTGGAAGAACGAGCGACGGTGGAAGAATCAGTGGTGGGTCAAAGGATGAATGAGCGACGGTGTTGACTGGTAAATGTGGCTTTGAGCGACTATAGTGGTGACTGGTTGGTGCTCCTTTAGTCTTAGAAGGGATCTATACAACTTGCGGTGGAGAACGACAAGTATTTATCCTTGGAGGCTATCTCAGGTACGAACCTCACAGCAGGGATTTAGGATTTTTTAGGGTAAAAATCGAAATGGTAGAATGGTGGAAGAACGAGCGACGGTTGAAGAATCAGTGGTGGGTCAAAGGAAGAACGAGCGACGGTTGTGACTAGTGAGTCTGGCTTGGAGCGACGATGATGGTGAATGGTGGGTGCTCCTTTAGTCTTAGAAGGGAGCTATACACAGCATACGGTGGAGAACGACAAATATTTATCCTTGCAGGCTATCTTAGGTACGAACTTGATAGCAGTGATTTAGGATTTTTGGGGGTAAAAATCAAAATGGTAGAATGGTAGAAGAACGAGCGACAATGGAAAAATCGGTGGTGGGTCAGAGGAAGAACTGGCGACGGTTGTGACTGGTGTGTATGGCTTGGAAGGATGGTGGTGGTGGCTGGTGGGTGCTCCTTTAGTCTTGGAAGGGAGCTATACACAGCATGAGGTGGAGAACGACAAGTATTTATCCTTGCAGGCTATCTCAGGTACAAACCTCATATAAGAGATTTAGGATTTTTTAGGATAAAAACTGAAATGGTAGAATGGTGGAAGAACGAGCGACGATGGAAGAATCGGTGGTGGGTCAAAGGAAGAACGAACAACGATGGTGACTAGTGAATGTGGCTTGGAGTGACGATGGTGGTGATTGGTGGGTGCTCCTTTAGTCTTTGAAGGTAGCTATACACAATATGTGGTGGAGAACGACAAGTATTTATCCTTGTAGGCTATCTCAGGTACGAACTTCATAGCAGGGATTTAGGATTTTTTGGGGTAAAAACCAAAATGGTAGAATGGTGGAGGAATGAGCGACGGTGGAAGAATTTGTCTTGGGTCAAAGGAAGAATGAGCGGCGATGGTGGAAGAATTAGTGGTGGGTCAAAGGTAGAAAGAGCGACGGTGGTGACTGGTGGGTGATCCTTTAGTCTTAGATGGGAGCTATACACAACATGCGGTGGAGAACGATAAGTAATTATCCTTGGAAGCTATATTAGGTACGAACCTCACAGCAGGGATTTAGGATTTTTGGGGGTAAAAACTGAAATGGTAGAATGGTGGTAGAACCAAAGACGGTGGAAGAATTGGTGGTGGGTCAAAGGAAGAACGAGCGACAGTGGTGACTAGTGAGTGTGACTTAGAGCTAAGGTGGTGGTGACTGGTGGGTGCTCGTTTAGTCTTAGAAAAGAGCTATAAGGTTTTGGAAATGGTGACCGGTGAGTGTGGCTTAGGATCATTAAATGTAATGTAAGAAGCGTGTTTTTTTTAAGGTGCAAGTGATGACATGGGGAGGTAGTATCATTTAATGTAATGTAAGAAGAGTTTTTTTTTTTTAAAATTAAAAACTAATTTTACATATTTATTTTTTATAATAAATTAAAAATCTTTTGAAATTAAATTAAGTACAAGTTTAAAACAAAAGAGAAACAAACTTAAGTCATAATCTCTGCTTGTCAAACTATGGAGATTATGTTAAGCGACGACGCTCTAAAAACCTTTGCACGATGCATCCCGTGTCTCGAACGCATCGGAAACAAGCTCGCTATTCAAGTCTCTTCCTCTCAGGTAACAATAACATTCCTTTGCAACTGCAACTCTCGCTTTCTTCATTTCTCTTTCACGATTTCTCAATCCAAACGCAATTTCATCTGAGGATTATGCTGAACCAGCTTCAGAGAAACTGAAATTACGCTTTGATTATGGCTCCACTTTACTAATCGGAAAGATATTTTTATTTATTGTCATTTTCTCTCCAAAGAAGCTTTATGCACCTCCTTACATTTTAGTTAGGTTTTGCGTGCGTAATTAGTACTTTTAATCGAACTAAGGATGACTATTGGTTGTTTAGTGGTACTTCACTTGTGCACTACTTATTTCTGTTCATTGATTCGTTGTTACAGCTTCTTTTCCACACTGTTAATTCATCACATTCTGCTTCTCAATGCATCGCTTTCAAGCCTGGCTTCTTTGATGCGTATAACGTTTCCGGTAATTCTGTGCAATGTAGTGTGCTTCTGAAGGTGTGGAAAGGTATTTTCTCGCTTTAATTTAAATGAGGTTTGGAAGTGAACATTTCTCGCCCACGTACTTTGATTAGGATGTTTGTGTTGTCTTCAAGACACGTATTCAGAATTTCGACCATTTGGCCGTGAGAATGCCTGGTCCAGATGCTCCCAAATTGTAGTGGATTTTGGATGGATATAATGGTAATATGCTTATTTAATATATACTCAATCTTTGGTGGTTGGTAAACAAGGGAAAAGTTATAGTACTAGCAATTGCTATCGGATATGGGTTACCATTGAAGACTAGTCATTTACTTGTCTTTGGAATAATCTTGATAATATAGTTCGTTTTTGAATTAAAACTAGAGACATTTTCGGTAATTGTTATGGCATGTCAACTACTTCCTTTATTTTGCTGAGCAGCTTAGGGGATTGTTATAGCCCATGACTAAACATAACTCCTTCTATAGATTTTGAAGTCTGTTGCATATGAAGGTTCTAAAATTCTTTAGTAGCAATTTTTTCTCTAATGGACTCAATACTTATTTGCAAGCATGAGAAAAACTTATTGGATTACTTGTAGAAATGATCCACAAATGACATTAGCCTAAATTAATGGTGAGCTATGGAAAATCATATCCTTAATAGTAAGGAAAAAATGCAATGAAATTATGAGACTTGGAACAGTTCATATTCAATTTTGTAAGAAAATTTGGTTGTTGATGATTATTAACCTTTAGCAAAACAATATTCATGTTCTTATGCTCCCTTTGGCATGGTTTGATGAAGAAATTAAAGAATTTGATAGATATATAAATGTTTATTTCTAAAAGCTTCTACTTAATGAAATATATTAGTTTATAACATAATTCTGATGCATTTGTTTGATCATGGATGTTTGATTATGTATGAAATAATGTGTAGTAAGCACTCATAATAATTGAAGAAGTCTAAATTGGTGTGTCACTTGTAAGTAGTTTTTAAACTAGTAGGCATTCATTCATTCCTTTTTTCCCTCTAATTTTCCTCATTTTATTTCTTTTGTTTATGGTTTTTATGTGTTTATCTACCGTTGTCATAAACAAGTTGACAACTATGAGTGTGAATATTTTGTTAAGAGACATACACTCAATATCATCTACATAAACATTGTTAATTTATTTGGAGAAAATCATATTTTTTACAACTTAATTAATTTCATTAAATTATCATGAATTCATGTATTATTGTTTTTAATTTGATTTAAATTTAAATTATTTAAATTATTGTTTATAGTATGCATTCCATATCATCTACTCTTTTTCAATGTATGTAATCAATGAATCATCAAGAAATTGGTCTTCCATTCTATTTTGAAGTATGATCTTGATTATCTTCATAGACAGGAAAATTGCAAACAAGGTGGGTTGATGTGAGCTGACAAAGTTCAGTGAGTCTTAATAAAATAATTCACAATTTAAAATCAAACTCAAAGCAATAATATGGAGATAAGATATAAAGAAGACACAATCAATTTTAGCATGGAAAACCCAATTCGGTAAAAAACCACGACGTCCAAATTGGATAATCAATCCAATGAACAACTCCACTATGATAATTTTGTGTACAAGAGTTCCTACTATCCTAGTTTTCTAGTCTACCCTTACACAACAATTATTCCAGCTGGTATCCTTGTTTTCCCAGCAAAAAGTTTTAGTCTCAATTCACCAAGAACAGATATATACTGATATCCTTGTTTCCCAGTCAGAAGTCGCATGTCTCAATTCACCTAGAACAAAGATAAAATTGGTATCCTAGTTTCTTAGTTGCGACCTATTCCAAAGTCAAGAAGAAGAATACAATAAAATGATTACATATTCTTTAAGCAAATAGGTACCTTTAAATCCTTATAGAGAGTTGAAGAATCAGACTTGTCAAATGTTTCTATATGATCTCACAACAATTCTCTCAATGATGCAAACATAAACTCTCTAAAGTTCTAATATTATAGAATGCATACTATAAACACAAATGGGCGGGGAGGCGAGACTAGTTATCAGGTCATAGAGAGGCCTGGCCCGTAAACTAGCCCCCTTCATAATTTCAGCATATGATTTTAACCAATTTTTGAATGCAATCCTAAAAACTTCTATCATATTATGCAATGCAATCTTAAAGATATTTTATATTATGCAATGCAATCTTAAAAATATTTTATATTATGCAATGCAATCTTAAAAATATTTTTTCCTATTTTTAAATACAATATTAAAAAATATTCTATCCTATTTTATCTTATTATGCAATATAATCTTAAAGATATTATATTATATCATGCAATACAATCTTAGAAATATTTTATCCTATTTTTTAATATAATATTAAAAAATATTATATCCTTTTTGAATCACAAAGATAAGATAAGATGAGATGATTATGGGCTGACCTTTATTTTACCCACATATTTACAATACCACACCTTTTTTATTGTCAAATTATTTTTTTAATTTTTAATATATATATATATATATATATAAAATAAAATTTATATTAATAAAATTTTAGGGGACGGTGGCCCACCCTATAGAAAGGGAGAGCATATGAAAGAAAGAATGAGAGAGTATTTTAGAGAGAGAAAAGGCAAGAGAGAAGAAAAGATTTTTTTTCATGTTTTATTACCTAACTTTTCAAAATTAACTACTTTTTTCCTTTTTTATAAAAATTAAGCTATTTAATTTTTTAAGAGTTTTTCCAAAAAAAAAAAATGTGTTCAGTTCAATTTCTATTTGTAAGGACAAGTGAAGTTCATAATATGTTAGGTCAAATACTATCTTAGACTAAAAAAGAGAAAGAGAAATACTTGAAAATTGGAAAATTGAAAAACTACAATTGATTCTATTTAATATTCCCAAACTCAATGACTTAGGATAGATGTAAATTATAATTAAGTAGGATAGATGTTATGTAAAGCTGTACATGTTCATTTTATATAATTACTCATTTGGATATTAAACAAACTCTAAAAATATTAATTTGTGTAAACACAAAGTAACTATGAGTAGACGTCTTTAAGATTATCTAATGAAATATTTAGAAGTCTTGAGTATTTTATTTTAGAAAAAAAATGTATCTAAAGAATTACAACCATTAAGATTAATTAAGACTTTAATGAATTTATGTTGGCAAAAAAATTAAAAAATTGTAGTTTAAATAAAAAATTATAGAAACATAGCAGTTTGAAAACTAATTTCAAATCTATGGCAATAAACGCGTTGGTCCAAAACGTGTTTAAACACGTTGTCCCTGGACGTGTTTAAACACGCCCACCCAAGACGTGATTCAAGCTCATTCACGTTCCTCTTGGACGTGATCCAGCACCTTTCACGTCATCCCAGGACGTGACCCTGCTCCCCTATATATTCAGCAACAACCATCATTTGCAATCATCTTCAACATTTGCAGAGCTCTTGGTTATCTTTGAAGGCTTTTGTTCTGTGACTTCTCTTTGGATTTGAGTTTTAGTTCGAGCAAGTAAGTGTTGGTCAAACATATTTTTTTAAAATTACATGAAATATATTATGTTGTTGTGTTAGAGAATGCATATTGATGTAGAAAATTGTTATTGACTTAGGTTAGAAATAGTTACTTGTTATGACCTATGTTTTGATTAGTTAAATGTAGGTTAAGACCTAGGTTTATTGAGTTACAATGTTATTAGCTAGTTAGTTAGTTAGAGTATCATTAAGTAGGATGTCAAGGTTATGATGTTGGTTATTTAGGTTATGACATAGGTTTAGGGTTTAGGGTAAAGTTAGTGGGTGACCTAGGTTTTTATGAACTAGGTTTTGATTAGTTAGTTTTGTAGGTTAAGACCTAGGTTTATTGACTGACAATATTATTAGTTTAGGGTTTAGGTTATCATTAAGTACGGCCTCAAGGTTATTATGTTGGGTACGTAGGTTACGACCTAGGTTTAGGGTTTAGGGTACAACTAGTTGGTGACCTAGGTTTTCATTAGTTATTTACGTAGGTTATAACCTAGGTTTTCATTAAGGACCTATGTAAGACATAGATAATGAATTTTTTCAAATAATTTTTGTTCCAATTTAAATAAATTATCATAATATGCTTATAGATTTTTCTGTGTTACAGGCGTGACCGTGCTGCTGTGTTTATCATCTTTGTGATCTTGTAGTTGTTGGTGATACATAAAAAAATGTCTGGAGATGGGGATTTTGTTCGTATTGTTTTATATTATAATGGTAGTAGAATTGAGAGCCGACGTGGTATTGTTTTCGAATGAGAGAAAAGGGAAACACGTATCAATCGCAACTCAACCATTGACGAATTGCAAGAAAAAATCAGTCAAAAGTTAGTGCTAAATGGCAATCAATCTATTACTATGGTCACTGCAAGGATATGGTGCGATAATAAATATATCAGCATGAAAGTAATAGACGACGAAGACTTAGAATTTGTAATAGGAGAATTCTTCAACCAGTCAAGGAAAAATTTCTTAGAGTTATACGTAGATTTTGCTGGAGTAGAGGATGTGGCTTTACCAACGAGGTCAGTTGATTTCACTTATTCTCATGGAGCATCAGCATCTGCTGCTCTAGCTCCAGCTCCAACTATTAATTTGTATATGGAAGATGAAAATGACCCTACCTGGGTTATGGATGACGATATTGACGATGATGAAAATATCGCAATGGAAGATAGTCTTCTTGCCGAGAATGCTAGTGCTTTGGATGATGATGAGGATCATGGTCGAAGCGCAACTCAAATACAAGAACATTACTTAGTCGTGAGAGAGCATGAAACCCAACAACAAGAGGATGCAGGGGAGTCTCATTCACCACAACAATGTCAAGGTGTGTTACCAAACTATAGTTACTTACATATATGTTTGTTTACTGTGTATTATTTTATTGTAATAAATCTGGGAATTTGCATATGTAGGTGAGGGTAATACTACTTTTTGGGATGGAATCCCACATTACACCTACATTGATTGGGATTATCCGAGTGAACAAGATTCTAGCACTGGTTCAGGTTCTGTTGAGGGTTCATGGGTATTAGGGAACAAGTTGTTTGTGAAACAGGAATTTGCATCAAAAGAAGATGTGCAAATGGCAATCAAGTGGAACCTTATGAAGGAGAATCAGGAAGCTGTCGTGGTTGAAAGTACGCCGACAAAGTTAAGCATGAAATGTCGTGCGGATGACCAGAATTATCCATGGAGGGTTAGGGTAATCAAACCAGCGTATGGTGAAGATGGGTGGTTACCAAATGGGGCGGGTAATGAGCAAGCAATTCCACCTAGTGCTACTCCAGTGGTCATACTTGACAGGTCTATGTTGCATGCAAAGGGCCGTCCAAAGTCAACTAGAATACGCAATGAGATGGATGAAGTTGAAGCTAGTCAAAGTCGCATTAGGTGTGAGATATGCAGATTACCCGGTCATAACCGTCAAAATTGTCCTAATCGTCAATCTACCTCATGAATTGTTGATGTTATTGTCAATGTTTTCTTTATGTTGTTATATTTCGTAATGAACATTTGAAAATTAATTCAACTTCCAGTGAAAGACTCATGTGAATTTTCATATACGCTTACATAGTCAAACATGATTGTGGAAACCTAATAAAACAACATAAGGTACAAACAAGTGGAATTACATACACAAACACAATAAGCTGAACATTACAAAGCAACACATCGGAACGTACTAAGAACAACAATTGAAACATGAAAATCACGAAACTATTCATAATTTGAAGATCTTGTGCAGTGGACATGTTATCTTCCAGTAGTTCGATTGTCGATTTGTTAAAAATAACTAAAATTTCTATTGGACAGAAACGCTTCCAGTAATTAGATTCTGCTAACACCTTAAGTAGATCTTCATCATTTTTCAGTTGTTTTATTTCATATTCGACCAAGTTATCTGAATACTTTGCATGACCTGGTTGTCGAAAGAACATATGTATGACAACTTGTGATTCATGAATTCCATAAGGGGGAACTCCTGGTGGAGCAACTTGCTTAATTATATCCTTCAATGTTTCTATATTGCATTCGGAAGGAATTTCAAATCTTATTGGATTTGTTCCAGTAAAGGAGTAACCCAGAAAATTGCCTCGTCGTGATATGTTCCACTTGCCGTTGTAATACAACAACGCATCATGAGTAGGAGTGATGGTGGACCGAAGTAGGTTGTGGACACCATCAGGTGTTCTGCTTATCATACATAATAATTCTATAAGACCAATAGAGGACAGTTTTTCATGGCACAGCAACATAGTGCAAACATCATCATCATTTTTTATTTGCAGTGAATGAAAAAAGATTCGTTACCTGTATTGATGGACGGTTGTCGATAGTAAATTTCATCCACAAAATGGTCATTTGTGAGTAGAAGGGTGTTGTGCATTCTACTCTTCAGTGACTGGAAGGAACATTCATCGGGAACTCGCATTGCTATGGGAGCATGACATACGAAAGAAACACCAGTTTTGTTGTGTATGATTGATCCATTCAGAAAAATAAATGCTAATCTGGAATTACCAATGTTTTGAGAGTCTGTTTCACCTAAGAAGGCCATTGGAAACTGGATTGAGTTTCGTTTGCGGAGGTATGTTGTATGGGATGATTAAACTCCTATGTGGTGTATATATAACGGTGTTAAGCCCCGCCTGTGTGGGGTGTGACCACTTGCACCTGCATGGGGCGTGACTAAACTCTAGTCGTGCCATAGTGTTGTTAATGTCGTTTGACAGACAAGTGAATTTTACTGTCTACAGTAAAAATGACCGTAGAGTGTTGTCAATGTCGTCGGTGTTGTCACTGTCATTCTACATATCAGTCACATTGAGGTTAATTATTAAGTATTTAGGGTGTGTGGATTTATGAGTTACGTGTATGTTGGTTTAAATGGTTAGGGTTTGTGTTAAATGGTATGGATCTAGGATATAGGGTTGTAGGGGGCATGTGTACACGGTGTTAGGGTTTATGGTTAATGATTTACAGTTGACGTTGGTTAGGGTTTAAGAAACTTGTCCATGGTGACCTAGGTTTTCTGACCTAAGTTTTGATTAGTTAGTTATGTAGGTTAAGACCTAGGTTTATTAAATCAGACCTAGGTTTTCTTACCAAAGGCGGTGTTGGGCAATTTCTGCCGTACATCCAAGAAGGTTCCAGATAAATGATTAAATTAGACATGTTATTCGTCACATTTAGTCGAAATTAAATAACATATTTCATAACCTAACGACGTCCATCACATATATATGTGATAAAAATATGTCGATGATGAAAACATGATTAACAATTACATAGCCAAATACAATAATGGGAACCAAATTAAATAACAAAATATAAAATCTACGGAGGAGGCCACTGCTGATGATGCGCCTGACGATCTGCCAATCTACGTCTACCACGTCCACGCGAATAATGTGGAGCAACATAATATGGAGGTGAAGTGTCCTTGACTGGCAGCTCTGGAGGATAATATGTATGGCCTGCTTCAAAATTCATGTGACTATACAGGTCGTCAACATCTGCAGCACCTCAATCATGAGTCCCCAGAGCACTGGTCCCTGCCTGATCCCCGAATGCCACCGACACTGGACTGACTTGGTACGTAGGCTGGCTTTCTGTGTCCATCGGTGGGGGCTCCGGCCGATAAAATGTATCAGCCTCTGCCTGGGTAGGGTCGTAATATGTTTGATGAACACTGTACTCATGACCAATGTAGGGTGGCCTGATCCATCCACTCGTGCATGGCGTGGGTGCATGAATAGGCTCAGGAACAGGTGTAATAGGTCGTCGACAGCGTCCTAACCCTCGACCCTCTTTCGCACAACGCCCAATGTCGATCGATAACTGGGGCTCATCCGGAAGATGGGTCAGCGGTGCCTCTGGACCTGCCTCCTCCACCCGAGCTGACTCTCTGAAAACATCAATTAGACGACCTATTTCGTCGTGCACATAGTCCTAACTGTAGTTCCCAAATCGGTCAGACGTCGTGACAAAATACAAATTCTCCAGACCATCAACCTATAGGCCATAACATAGTTACATAAACAACTATATCAAATAATGAAAAAATAATTATTCTGATTAAGTAACTTACACAGCGTCCTAATCTGGCTCCTCGCTTTGTCACGTATCGCTTCCCGGAAAGTCTATACCACACCATGTACTCGTGGTTCGGTGACATCGGACCAAGTATTGCAGGAGGCACGTCAACATGTTCACCTCTCATATTCCATCTCTGTATGAATTTTCTTAGCTTACGAACCCAATTTTCTTGGGCTTTACCCCGAAGGGTATAACCATGAACACCTTTCAGTTTTCCAGCCCTGTGAGGAATTGGTTGATGTCGTCTATATTGTCTCATGCATTGATCAGGCTGTGAATACTCAGCAATATGAAAACAAATGATAGGTGTCCTAGCCATCCACAGATGTTGTGTCTCAGTAGATGCACCCATAAAATCGTAGTCACCATAAGGTTGCCAAACCACCTACATAATTAAATCATATGTACGAGTCACTTGCATATTCACATCCATTTAAAATTATTATATTTAATTAAAAAAACATACCTCATCTCTAGTTAAGCTATCTAGCCTGTCTCGATAATATGTAAGTGAGTTTGTGCTGAAGCGACATAGAACATTAAATCTAATATGCAGATTAAACATTCAATCATTAATTGTAGCACGCATAAATACACAACCATTCTAGTAATACAAAATAAGCATACTTGTGTCTGAAGTGGTGGTCTGGCTCGGACGTAGCAGGAAATGGGGAGCAATCGATGGAAATCTGAGCCATGCCCGAATTTGAAGCAAAATAGTACAACCACTAATGTCTTTTCTATCGGGGTCTGTGCATTCGCACAACTGTCTAAACAAGTTTGCCAAAACCACAGACCCCCAGCTATATGTACCAATATCGGCAAAGTCACCACCAAGTAAAGCGATGTACCGACATCCTACCATGCTCCCCCTCCCCCCGATCTATCGCATAGGATCCAAGATCCTAACATTCGAGCAATGTGAGCCTTCGTGAAGTATATCACATTCTGAGGGTTCCCGGCAACAAAATCCCATGAAGGATACACTCTGTCCAAATATGATAACCTCAAACTGCCGATGCATAACTCGGTGTCCGGATCAGGGCCGTTACCAAAAACCTCGTTACACAATTGGGCCCAATCTGTGTAGGTCTGTCCGGTAACGGCTTGCCCATCAGTAGGCAATCCTAGAATACCTGCAACATCTTGCAAGGTAATCGTCATCTCACCCTGGGGCATATGGAACGTGTGTGTCTCTAGCCTCCAGCGCTCAACCATAGCACTGATAAGAGCAACATCAATCTGGAAAATCCAAGTAACTTATCAATTTATGCGTTCCAAATACATTATGTTTGCAACTAGCAATTTCAAAATTAAAATTTCAACACGTTAAAATTAACGATATTCGTTAATCGATACCTGCATAAACTTCATGCGAGTCGCATATATGAAACCAGCCTCAGTCAAATACTGTGCTACTACGTCCGAAATATCGTCAGGTCGGGGTCCACCAATAAGTTTACCTCCGCGATGAATCTTCATCTCTCTCTTTGTGTCGTCATTCCAAATTGCTTGTGAAATATGAGTGTGTTGCCTGCGCCTCCGAAGTACATCCCATCTGTATGGTTTGGGAAGAACATGCGTTGTGGGATCGGTAGGCTCATGCTCACGGTCAGAACCAGAACGAGGTGACACAGATGACGATGATTCGGCCATAATAATATGCTACACATTTTATAATCATATTATAATAATTTACTTAATTTCAAATACAAATTATTTTCACAAATTGTTTATGTATGTCTTACGTAGGTCCTTGGTTACGTAGGTTACAACCTAGGTTTAGGGTTTAAGGTTAGAACCTAGGTTGTTTAGGGTGTAAGAAACAAATACTACGTGACCTAGGTTTTCATTAGTTATTTACTTAGGTTATGACCTACGTTATCTAACCTAGGTTTTGATTAGTTACTTATGTAGGTTAAGACCTAGGTTTATTAACTTACAATATTATTAGTTAGTTACTTTCATTAACATTAATTACGGCGTCAACGTTACTATGTTTGCTACGTAGGTTATGTCCAAGGTTTAGGCTTTAGGGTACAAATAGTTGGTCACCTAGGTTTGAATTAGCTAGTTACGTAGGTTATGACTTAGGTTTTATCACCTAGGTTTTGATTAGTTAATTATGTAGGTTAATTATTGACTTACAATATTATTAGTTTAGGGTTTAAGTTATCATTATGTACAGCCTCAAGGTTATTACATTGGCTACGTAGGTTACGACCTAGGTTTAGGGTTTAGGGTACAATTGGTTTGTGATCTAGGTTTGTCGGCTTAGAATATTATTAGTTAGTCACTTAGAATATTATTAATTAGTTACTTAGGTTGTGAGCTAAAGATTTGTCATTCCGAATATTATGAATTAGTTACATAGGTTATGACCTTGGTTTGCATTAGTTACTTACGTAGGTTATGGCTTAATTTATCATTAACTTAAACCCTAAACCTAGCTCCTAACCCTAAATCCTAAACCTAAGTCTTAACCTACGTAACCAAGGAAATAACCTTGACGGCGTACTTAATGATAACCTAAACCCTAAACTAATAATATTGTATGTCAATAATTAACCTACATAACTAACTAATCAAAACCTAGGTCAGAAAACCTAGGTCAGAACCTACATAAATAACTAACAAAAACCTAGGTCACCAACTATTTGTTTCTTAAACCCTAAACCTATGTCGTAACCTATGTAGCCTAACCCCAAGTCCTAAAATAAGTAACTAACTAATTAAAACCTAGGTTAACCTACTAATTAACTATCTATCTTCTAAGCCAAGTCCTAAACTAAGTAACTAACTAATTAAAACTAGGTCATAACCTACTAATTAACTATTTATCTTTTAAGCCAAGTCCTAAACTAAGTAACTAACTAATTAAAACTAGGTCATAACCTACTATTCTAAGCCAAATAAACCTATAACAGCTAACAACTTACAATTTCTAATATAATTCACTAACAATATTCTACATCAATAAATATTCCTTAAGACAACAATATAATATATTTCATGCAATTTGAAAAACATATATTTGAACAATACTTATTGGATTTACAGAGCTTCACTGCACCAAAGCCTTGAATACCTACTCGAATCTAGAGAGAAGTCAGAGAAAACCACTTTAGAGAGATAAAAAGTGTGAACAAATGAAGGAAATGAAGGGAGGGGATTATATAGAGGAGCTAAGTCACGTTCTCCTAAGGCGCGATTGCTTACTAAGTCACGTCCTCCATGGACGTGTTTCATAGCTTGGTCACGTTGTGCAGGGGCGGGCTCAATCACGTCCCTCTTGGGCGTGATTCATCACGTCAGTCTTCCATGTGATTAACGACCAGAACACGTCTGTACATCATCACGTCAGTGTTCCATGTGATTAACGACCAGAACACGTCTGTACAAGATGTGATTGAACACGTCTGGGCTTGGCGCTTTTGGCTCTGAAACACGTCCATTGCAGACGTGTTTAAACATGTTCATGGCTCATGTGAATGACTACAGTATATTTGTATTTAGTTTTCAAACTGCCATGTTTTTGTATTTTTTTATTAAAACTATAATATATTAATTTTTTTGCCAATTTATGTTTGTTATCTATGTATGTGAAATATCAGTTTTTTAATTTTCCATTATAGAGCTGATATTTCTTACTTTTCTCTCTAAAATAATTACTCTTTATTTATAGGAAATAAAAAAATATTATTCAATTAATTAAGTTAGCCTCTCTTATAAATTACTCATTTTAGAAGGTTGAAAGCTAAAAATACATTGTTTCTTAAATAACATAGAACTTGACGTGCATTTATTCTTATTACAAAGTATCTTTTATGTTAAAATATCACTTTTAGCATATTTGTCTAAATTTTCTATAAATGGATTGAACCCAAAACGGTAACCAATTAGTTGAGCATGGGTATGAATCCTTTACAGTCGTGCAACCCCTCCAGCATAATATATACCTTTTCTAACCAATGAAAAAAAATATTCCTTTTATTTTCCCAACTTTTACAACCATTAAATATAAATCAAATGGTTAATATCTCTATTGCAGAGGTAGATCAACTAGAGACGATCCAAGTGTGCAGTCGAGCACTTAACTGACCACTGTATAAAAGGGTACTCAAGCTTTATGAATTCACTACCAGCTCTCATATAGCTTTCTCTCTAATCTCTTTCATAGGTATGCAACTCTTCCTCGATAAATGTTTTGAGAATATCATTCTCAAAACTTTTACTATTTCAATTTATCTATTAATTTTATTGTTTTTAAGTATTCAAATTGTTTGTCACTAAAAAAAAGTATTTTAATTGTTTGTGATATGTTATTGATTTGTGTTTGACATTTGTGTTAAATTGCATTTTCTATGTTCAATTAATATAAGAGCACTTCCTCCAACATTATGGCCAACCAAACCTTCGCAAACTTGCTGACCAATGACAAGCAATTTGCTGCTCTTCAATTGCCTCCTAAAGCCCCAACTAGCAATAAAAATAAGCCCAATGTCACTAAATGCCATGAAATTCTGTTTCAAGCAAGAAATGTGATGAAAACAGATGAGAACCCTTCTTTGGTGTTTCATGGGGATGAACAAGTTCTCCAACATCCAAATTCTCCCAACAAAATCGAGGATTTGGCCCTAGCCACAAACCCTAAAACAGAGGCTCAATTGAAACGGTAAATATATTTTCATCTACTCTTTATATAAATTAGAATGGCTATATTGAATAAAATTATTTTAAGATCTATTCTTCAACAAGAAGCTTTGTAGAATTTGTTTTCTTTCAATAAGAGTGTTGTTCGAGATTTTTCTTAATCTCATCTATCTCAATATATTTTTTCATCTTTTTTAAAATTGAATATTAATATATTTAAAAATGATCAATAATCAAAATAACTTTGTATTATAATGTAAATTATTTATCATAAATCTAAAATATAATTTGTCTAAAAATTCATGTAGCTAGGCGACCTCATCTAATAGGACAAAATTTTATTATTGTTGTCAAAAACATTTATTTATTATAAATTTTAATTATACATAATTTATTATTCAAAATTATTTATTTATTACAAAATTTAATTATATAAAATAAATATTTATCATGTTTAATGCACATAATAACATGTTAGTATTAATTAATAAATATATATATGCGCCTAGCAAGTATTAGTCTATATATGTGTGTGTGCATGTGCGTGCGTGCATGTGTGTGTGCGTGTGTGTGGTTCTTATGGATGGTAGATTGAATAAAATCATACTTTCTATAGAATGCAGGCAAACAGGGTGTATTCTGCGAAATATCGACTCCGAAAGCAAGCCAAGTTACAAAATCTGAAAAATCTAGCTGAGTCTCTTGAAGTGAGCAGCTCTCTTAAACGTTGAGCTTTATAAAAACCAACCTAGTCTAGCTTGTCATTTTGAAATTATTTCTTGTTGACTCTATTAAAATAAACATAATAGAAGAAAAATATATGAAGGTACTTAAAATAAATTAATTTTCTCTAATAAGTTAATATTAACTTATACTCATCAATTAATCAAGAGAGTCTAATTTAATTCATCAATGTGTATAAATTATGGTAAATTCTCTAATATATGTGTTTAATTCTTACAAATTATTTTTCTACTGTGAAGAAATTGAATGAAAGACCTTTATAAAAGTTAATTAAGTTTATAAGTATTCATTATTTTCCTTTTGTAATTTCTTCTCTTATAATTAGTTAAAGAGAAATTTATTCAAATATGAATTTAATATATAAATATGTTTTACATGTGTGCGTTATTTACTGGACTAGGCGGAAGTTTCAATGAATAAATCTCAATTGCATTTATGGCAAACTGTCCGCGACAAACTAGTCGAAGAGAATGCAACGATAAGAGCACAATACGACATTGCTAGTAATCTGGTTGCTGAAAAGGAAGGTAAATAGAAGGGTGTATAGTATTAATTATAGTATTTAATTAAGATATAATCACAATAAACATTTTTTACACCGTTATTGAACTAAAGTTTATTATGTATGAACTTTTTTTGTTACATTGTACTACTCTGTTTTTTTCTTTTTACATATATTATCATGTATGATATAATTGCTGACTTTTATAACTATTTTAAAACTGATAGTTAAGATAATTTCTGAATGGCTAATCATTAAAAATTAATCTTTAACTGGTCATATATGGAAATAAAGCCAATAATAACAATGCATATATTTTTTCTTTCCCTTTGAAGATTTTAAACTATTATATATACATATGGATGGTAATTTAATAAATATTTATTTATATAACTACTTTAATTTATTTTCATGTTTATTTTTCAGCTGTGAATTGGGCTCTGATGGAAGAGATACAGAGGTTGAGGAGCAGCTTGATTTAGGCAACCGTTCTTTGGAGGAAATTTGGATGAAGAAAAAAGACATCAGAAATAAGATGAAACAATGATATATTGTTATAGGACGAGTCTTCCTTTGGATTATGATACAATGTATAACATTGTACCTAGCATGTTATTGCAATATATATGAAAACAATCTAGCTTCTTTTGAAATAAGATGAAACAATGCTACTGTTATGCAGCTATCAAATAATCCAAGTTCTATTTTTTTAAGAGAGATAACAGGTGTTTTTTAACTTGGAGGATACAAATCAGAGATTAATTTATTCATAGTATGTGATTGTTATTAGTTTAAGATAATTTTAATAATTAAACATGAATTATCCCACTAAATAAATTATTTATTTTACACCACTAGATCAATTCTTAGGATTATCTAAGTCGATCTAGCCATTTGTGATTCTTATCATTCACGGTGAAATTAATTAATTAAAATAAATAATTAATTAATTGTTAATTAATATTAATTATTAATTAATATTAATTATTAATTACTTTTTACTTTGACTAATAATTATTTATTTATTTAACTATTAAATATTAATAGTATTTATTTGTTAAAAATTTATTTATGAATTTATGAATAACTATTAATTAATTAATTAATGTATGAAAGAGAATATAATAATTTTATAAAATGAAACTAATTATCATTAATTCATTTTTAATTTTTTTTGTTTTTCATTAATATTATAAAGAATATTATTAGTAAAATAATTAATTTATATTATATTAAAAATTAAATTAATAATTATTTTAAGACTTATTTTTCTCTTTGCACAGCGATTATCACGGTAGTGAGGAAGTAAACATAGGAGTGGAAGGGACAAGCACGCAAATTAACAATCTCACTAAATAACAAAAGAGATGTACCTTGCAATCCGTTTCCCCATGTTACTGAATTTCACATTTTTATATTAAGAGAAATTTAATTACACAATCTGTAAAACTAATTTAAGATATGCTACCATGTTTATCAACAACAACGAAAATATGCAAACAAGTGTAAGCTCTAAAATTCACACAATTTCCGCCCTAAGTATAGTTTCAAGGTGTAAGGACTTAATAAATGCTAATTAAAATGATTATTTTAAAGGAGCTTAATAGAATAATTATTCATCAATACTAGGATGAAAATTGTAACGCCCCCAATTTACTAATTAGGGTCATTACTAACCACACATCACAATCAAGCATATAATCAATCAGAGTTTAAACAGTTTGGAAGCATAAACTAGAAGTGACATCATCAAAGTCACTATCATAACACTGTACATCATAATATGGTGAATAGACATCAAAGTTTCACTGTACAATACAAAACTGTACAAATAACCCATCAGGGTATATCAAAGTACATAACCAAAAATAAATGAGCAACATGCTCAAGTCCTCTATCCTAGTGTGTCCTTCAGT
>PYAF01000211.1:54642-108245 GCA_007407185.1 Glycine tomentella | reverse complement strand
CACGCTACTCACTTGGGACTCCAGAGGAAAATATGATTTTCCAGAGCACTTCCCACGCTACTCACTTGGGATTCCACGCTACTCACTTGGGACTCCAGAGGAAAATATGATTTTCCAGAGCACTTCCCACGCTACTCACTTGGGATTCCACGCTACTCACTTGGGATGGCAGACAGCATTGGTATATTTATACATATGGTGCGGGTCGCGCCGCAGGCCAGAAAACCCTAAAACTTGCATTTTTAAAGCTTCTTCCTCAAGAACTCTAATCCATAAACTTAAATACTAATCCCAAAGCTTAATCCAAGCTTAACCTAGGCTTAAACACATGGTTAAAATTCCAGATATTACAAAAATGGGTCAGGCCATCTATAGGAGTTTTTGATCTGACCTATTTAAAGTCTGTTTGACCTGGCTTATTTATTAAAAAGGTAGACTAAGGCTTTTAAAAAAATTTGTTTAGATAAAAGACTATGCTCAAGCTTTAAAAAAAGTCGGTTAAGCCTATCAGGTTGACCTATTTAATATATATATATATTATTGAATGAAATTTATGATATTTTATTTAAATTATTTATTTTGTTTATAATATTTTTGTTGAATAATGAAAGTGTTATAATTAATTTTAACTTATTTTTTTCACGCACAAATTAAAAGGGAAGTTTTTATTTTTATTTATATTAAATTTTAAAAAAGTACTATGCAAATTTTCAAAATATCACTAGTTATTAAATTTTTTTATATAATATTTATTATAAAATAACTTTTTTAATAGGTTTTTAGACTAAATTAGGCTTTTAAATAGGTCAGATCAAGCCTAAAAAAAGTCTATAACAGGTAAATAGGTCAGACTAAGTTTTATATTTTGAAATCGGGCCAAGATTAGACCTAATCAAGCCTGACCTGACATGACATATTTCCACCCCTAATCAATGATATGGTCCGAGTCAAGTTGGTAGATGTGATAATCCTTAATTGCCAAACTTTAGCTAATGTTAGGAACTTAATTAAATTTTAAAAGGGGAGTATTTTACATAATCACTTTCTTTGATAGGAGAATTTTATGATGATATTCGTAAAAAATTTGATAAAAGAAAATAATTATCATCTAAGGAAAACAGGTGTAAGAATACCAAAACGGAAAAGATGTTTAAGTATGTTTATAAGAACACAGTGGAATAATAAAGGAAAACAAAATAATGTTTTATGTGTGAACAACCTAGAACGAAATATTTTGTTTAATTTCATTGTTTAGTGAAGTATTTTTTTTTCTAACTCACAGATATTCAGATTTCAGACACCCAAGTGTCAATTCAATGACTCAAACTGAAATTAATTCAAATTATATCCCTTAATTTAGTATTATATTGTATTTTATTCTTATAATACATTAAATATTAAATATAATTCATTTATTATCATTCACTCCATCCAAACATATCTACGAATTGGCAAGTATTACAACATATTGATAAATTTAAAATATATTCAATTTCATTAAGGAGTAGTCATGTGTAAAAATAATTCAGTGAAGAATGTTTTTATATCTTCTATGAATTAGTATATAATGTCATCAATTTTTTTTAATCGGTGGTAAGGACTTAAAAAATACAATTTATTAAATATAATTATACATAATTATCCTATCAAATTTTCCAATGACGAGATTAGCCATCAAACTACCAACGACGTGTTATATCATGATCAGTAACATTATTACTTCACTATAAGGACTACAGTAAAATATATTAAATTTTACAAAAACTAAAATTAAAAGAATAATTTTTAAAAGACCTAAATCAAAATGATCCTATTTTTCATGCATGGACTAAAATCATATTTAAGACTCGAAAATAAGTTTTCCTTTCTAATATAAATAATATTATAATAAAACTTGAATGTATATATATATATATATATAATAGTTATATGCTGATAATGATAAATTACATTATCAATTAATAATTATAAATTATTGTTGATATAACTTTTGCATAATTTTTTTCATAAAAAACCTTTTGTAAAAGTGATTATAAACAAAAAAAAAGACTTATCTTTTTATAATTGAATGATAATTATGTTGCATGACTTTTCTTTCTTGTATTATCAAAGGACTCCCCCTTGGGATAAGACTTTTTTTTATTGTATTAAAACACTTATATGCAATGCATGTATTGCAATATAATTTAATAGATAACTTTATATATAAAACTCAGATTCATTAACTAATATAGGATTACATTATTCGATATATATATATATATATATATATATATATATAACACTTTTTAATAAGAAGAAGAAGAAGAAGAAAATTTAGCTCAAAATTTAAACATGTTTTTTTTTCTTTTCACGAATTGTAATGTCAATTTCACATGTCAACTTTTTTTATCTATAAAAATAAAAAATATATATAAAAAATTACAATAACTTATACATATTTCTTAACCAACCAACGAAAATATAGAACCCCTTAGTATTCACATGTCACAACTAATAATTTGTTAAGCTGATAATGATAAATGGAAATGTTAACAGTTTCAATTTATATATGACAGAAACACTTATTTCATCCCCCAAAACTCCAATCCGCATCTTATTAAATATGTTATATTCATTCCTATTTCCACACAAATATTTTCAAGTGGAATAGAAATTGAAGAAAAAAAAAAAAAAGAACACTTCTAACAACATCTATCTTCTTTAAAATGTTTTGTTTATATTAGATTTTCTTGTTGTGGATTCTTTATAAAAGTTTTATAATAATACATAATTATTCTTTCAAATATTGAATTATTCTTTCAATTATTTCCTAATTTGTTTTGTTCATCCAAATAAAAAAAAAATCTTAGTTATTAGACATCATTAACCTATATATACAGTCTTCATAAAAAAAAATTATAGTCAGATTTGATTGCCCAACGAAAACACTTATTACAAATACTATAAAAACTGTTATATACGAAAGATGAAGCCTTGAGTTTGCTTTCACTAGTAGTACAGCAATTGTCCAAAAATTATTGCAATTTGTACCAATATTATGAATATAATTTATTTTGTGAAAATATAAACTAACATTATGATGTACTGCTATCATTTTATTTTTACTTTAGTCCTATACTATTTATATTAGCCATTCGTTTTTTATTAAGAAAAGTTATACTGAAGAAGATATGTTAACATATGGTATTTATTTCAGTGAATATATATATATATATATATATATATATATATATATATATATTCATACATACATAATCGAGGATAAGACTTCAAAATATTGTCCAATAAAGGATCTAATTCGATCTACACCAAAAACTAGTAAACAAGTTTTTTAGTTTCACAAAAAATTATACCTAAAAACATTTATCCCTAAATCATTGATCTTGGGTACTAAACTTTAATTTGTTTTTTTTCTTTATAATTTGTGTAACTAAATTTTCTCTTTTGGCATTATTATGACAGTAATATTTAAGGCAACACTGGAATTTAAAATCATGATTCATTCATCTAGCTAGTTCATGTATTTGACAGTACATATAGAAAGAGACAAGAAACATACATAACTAAGTCAGATAAATGTAAGAATCTGGTTATAAAAAAAAGCATAGTTTTCTGACAAGTACCTCAAGATCTCACTGAGAATTTGTCTCATTCATATAGTCAGATCTAGAGTACGGACCATTATTTTCCCTTGTTCATCACATCGATCTTGTTGTGCTTCCTTGATCAACCTGCTGCTAGGATTAGAGGATGAGGATAATTGAGAGCACAATGAGAGTGATAGGTTAGTGCTATCGACTTTATGGTTCTTTAACTTTCCTTCTTCAGCATCATTAATCTTTGAGTTTAGTTTTAGTGACAGATCCAAATCAAGGGTTGTATGATCTGAAGCCTTCCTTTTCAGTGTCTTCAATTCTGGTTGATTTGTTGTTGGGTTTATAGGCATGAGATTTTGAGCTCTTTGTTGCATAATATTGATTGGTGGCGTGTGATCAACGTGGCTTAATCTTGTGCGTGTGCTTATAGAGTGATCATGAGCACCAAATGAGAGAAACTCATCTTTTGGTTCACGGATTTTGCTTTGTTCACCAAAAATGGATGAACCTTCCCGAGAAGAAATTACATTAGACCAATCGAAAGGTCTTTGTAGCAGTTTTTCATAGACACCAAAAGAAGCATCCCCGAATCCATAACTGTGAGAGAAGAAAGAAACATTTAAATGGATGAAAATGAAAACGTATGGATTAATTTTTTTATTTTAAAGAAATAGTTATTGTTTTTTAATTAGCTTAATTCTTGAAAGAGCTTTGAAATAAAAACAAGTAATTACTATATCTCAACAATAATTATTGTTTTTGAGAGAATTTGAAGCAAACCTTGGATAATTGTTTGTGTAGCTGAAGGATGAACTTTGACTCGGATTATACCCTTGGATTATTGAAAGTTGGCTAAGATTATAAATATTTTTGTCTCCGGTTTCAACAAGACTGTTATGATCCGCAAAGACTATCATATATAATCAAGTTGTTTTCATTAGGGATTTGTAATCAGAAACCCTAATCAGCAATAATTGATATTGAAAAGTTTATAATGAAGAACATCTCGTACCTTGATTTCGGTCATCCACCTTTTTGCTCCTAAACATCTAGGAAAAAGAAAAGGGAAAGAAAAGAAATAAACCATGCTGGGCCCGACTAGGTAAATCATACCTTAAATAATTTTTTTGCAAAAATAAAATTGAAAACAATAAAAAAGAGAGTCAAGTCCGGGTAATAATTATCTAATAATTACCTGTAAATGACTCTTGACATGGGCAATACTTAAATCTTTGATGTTCATCAATTGAAGAACCAATTTTGGTGTTGCTCCTACACCCAAAAGAACCAATATTACCAAAAAAAAAACACTAAAACATGAAATTTTTCTGGACCAACCTTCCTGGAATTAATGACAAATTAAGATGAAAAATGGAAATTGAAAACTAAAGCAAATAAATTTTTTTTAAGGAACTCACTCTCTTGTCCTCCAAGTCGTTGAACCGCATGAATAAAGCGAAGATGAAGATCAGGTGTCCACCGAAGCCTTGGCATCTTGGATCTAACATAAGGCCTTATCTTCTTCTCACTCTCTTCCACTGTGCTGTTACTTGAGCTTCCTCCGTTGTTGTTTTGCTTACTTTGATCTTCGTTGGCCTCACTTTCACACTCGTCATCTTCATCAATGTTAGAAGGACTTGTCTTGGAACATTGTGAGCCACGGCTTTCTCCCATCTTCTTGTCTACCTTAATTTTTCAACTTTATGCTACTATTTTCTTGAAATTTTGGAGTACAAGACAAAAGAAAATATAAACAGTGTTGTGTGGATAAATTAAAGGTCAATTAGTGAAATCAAAGTCACTGATTGAAGAAAGGAATAATTGGGGAGTGAGGATTTTGAGAAATCTTTTCATATGCTTCTTTTCCTATTGCTCATCCTCCTCCATAATTGGACAAGAAAATAAAAATAAGTTAAACATTGATCCTATAAACATGAAAGTTGCACAATCGATGACAAGTCGTACACCTCTAGATATGTGATGCGACAAGGTTAAAAACCCTACAGCGATCTTCAAATGGAATTTAGAGCTCCTTGTTTAGCTAACTAGCTTTCTCTCTCCTCCCTTCTCTTTCTCTCTCTTCAGTCAATGCCTGTGTGAGACGAGTAAACGATGATATGGTTTCATATCGTGACCATGTTGATGTATATATGTTTTTAAATCTGCATGGACATCAATGCAAGGAATATGTTTAAGTTTCAATGTGAATACAATATTTTTTTTTTGTTCCCACTTGAATAAGGAAACCTTTTTTGTTTTGTGTGTGTGACAATTGATAGAGTATAATTGTAATAAAAATGAACACCGTTGATATTTTAGTATTATACGCCTGTGGACCTATGTCTGACATACACACAAATATTTTGTTTTCAGGAAATTAGAAACATGGGTTTGATTCTTGGATTTAAGTCTTATGTACTCTGTGAAGAACATTTTATATTAAAAAGAGAGTAGCACTAATTAGACTCTATTAGCATGACTCGCTAAATTTATATAATAATTAAGATTGTGTTAAAAAAATGTCAACAAATATTTCTAGCTAATATTTTTCTAATTAAAATAACTTTTCATTTATATCTATTCACATACTTTTATTTTTTTAATTAGATAGCATGACTGTAATTTATTTTATATTTTTATAACTATAACATAAGTATGAAATGTTTATTAATTTTATCAATGATTATCTTCATTAGAGAATCTAGTTGACTTCTTTAGTAAGATCCATTTTTATAAAAAAAATTTCATTTACAAAATTTAAATATAAAATTTTGTTTAAATAATGTGGCTCAGATCAGCAACATGTTGGTGACGGTCAGTTGTTTGTTTTACATGTTTTTTATGAGTCTTTGTTTACATGTTTATGCTTTCCAAAGTGCTAGAATTAGTTCACTGGCTTATACAAGTATTTCAAATAAGAAATCATAATTTTAAAAAACTTCATTTGCACTGAAATACGTATGTCCAAAGAATTTTCTTGGTACATTGGACAGATTAATAAAATTCAATTATATTATTTATCTCATCATTTAAAAATAAGATATAATCTACTTATTTTCCTTAATTAGTAGTTATCCCATTATCAGAAGTTCAATTTTTTATTTCTTTTTAAAATTAATTTTTTGCATCAATAATAATTGTAAGATTAACTACATATCTTCCTCCCTTTAAAAAAAATTATATATCTTCCCAAAGTGTATCTTTATTATTTCTCTTAATAATTTATAAAATAAGTATTGAATAAAAATAAAACACACTTGATATCTTAGAAATATAAAAAAAAAATATTAAGTATTATTTTATATGTAATAACTAAAAATATTAGTGAAAATATTTTTAAAAAAATTAAAACTATCATAACTAAATTCATATAAATTACATATTAATTACCAGCTAGCAATTGTAATAAAAAAAATGAAATGAATGAATTAATTAATAGACTGCTGTAAAGAACCACAGACGGTGGTTTTTATTGATGCACGTGTATGTGTGTGCGTGCGATACATGGGTTGGTGATTTTGTTGATCATCCAAAATGTATATATGCATATCTGTGACTCTGTGCTGGCTATGCACACCCAAACTCACCAAAACATGCAAAACAATCTAATGGTCCAGATCACATGGCTGTCAAAAAATATAACAGATAATATGAATTGTTTTCCCCATATAGTCGGGAATCACGGGGTTTGTTCCTCTTCAGTACATATTTGTTTTATTAATTTAATAATTTGAATCTATTATGTGCAAGTAATTTTACGTAAGAATTATTTAATCAAAATTATTTTCTGAAACTCTGTTTTTTAAATGATAGGATTTCTGTTTTGTTTTGCTTCTACGAATGAGTTGTAGGCAGGAGACAGGTCTCAATTGGGATATGATTGTTTATTGATTGGCATCACTACGATTGATAGATACATTGGAACTTACGGCTAAGCATATATTAAGTTTTCTTAAGCTTGTTTATGGATATATACTAATTTATCTATATAATAATGTTTTTATACTTTATATGGAAGACGATGATATACTATTGTTTTTGGTAAATCCATAAGAATCGATGTCTATCCCTTAACATATTATACTATTTTTTATATTCCTCAGCTCACTAAATAACCTCTTAAGTCTTAACCTGCTTTGTAATTCGTAAATAAAAGTTTCTTAAAGTCAGCGAAAAACTAAAAATGTTCATAAAATTAGCCATGGTCTATATGAAATTGATGTTCTGATATCCCTATCCCTTTCAATCATATATAGTGATATTGAAGTGTACATAACTACATATCATTATAACGTGAATAAAAAGATGTGTGTATCATTTATTCATCACAAAGATATCATTAATTATAAAGTGAATAAAAAGGTGTGCATGTTCATTTTATATTCACTTCTCTTTATGTTCGTATCGACATTTTCGACCTGTGACATATTTTATTGGCTACAAATAACTTACTTCCCATCCTATGGTAAAAGTCTATTACAAACACAGGCTTTTGAGTTGGTAAAGAGAACACTTTTCATTCCTCACACGTGCATAACTGTGTGGCCATCCATGCATGCATGGAACGTGATTTAGATCAACAAATCGAAAGGTGTGATCATGAGAAAGGAAACTTCCTCACTTTCGACCAATCACGTGGTTCTTGACAATGGTAGGTTATGCAAGTCTAGCATTTCTAACAGTCAACAACTCAACTTTATCATCTTTCCTTAGAATCAATTTTCAAGTACCAATTTAATATTTGAATTGAAATAGTTTAGCCTAGTTCAGTCCTAGTGCTTATCAGGTTGCAGACTAAACAGGCTGGTCTATGGGCCACAGGGCCAATTATTTTTTAAAATATTATAATTTAAAAATTATTAAAATAAATTAATAGTTATAAAGTAATTTAACAAAACATTTTTAATTATTATAAACTAAATTAAAAAATAATAATAATGTCATGGACATTAACAACATTATAATATAGAAATACAAATAAAATAAAGGGTATCATCTGTAACAATAAATAAGTAATAGAAAATTAACAACAATACTTAATATGTATAGAATTTTAAACTTAAAATGAACATTAATAACATATATAATATTAATTTCTATGGTTTTATCAATTATAAAAGTTAAACAACAAAAAGACAAATCTAGACCATAGGTCAGTTCAGTCCCCTTTAGGCCAATAAATTAAATCCAGGTCGAGCCTGGACGGACCATAATAATTTTATCATATTGAATTTTCATCCCTAACCCAAGCCATGCATTGGGCTAATCAGGCCATTTTGATAATTGTATCATCAATTACTCGTACAAAGATATTTTCAAGTATGTGTATTTGCGTGAAGGATTTTCACCATATTTATGTTGATAATTGATTCAAGGTGGTCTTAAGGTTCAATCTATTCATACAAACATGTTGGTAATTTATTTCAAGAATTAGCTCAAATTGCTTAATGTTGATCGATGACAACACGATAACCAAAGAAACAAAGATACTAAAATATATCTAGGTACAGTGGAACCTACTTCATCAACTGGAGTAAATTGTAGTGTTCTTCTTAATTTCAAATATACTAACATTTCCTCTGAAAAACTTTGGCATCCGTGTTATCTCATCCCATCTCATAAATACAATAAATGTCAATCGTGACATGTACTTCAGTTAGCATTGGAGTAGGTTTCAATGCTAGCTTAAGGTAGCATATGGGAGTATCTTTTACATGTACCTAGACTCTATCCATCATATAATTGTTAATGCAACTCGGTTCTCGATCAACAAAGGTTGTATTTTTATCAAATTAAGTCATACTAGAAATCAATCAATGTCAACCTTAAGCACCTCGAACACTATATTGGTGCAATATGTGGGAATCTGATAAATTCAATTTCCACCCTTCAACATGATGAACATCAAATATCATACCAGACAACTAGAGGCAACCTTATTCAGTCACGTTGAAAAAGTAAACTCACCTCACTATCCCCAAGTTGACCTCGCTTCATCTCGGCTTCCATCACCAGTTTTGTAGTCAACCAATCAAGGCATAATCATTGAAAGGTTTTGCCATGGTTCAACCTAAAGGAGTGGATGCGAAAAATAGGTGATATCTTTTGGTCTGTCATCATCATTCTATATTGGTTACACATTAACCGATGTAGAAAGGTTTGACAATTATAGGCCACCTATAACATAACCGATCGGTTCATAATTGATGCAAAATACATTTTATAATTAAGTGATAAGATAAAAAATATATATATATTAGTCACCAATTTACTATATTTTTTAAAAATAAAAAAATTACCAATTCTTGACTTTCACAAGTGGGACAAATCCAACATAGGATTACCGATCCGGTCTAGTTTTCCTAAGGAAAATGTTAAACATGCATTTAATTTTTTCATTTATTTTTTTCCTTTTCTTATAATATCACATATTATATCACTCGATTATAAAGTGTATTTTATCAATGCTTTTTTTTTCTTGGTGTACAGTCAAAGGTCAAATAAAACAAGCATATACACCGTGTTAGCAAATTTTTTAGTAGCCAACAACAATTTGTGTGTGAACTGTGAAGGTCTATAAGGGAAATGTTCACTGCAACTTGAACACGTTAGCCTCATGAGGTCAACGCTCAACAGTCCTATGGTGTCCTTTTTCTTGAGTTTAACAATTTTCAATTCTAATACGTCAAGCTACGTTAGAGTGTGTGAGCCTACTTATTCGGATCTAAGTTCATGATTATCAATTGAGAATGAGCATGTCTGTCGTTTTATACCAGGCTTCTGCTAAATTAATTACTAAACTATTTACAAATGGAATTATTTGAATATTAGAAATCACCAAAGACTAAACAACATAAAATATTAAACATCACTCAATCATGCATGCCTATTATATTGATTTATTATTCCTTACATGTAATATTTTAAATAGATGGATCCCAAGTCGGAAGCATCGTGTCATGCAAAAAAAGATTATAAAAAACTTACAATGATATAGCGAATTGAATATTATCATTTCAGTATGGGTAAAATGTTTTATGAATATGTTCAGGAAACAACTAATTAAACGAAACTGAATGATGATATAAAGAAAAAGAAAAAGAAATAAATTATATGAACGTTAATTATTTTCTGAATATGACAAATATAATAATGCCATTTTAATTTCAGCTGGAAAATATTTGGTAAGAAATTTGGAATTTCGAAGACTCACGAAGGCAATTATATACAACTTACAACTTATTTGTTTTCTCTCTTATATTTCTTTAATGATCACGCAAAAGCTTTGGAACCATTGTTTAAATTTAAATGATTTAAATATATTTTTTATCCTTTAAATGAAGATTTATTTTTTTAGTCCCTTAAATTCCATAAAAAAATAGTTCTTTTTGCAATAAAAATATTGTCACAAATTATACATCAAAATCATAAAAAAAAATCAATGAAGAGAGGCTAAAACAATATTTTGCGAATATGAGAGATTAGGAAAAATAACAAAATTATTTTAAAAGTCCAGAAGACAGATCTTCAAATTTGAGAGAAAAAAACTTAATTAAATCAAACTAATTTCTTTAAAATTTACTATATTGAATTTCGTAACAACATAAATATGTCTTTTTGAATTTTTTTTTCTTTGCAAACTTAACTTAAATCTTGTCTCCTATTGTTTAAGTAGGGGTATAAGCAGATCATGTCGAACCTGCAAATTAACTCAATTCAATCCAATTCAATTATATTTTTCTGGGTTAAATTGGATTTATTTTAGTGAATTTGGGTTGGATATTATAGGTTTGGAGTTATGAATCTGACTAAATCCAAACCAACCAGAATATATAATAAACATGAAACAAAAAAAAAATACTAACATGATGCTTTATGAATATTATGAGTTGTTAAACAAGTTACATGTTGATGTTTTATCATTCATAATAAGCTATACTATGGTTTATTATATGAATACTGGAAGGTTTGTTATGAATATATATATATATATATATATATATATATATATATATTTCATATTGCACATGTTGTTAAAGATAATTGTTAATTAATATTCGAGTAAGAGATTGTGTTTGACTTCCTCTCTTAGATCTCATTTCAAAGAATAATTGTAAAATAAATTTTGAAAAGACTTAAATATATTTTTTTGTTAATGTAAGTTAGCATTTTTCACTTTTGATCCCTACAAGTTCATTTTCTTAATCTTAGACCTTGTAAGTTTGCATCTTTTTAATTTTGATTTATGTAAGATATTTTGTTCATTTTTAATCCATGTAAATTTACATTTTTTTCAATTTTATACTCATCCTGAATCCTCGTATACTTGACTCCATCTTCATTTCCCTCCATTAAAAATTATTACTATTTTATAACTATATACTTATATATATTTTTTGTCTAATTTTAAATCAAAAACTAATTTTAGATGTAATTAAATTGAATAAGTCATAAAAAGTACAATGATGTGAAGAAATAAACTTAGCGCATTAACCCAATAAAAAAAGCACTTGCTATTACACCTGAAGTTTTCTAAATACAAACCTCCTTACTTTTTCTTATTGCCCATTATACCCTTTAATTTGGTTAAAAGATACTTTCAAAAATTACTTTCCATAACCATATATCAATTTTAGAATGTAATTTCTGAAACTATATTTTAACAAAATACACAGTTTCAAAAACTACTTTTTGGAACAACATATAAAGCTCAATGTTTGTTACTTTTAAATCATATTTTCATTTTATCTTTATTTTTATTATTTAAATCCTAATTTTGGACCTCCAACTTCATTCATATTCATTATTTTGGCACACCTAATTTTCACTACCCAAAATTATTTTCCAAAACAACATATATCAATTTTGCAAAATACTTCCAAGAATTTTGTTTATCTTGTTAAAACATAGTTCTGCAATTATATATGTTATTCTAGAAAGTAATTTTTAGAATTATGTTTTAAAAAATACACAATTTTAGAAACTACTTTATGAAATTAATATATGTTGTTTCAAAAATTAGTTTCTAGAACTATGTGTATTTTTTACAGCATAGTTTCGGAAAGTACTTTGTGGAATTGATATATGTTGATTTAGAAAGTAATTTCTGAATTTATGTTTTAAGAAATAAAAGGGTATAATTGACAGTAAAAAATATAAAGAGAATGGAGGGTATACTTAATAAACATGAAAGTTTTTTAATAAACAAGCAAGAGTTGCTGCTTAAAAAGAAGAAAATTAATAATTTTAAACAGAGTTTAGACAAACAAATAAAAAATTAGAAAAGTACTTATTTTATTAAAAAAAATTAAGCAAACATGCTATATTTGATAGTAGAGTCTTCCAAGTTGGTGGAGTTTTATTTTACAGATAGTGAAATTGATGAGACATTTTATTTTTTTATTTTGTTTTGCTTTTTATTTTTCCTTTTATTCGACCTTTTCGGTACTTTTCCTTTTTGTCAATGGACACACATCTTCGCTTGTTTACAAACGGATCAACCAAGGCCTTTGTTATTCTCACCCTAAATACCAATTTTTTTAACAGTTTTTCAAGAAAGTGTAAATTTACTAATGTAAACTATTCACTATATCCCAACACTCCCTCTTGTGTCCTCTCTTATCTCTTATCGTTCACTCTCCCTACTCCAAACTCTCCATTTCCTTATTTTCACCCCATTTTGTTCGTGCTCGTCGCCAGCTCTTGTCCAACTCGTTGTAAGTAGTTCACCACCATAAGCAACTCACATTTCTAGTTCTTTTCAGGTTTCTTGTCATCATCATTCTCAGACAACATCTTTTTAAAAATTGCAAATGCAATGAAGTTAGACTACAAAATCACATTTTTGTTATGAAACTAATTTCATATACAAAATGGAAGCATGTTTCCATTCTATACCCGCATAAATGCAATTCACACGTCAATCAATTATTAGAAATTTGGTCAAATATGTTTTTAATTCTTCAACTATTCACAATTTTTGTTTTTAGTTATTCAACTAAATATTGTCTGGTCGATCTTGGTCTCAAACTATTTTTTCCATTTTATTTTTAGTCTCGATATTAAGTTCCTTTGTAAAATGATGATATCACAGTTGATTTGTAATAATGTTTTCTTTTGACAATTATAAACTGCCTAAATTGCTTGATTGAAACATTTAAACTTGTGGAACCATTTTTATAATTTTTAACCATGCTTCTAAAACCCAAATAATCAAGTACCGCAAAAGTTGCACCGCTATTCTCAAATTCGCTTCATTTTGAATATTCAACAACCTTAAAAATCAAATTCTACACATTCAATTGATTCACAAAGCAACTACAACATCAATCAATTTCAACTTAAAATATTAAATGTTATAACCTGAAGCACATAATTTCTAAAATCCATCAACATTCCAAAAACCCAAAATCATTATTCTTGCACAACGATTGTAGAAACTCTTTGCCAATGAAATCCATGGGATCATCTATATCAGCGTACCCTCCCTCACATTCGTCCACTGTTGGGGTTTCTCCCCCTTCTTGTTCTTGACAGAAGAAAAGAAAGAAAAAAAAGAAAAAAAATTTAAACTTAACGAATCAATCTTTATCGCGATTCACAAAGTTGGGGATTCTCTAGCTTCCGCGGTTGCTACTTACACTTCGATAGCAGCGTCATCAATGACAATTGCGTTGCCACCACCAAACCCTTTTGCTTCTTCAGATTGATATCTTTAGAAATTGGTTACGAAAACAAATTAGAAAAATGCAGAACCCAAGCCCTTCTTAGAATGGCATTTGAAGTATGTTTTCTCAAAAGACTTGGCCTTGGACTCGAACTCGTTGTAACGTGTAGTGAAGTTCACGATAGGGGTTTTCTTGAGGGAAGGTGGGAAGAGAGGCATGATTTTGCAGATTTCATACTTGGAACCTTCCTTCTCTATCATGAATATATAGTCGATTGGATCTTGGAACTCCGCTACGTTCGATTGGTACTTTGGCACCACCAACATCAATTCCAGCCATGGTAAAACGTCGTTGTTTCCATAACTGATATTTTTGTGAGCTAGGGTTTCTATTCTTCAGATGCTCTCACGGCAAAACCACCTCGCTTGCTCCTCGGCGTCGCCACCCTCCTCTCCGATGATGCCCAACCTGACTTTGTAGTGCTCACCTCAAGGACCTGATCCACCTCCATAGATTTGGTGGTGAGTGAACAATCAAGGCAACGCAGGTGAGGTTCTAGATTTCGTTGACTTTCAGGGACACACAAGGTTTGGCTTTCTTTGGCTTAATTTCCATTGACGAATCTAAGATTGTATTGGCTTTTAGGGATATATGATGAATTGATAAAGAAATCAGCGAAATGGCTAAACAAGATGGGAAATATCCAATGTATTTAAAAAAAAAAAATAGTATCACAACCTTTTTGTTGTTTGGTTGGCTTTCTGACCTTTAATTTGTCTTGGGGCATTAGAATAAAGTTAATGTATGGATTTCTTTTAATGAATTTTAAAGATGATGGGTTGTTTTCAATGGTGACATGTATATGAAAGATTTGAGATACAATAAGCATTTTTTTGTGATTTTTAACCATCATAAAATGATTCAATACATTTGAAATGTTTTGATTAAGCAATTTTTGTGTTTTTTAATAAATTAAAAAAAGTTATAGTTCAACTGTTATGTTATCATTTAACAAAGAAACTTAACAATAGGGACAAAAATGAAAAACGAAAATAGTTTAGGAATCAAGACCAATCAACATTTTATTGAGAGACTAATAACAAAAATCGTGAATAATTGAATGATTAAAAGCATGTTTTTTTGTTAAAAGTTTTATCCTGAGTGTTAGAAAAGAAACGATCAAGATCGCGTCGACTAAATCAAAGGTGCAAATCACCGTAATTCAAATACGAGAATTATTCCTAAGCCAATGAATCATTGAAAACTTTGACCTGTGCGTCATAAAAGAAATGGTCAAGATTGTATTGACTAAATCATGTGTCAATTCAAATGTGTGCATTGTACATATGTAAATGAACATTAAGTGCTTTGTTGAAGTGTAGTGTATCATTAAAAGCCCCCTTGATTAAAAAAAAAAAAAACATGAATTAAAAAAATATTTATAATTACACAATAAAAATGTGATTCCATCACGTGTGAATACCATATACAAAATGGGAATGCTAATGTTATGCATGTTACATAAATACACAATTGAAACACATTTTCCAATTATATTTGTCGAAAATGTGTCTCCATATATTAAGAGGTGCAATATAAATACACAATGAAAATATTTTTATATTAATTATAATACACATAAAAATATGTTTTCATCGTGTATTTATGTTGCATCACCTACCATATAAAAATGTTTTTTTTTGTTAAAAAAATGGATTTTTGTCCCAGGTATTTTTAAAAGTAGGAAATACCAAACATACTATGGGGTGGGAAGAGCATAAAGAATCCAATATGGCTCAAATACTTTTAAGGCCGAATAATTGGATCACTATAATCTTACTATGCTAAGCCAAGGCCCAATATTTGGATTTTGATATCTTCGGGTCTGTTCTATGTTGTTTTTCACTTCAAACAAGCGAGGATACCAGAAAGGCAGAAAGTAAAAAATACAATCTATAATGCAAAAAAAAAAAAAAATTATTTCAAAGCTTAAATAATTTCAAAAACATATAAAATAAAATTGGAACAAAGTTGACCATTTTATAAAGATACATTGGAAGCGGATGTTAGACTAATTTTGTAATTAAAATTAAGAGAAAAAAATGTTGCTTGTTTATATTTTTATTGGGCTAATGCCATGGTGTGGGTCCAATTTTAAGGTTGTTTCTTTCACCACCTATAAATTTCATGGGACACTTCTTTTACATTCCAGAAAGAATAATCAACTATAGTTTTACATTATGGATTATCTTTTTTTCAAAATGTCAAGGGAGTGACGCTTTTCTATTTTGGGAAGGACAATCCGAAATGTAATTTTACATTTCAAATTATTTTTTCAGAAAATAAAGGGAGTGCTGCATGAGATTTATGAAGTGTAGGAAAAAAAACACACATTACACTATCCTTTTACTTGAAATTTTGAGATCAATGTTGGGCCTCCGTCCAAATTATAGTCATCCAATGATTTCAAGCTAAAACCCTATATGCTATGCACATTTTCCATTTTCATGTTCTATCTTTTATTTTTATTTTTATTTTTTAACTTTTAAGGCCTCAAATGCCAAATGAAGAGTTGGCCCTCTTCATGAAGGAGACGTGCATGGCTTAAGATTTTTGCCCCAAGATCCGAAAAATCCGAAATTGGTACACTATTAGAATTTATCTCATTACGTGCGGATTTTCATCCACAAGAAAATTTGCAGAAAATATCTTATAATTAATATAGTTGCAGAAAAATCTGCAAGAATTTCTTGCAGATTATTTTTCAGAAAAAATTGCAAAAATTTCCTATGAAATAACTTTTGCATAAAAATCAGCAAAAAAATTTCTGTAAATTTTGTTCCACAGAAAAATTCGCAGAAATTTCCTTGTGATTTTTTTTTCTCTCAACAAAATCTGCAGAAAAATAACATTTTTCTAGTAGTGGTATGCCTAATAAGATGAGGGTAAAAAAATTCAAGTTATTTTACGTCAACAGGAAATTTGTATTACTTTCTTAACAAAAAGAAAGATCAAAAGATTAAAGGAGGTTTTGAGAACATTTAAATCAACTGCAAAGTGCAAAGCAATACATAAATCACTAACCAGGTAAATGATGAAAAAAACAAAAATCAAATACATTCCTCACTTAACGGTTTTACTATACCTTTCTATTGTACAGTGAAATACTTGAATAGGTTCAACTAAAATCACACCTGATTTGACTTGGTCCTTCATTAATTGGAACAATAGTTCATGGACCAAAATCCGAAAAACAATAATACATATATTTTCAGTGTATTATATACAATGTTGAACTTAGGCATATGTACTAGAGTGTATATGTTCATAATGTCTTAATGGTGGAATTGTAGACTCGAAATATGATTGTGATTGAGCATCCTCCACCACCCACCACCCCCATATAAACGCGCAGGAGACAAGAAGGTCCGTGACATTAACTTAAACAGACTTTCTATTGTTGCTAGTTCTATACACATGTAATTGTGCCCTAAACTCGTGGCCAATGAATACGTGCACACCACTGGCATATTGCAACCAACCAATCCTGCTGGCTAGATAAGGACGAGAACATACATGCGTGTAAATAATTGAATATGACCTTTTCTCTTAGGAGGAGATGTTTGTTAGAAGAGAAATTTTAAATTTTTTTATAATTTTTGAGTTGAAAAATGTTAGTTTTTCATATTTGATATTCGTGTTAAAAAAATAAGATTTTTGGAAAATAATGTTTATCAAGAATATTTTTAATAAGTTTTTTATGAATTTTTTTTATGGAAGATGTGAGAATCTTTTTTTTTAGTTTAATTTTTTTATTATAGTGAAAATATCATGTTATTCTTATTAATTTGATAAATAATTAAAATATCTAGTACAAATATCATATAACTCTTTGATTAGTAGGAAACTTAATAAAATATTTCTGATGACCAACTAAACAAATCTTATTCATTTCCATATAATATGATTATGAGATTTATGATTCTCATATATGAAAAAACTTTCCCCTTATCAAATGTCTTCTAAGAGAAATGTTAGGGTCGCATTCTCTAAAACAAATGGGATAACAAAAAATAGTCTAATTTTGTTATTGATATTTATTAAAAAGGCGGATGTTGATATAAAATATATATATATATATATATATATTATTTGTTGTTAATTTTAGATTTGATTTTTTGAAAAACTTATTACACATTTAATTGACTCGCCTTTGAAACAGAAATTGTTCTTTGGTGTTTTTAATAAAGTGTATTTTGTAAATTAATCTGTTACTCTTTTTGTCTCGTTTTATTTATGGTTTAAGCCTTAAAGTAATGCACACACACTATGCTAAAATACTTAATTATAAAAAAATTAATTATATTAATTCTCATAATAAAATATATACCCTTATTCCACAAATGATAAATTATACTATACAGTTCTTTCTTAAAAGGAGGAAAATTATTTCATTATGAATCATAAAACGGATACAATTGGGAGTTATATAACTAGAACTGTATAGTGTAGCCAACTGTACGCTAATATTTGTTTGTGCTAAAATTTCTAGTTCTCTTGCCTATCTTGATTTCATTTGGTTCATTTATGTGCAGAAAGAGAAGTCATCATAATTTTTTTGAACAGATAATGGTGATTACTCTTAATTTTTAATGTGTTATTGTTGATTTTAACTAGATTCTAACTTGACCTAGATAAGCTTTTATAAGTATACTATAGACTATTTTTTAATGTGTTTGAGTCGAGACTGTTAATTTTAACTAGATTCTAAGAGTATCTCTAATGGGAGAAATCTAATTGGGTTTCTTAATCAATTTTTTATGACTTCGTAGTACTTTTTGTGATCCCCATAACGTCATGTTACTCTTAAGAAACTCATTCAATATTTTGCTCCAATGCAAGAAATCATAAGGAACTCAAATTAATAAAACTTAACATTTTTCAATTTTCATAAATATAAATTAAAATAAATAAAAAGAAATGTGTAACAATGTAAAATTAAATTTTACATAATAATAAATAATTAAACACAATAATATCAATGTTTTAAAACATAATTCCATATTTAAAAAAAAATGAGCCAAAATGAGTAAAGTAAGAATTAAAGGGGGTGCAAGAAGCAAAAAAAATGGATTGTGACAATTTGAAGAAGCCACGATTAGATTTATGAAAAATGGAAGTGCAGAGGTAAATAAAAAAAGTGGAAGTGTTTTACACCTCCAACGTTACAAATTACGATCCCAATCCAGGAGCTTCTTTGTTTTTTACCCCTTCAGAAAACCTCTTTCCCTCTTTCTCTCCACATCGGTGGACCTCTCTTTTTCTTTCTTTCCCTCTTCAATGCGTCACGGTCCTTGTTGTTCTCTCGTCGCCACTGTCCTTGCATGGTCCAACGTTGCCGCCGCCGTCGTCACCGTCATCATCTTCCTCGAGCAAGGAGGTATGTTGTAGGTAGTTATTTTCCCTCTTTATTTTCCTGTGGTGATTGAGTTTTTAATATTATTTTATTGTGTAAGGAGCGGTGCTTATATAAGAAACCGCTCCTCCTTCTTCAAGCTTCGGTTCCGCCATGTAGGATTGCTCCAACGCTGTTTTTTTTCAAGATACGGGTTCTTCCTATTAAGGAACTCTCCAAGCTCCTGCGTTGGAGATGCTCTAATTGAAATTGATCGAGTTGAGCTTAATTTTGCACTACAACAAAATTCTTTCATTGTGAATCAAAAATAAAAATAAAAAACAAAATTTATTAGTTTATCAAAAATCAGAGAGAAAATTGATAAACATGATGTGCATCATTCTTATTTTTTTAACAAACTCAAAGAAGTGTCAAGTATATACAAAGGAGAATGTTGTAAAATATAGGAACACTTCACACTTAACCAAGAGGGGGGTGAATTGGTTAGACTTGATAAATTAAAAATTTCTTAAACAAAATCAGAGTTTCCCTTAGGATTTTTATCACTTTTGAAACCAAGAATCCTTATTCAATCAATTGTTCAGCCTAAGGTATCCAATAGCTCAAAATTGAATTGATAAGCAAAGCAAGACAATCAAGATGGACAAAATATAATCAAAAAAGAAATTAAAATCAAAGCACAAAAGATTTATACTGGTTCACTTCAAACACTATGAAGCTACATCCAATTTTCTTCCACTCAACACTAAAATGGAATTCCACTATTGCAATTTTTTGTTCTTACAAGTAATTACAAAGTCTCTCTTTATCAACTCTAGATAAAGTTTGGAAATCTAAAATAATATTAGACTCTTAGAGACAAACCCACTGAGAACACTACTCAGCACAACCCCTAGAGAAACTCTATCTCTAGTTTACAAGCAAGAAACCCAATTACAATAGACTATTCAAAACAGATTCAGAAAAGAATTACAACTACAGAGTTAAGGAAAGAAATCACCTGATGATCTAGTGAATGATATGCACATGAATGAATATACCAGGTTGAATGATGAAATTAAAACTCAGAACATCTCCTTCCTTAAACTTTTAAAAGAATCTTCTTACTTCAAGAATCACTTAAAAACCCATAAGTGTTTTAGTGAAAGTAAGAACTCATAGAACCTAGAAAATCACCAAGAATGTGTTTAGAAAGCTTATGTAGGCTCAGAATATGAATTGATCAAGTTACAAAATAAGCTGAGCAAGAGTTCTATTTATAAAAAACTTTTGTAACTGTCAGTAATCGATTAAACGCGTCCAATAATCGATTATTTCACTTATGTAATCGATTAAATCAACCATGTAATCGATTAAAGTGTTCTACAGAATTTTGGATATAGGCAACGAACAGAATAATCGATTATTCCTTCTTGTAATCGATTAAGACATGAAGCTTCATAAACTTGAAATACACTGTGTAATCGATTACGGATTCTGGTAATCGATTAAGACAGGAAACTTCATAAACTTGAAATACATTGTGTAATCGATTACGGATTCTGGTAATCGATTAATGTAGCAAATCATGTTAAGCACAGACATATGATGTAATCGATTACTAACCTTGGTAATCGATTAAGACAGGAAGCTGATTTTTTCTGTTTAGCCTATGTAATCGATTACGATCTGTTGGTAATCATTAAAATGTTCATCAAGGCAGTTTATATGTAAACGTAGGTAAAATAATCGATTAATCCGATACGTAATCGATTACATTGTTCTTGAAAAGTTTTCTAGAATGAACTAAGAACAAAATAATCGATTATTATTACTTTTATGTAATCGATTAAATCAATAAAAAAATATAATTTTCCAAAAAACTTTGATTCAATTCAAAAACTTAATCAATTTATCAAAGCCTTGTGAATCTTATAACTCAAATTAAAAGACTTAATGAATGATGTGAATGCAATGCACTTGGATCACCAAAAATGTTTCTTCCTTTTACATTGAATCACACATGAATCTTCAAGGCTTCAAGGCATGTTGAAAGTTCAAAACTAAGCTTGATTCTTTATCCATTCTTCAAGTGACTCCTTTGAAACCAACAAATGTCACACCAATTGGCGTGAGTCAGCTAACAGAATGAGGTGCACGGCCTAACAGAAAACACATGCAATAAAATCCTAACAGAAAAAGATATTCTCACTAATAACAAAAATAAAAACTAATTACAAATAAAGAAAATATAGAATATATACTAAGAGCCCCCCTCAAGATGGAGAGTAAATGTTTAAGACTCCCATCTTGGAAACCAGAATAGAGAACTTCGATCGTAGCAGGGCCTTGGTGAAAAGATCAGCAATTTGTTTAGAGGAAGGAACAGGGAAAGTCTTCAAATGACCCTTGAGAATGTGCTCACGAACAAGATGACAATCAATTTCTATGTGCTTCGTTCGCTTATGGAAGACTGGATTGGCTACTATATGAAGAGCAGATTGATTGTCACAGAAAAGATGAGCAGGACCCGAGTGCAAAACAAGAAAATCCTTGAGAAGGGAGAATAACCAAAGTATCTCGCAGGTAACATTAGCCATGGACCTGTACTCAACCTTTGTGGAGGAGCGGGAAACCATTTTTTGTTTTCTTTGATTTCCATGAAATGAGTGAATCTCCTAGAAAAGCACAGTAACCAAATATGGAACGTCGAGTTTCAGGGCAAGTGGCCTAATCAGAATCACAAAAGCATTTAATTAAATATAAGACTTAGAGGAGTAAAACAATCCTTGACCAACGGTATGTTTAATATAGCTAAGAAGCCTATGAGCAGCCTGAAGATTTGGCTTACGAGGGAAAGCCATGAATTGACTGAGATGTGTGACAACATAACAAAGGTCAGGTCTTGTAATAGTGAGATAGAGAAAGACGACCAATGAGTCTTCTATACATGGAAGGATCGGATAAAAGCTCACCATCAATAGAAGATAAGCGAAGACCAACATCCATAGGAGAAGTTCTAGGCTTACAATCCATCTGACCAGAATCCTTAAGTATCTCTAAAGCATAGTGATGCTAGCATACTGAAATACCTCTGGAGCTACGAGCAACCTCAAGACCAAGAAAATACTTTAAACAACCAAGGTTTTTTAATTTGAACTTGTTGTGAAGACTGTCAGTCAGAATCTGCACTTCATGAGAATTGTTAGAAGCAACAATTATGTCATCAACATAAACCAACATAGCAACAAAACAAGTATTAGTAGAATGAAAAAAAAAGTGAGTGATCTGAATTTGATTGATGAAATCCAAGATCCAACAATGTAAAAGAGAATTTGGCAAACCACTGCCTTAAAGCCTGATGAAGTCCATACAGAGACTTGTGAAGACGACAAACTACATTAGGAGGAAGAGAAGCTTGTTGTATAGAATAGCCAGGAGGAAGATGCATGTAAACCTCCTCAAGCAATTCCCCATGTAGGAATGCATTATTTACATCCATCTGAACAAGGGTCCAATTTTTAATCGCAACAAGAGCAAAATGAGTTCTAACAGTGGTTAGCTTAGCCACCGGAGAAAAAGTATCCATGAAGTCAGTTCCTTCTTGTTGGTTAAACCCCTTGGCAACCAAACGAGCTTTATAACGCTCAAGGGATCCATCAGATTTATACTTAACCTTGTAAACCCAAATACAGCCAACAACATGTTTTCCTTTAGGAAGAGAGACAATAGACTAAGTTCTGTTTAATTTAAGAGTTGATAATTCATCAGCCATAGCAGCTTGCCACTTAGGCAATTGAGATGCCTCAGAAAAGGTAGAAGGCTCATAACAAGATGAAATGGAATTAATGAAAGCCATATGTGAGGAAGAAATTTTATGATAAGATAAGGAATTAGCAAGGGGGTGGGTTTGTAGATCAAGGAGCTTGTAACCTTTGTAACCAGAGGGATAACTAAGAAAAATAGTTGGGAGAGCTGTAGGTGAAAATTTGTGTCGTGTTTTGGGCAAGGTAGAATTGTAACAAAGACAATCAAAGACCCGTAAGTGAGAATATGAATGAGACTTATGACAGAGAAGTTCAAAAGGTGACTTGGAGCCTAAGAGAGGGGAAGAGGTGCCGTTAATCAAATACACAGCTGTGAGAACACAATCTTGCCAATATGGCAACGGAATATGAGAATGGAAATGCAAGGTCTTGGCTACATTGAGAAGATGTTGGTGTTTGTGCTCAACAACAGATTTTTGTTGTGGTCTATCAACACATGAATGGTAAATTTGAATACCTTTAAAAGAGAAAAAAATTAGTCAAGTGAAACTTAGGAGCATTATCACATCAAATTTCCTTGATTGGGATATTATACTGAGTGTAAATTAAATTGTAAAAATATGGAAAAACTGGGGAGAAATCAAACTTTGCACGTAGAAAATAAGTCCATGTAAAACGAGTAGAATCATCAACCAAAGTTAAAAAATAGCTAGATCCTTTAACATAAATGGGGTTGAAAGGACCCCAAATATCACAATGCAAAAGATCAAAAGGAGAATCAGTTAGTTTAGGATTTAAAATAAATGGGAGACGTTTTTGTTTTGCAAGTAGACAAATAGAGAAATGATGTGAGACATGTAAATTATCAGAGAAACCCAAAATTGATTTCATGGAATTCAAGACAGAAACAGACAAATATCCTAAACGTGAGTGACAGAGAACTGGATCACGAACAGTAAAAGATAAATAACAGGGTGGGGGAACATTTACAAGGGGAAAAGATGACTACTATAAAGAACGTAAAGATCTCTATGTCTTCTAGCAATCCCAATCGTCGTTGGTGAAGCACTGTTCTGAAGAAAACAGTGGGAGGAGGAAAACTTAGCTAAAATTGGAGAGTCTCGCGTTAATGCACTAATGGAAAGGAGATTGAACATAAAGGAAGGACACAAAGAACATTAAAAAGATGAAAAGAATCAGAGAGTGACACATAACCAATATTGGATACAAAATCAGAGGAACCATTAGGGAAGACAACCATAGAATTAGAAGGAGAAGAAGAGGCAAAAAAAGAAGAATTAACACAAACACTGTGTGTAGCACCAGTATCCATAACCCAAAAAGATTGAGGAAGAGAACGAGAAGACATACCACTAACACTCGCAATGGAAGGAGTATACCCAACAACAGACGAAGCCAAAGAGGAAAATGGTGGTGCAGAACCCTGTTGAATGAGCGTTAACAGTTGATTATACTGTGTAGGGGTAAAAGCCAGGGGGAATCGCCGGTGGAGGAAGGAGCCAACGAAGGAAATTGAGGAAATTGACTAGGGTTAGGGAAAACAGACTGAAACGAATGGGCCTAGGGTGAGTTGGGTGGGAAATTGGGTCGAGTAGCTTTGGGCTTATAGCCAGGTGGGTATCCATGGAGTTTAAAATATTTGTCACAGATATGACCCGAAATGTGACAATAGGTGCAAATTGATCGAGAGCAACGTTGAGTGGTGGCAGCCATAGATGAAAGTGAAGAATCAGAGGAAACAGAGTTGAATAAAGGCGTTTCCAGATGGTAGGTGCAGGAAGAGAAAAATAAAGTTGTTGTTGTCGTTCTTCCTGAAGTATCAAGGAGAACACCTTAGCAAGTGATGGAAGAGGGTCAAGCAACAAAATCTGAGCTCGAGCCAAGGAAAAAGAGTCATTGAGTCCAATCAAAAATTGTAGAACATGATCTTGCTCCCTTTGTGTTTGAACGAGACGAAGAGCACCACATGTACATGTAGGCAGAGGAAGGTAATCGTGAAGCTCATCCCACAGTGACTTGATCTTAGTGTAATAGCCATTGACATCCATAGAACCTTGACAGAGAGATGATATTTGTTGCTTAAGCTGGAAAATGCGCGGTCCATTAGCTTCAGTGAAACATGTGGTTAGATCAGACCACACTTCATAAGCATTGAAGAAGTAGAGAAGACTATCAGCAATCTCCTTGGAAATCGAATTTAAAACCCATGAGATAACCATGGAGTTGCAGCAAAGCCAAGTCGAGAATAAAAGATCTGAAGCTGGAGGTCATAAAATGCAGCCATCGACAAATGATAACTTATTCTTAGTAGTCAGAGCAAGAAGCATAGCACGACGCCAAGAATTAAAGGTAGATCCAAAAAGGGTATGAGGCACCAAAATCAAATCAGGATGATCACCACTCTGAAGAAAATAAGGACTAGAGTTGTCTTCCATGGAAGCGGAAGAATAAGAAGCAGAATCGATACGATTGGCATTATTACCATGAGCCATAGATTAAAAATGAGCCATGAATTAAAAATGGTAAGAACTGAAAAACGAAAAAGATACTTCTGATACCATATTAGTTTATCAGAAATCAGAGAGAAAATTGATAAACGTGATGTGTATCATTTTTTTTTTAACAAACTTAGATAAATGTCAAGTATATACAAAGGAGAATGCCACACCAATTGACGTGAGTCAGCTGACAGAATGAGATGCACGTCCTAACAGAAAACACGTGCAATACAATCCTAACAGAAAAAGATATTCTCACTAATAACAAAAATAAAAACTAATTACAAAAATAAAGAAAATATAGTGAGTCAGCTAACGCAATGAGATGCACGTCCTAACAGAAAACACTTGCAATACAATACTAACAGAAAAAGATATTCTCACTAATAGCAAAAATAAAGAAAATATAGAATATATACTAAGAAAATTCTTTCATTAATTTAATAGTCAGTCTATGGTAATAGCAGTGTTATAAAACCTGGTTCGGTCCGTCCGGTCGGATCGGTTCAACCGAAATCCGGTGGTATAGCCAGATCGAGTGTCCTATCGGACCGTTCAAGCAAATGACTCGGGATGACCCGGTCAAACCCGACTGGTTTTGATGAAACTCGGTGACCCGGACCGGTTTTTAAAACCTGGACTGAGTTGTGCCACCGTCGCCGGCATTGCCTCTAACGTGGAAGAGGAAGTGGAAGCACTGAAGTGAAAGAGGAAGTGGGAGGAGGAAGCAGAAGAGGAAGCAAAAAGCACACGCACATAAGAAAAATGAGGCGTAACAAAAGTAAATCTTAAGCAAAAAAATAGCAAGCACAAACGCAAATAGACATGCACTGCGACACAGCAACAACAAAGACAAAACCAAATTTGCAATGAAGAGACGTGTCCTAATTTGAAGGAAATAGCAACAACAAAGGCAATAGCAAGCACAAAGACAAAAGCAAAGGCGCATCGGCAGCTTTGAAGAGGAAAGCGCTGGAAGTGGAAGACATGCTTATATATTGGGAATTAGGGCAACTATTATACGGGCCGAATATGCTTCCTGCACCCCATTATTGCTTATTACACTTCTTTTAGTTTTTTTTAAAATTAAACACTGGACTTATGTTTTAATTTAAGTAGTTGTTATTTACATTTTTTATTTATTAATATATTTTACTTATGTTATTAATTTTAATACTTATATATAATATAATTTTAAAATTTTTAATATAGACCGAATCAATCCAGACCAATTACTAATCTACCGATTAGACCACTAACCCGCTGACCCAATACTTTGACCGGGTCGATGACCGAGTCAGATTTTATAACATTGGGTAATGGTAGGTAGAGCTTGTTGGCTATCATGTTTGTGAGAGATCTTGATCTTGTTAATGATTAATAATTATAATATTATGTATAGACTTAGATTTGCCAACTAGCCAGTAGCCATCAACAAGGTTAGGTTTATAGTAAACAGATAAGGAGAAAGGTAACCAATTATCAATCGCCGATATGGTTTCCCAATATATCATATAAAAATTAGACAAGAATTCTATAATACATACATGAAATAATGTTAAGGCTAGTAGTGTAGATTGTAGAAGCAAAACATGTGATTGAATGATTGATTTGATTTACCTGTAGTCGTGCACAGTCATGTGGATTATTTGAAATAAAATAATGTTTATTACCTCACGTGTATAAATAGAACAACAACTTTTCTTTTCTTGTAAAGCTAAGTATTAACGCGAAATTTCATTCTATACGTACGGAAGTGTCTAAATCTCTAGCACTATACATATGTACTGAAAAGTGTTAATCCCGGAAATGACTTGAGTTTTGTGCAAATCTGTCTCTTATTTAATCCATTGTTCATTATCCAAAGAGCAGAATTAGTGGCAGAAAAGCTTATAATGATAAGTAACACTTTTTAGGGAAATGATTGTTTATTATAAAAGAAAGCGTGTGTGTATATATATTGCTGCAGACAAATCACGAGTTTTAACCTTAATATTAATAATAATAATAATGATGATAATAAATTATACAAATAATACATGTATCAAAATATTTAGCAAAATGATATAAATTTCTATGTCAATGATAGAAATTAATCCTCTCCAAACCAATTTTTCAATATGCATTCCATTTTGTTTTTTTGCTTTTAATGTTAAAAAATCGATTTCACATCAATTGATTTCTTAACTTATTTCAATTTCATTTTTTAGAATTATATTTTTCCTTTTTTCTACATGGATTTTTCAATGTGTCATTTATTTGTTTTTGTTTTTTAAAATTCTATATTTTTTTGTTTTTTGATTTATTTTCTTCCGTGGGTTTTCATTTTCTTTTCATTTCTATTTTTTAAAATTATTCTAATCTTGCTATAAAAATAATTTATTGTTAATAAAATTTATATTTAACCCACAGATTTGATTCAACTAAACAAGATATTAAGTTAACAAAACATTCTAAAAAATATTTTTTAAAAAATAAATATACAATTATGAAAATATGCTAGATACGACGAAAAAAAACCCTAATTAGGTTAGTCTACACCGATTAAAAAAATTAGGGTAGTGTCCCAACCAAATCCGCATACAGCAGCACCCCACCACAATCAAATTAAAAACTGATAATAAAAAGAGGATAAAAAAATTTGGAGGGGCTAGACTAAGATCCAACAACGAAGTCAGTAGAATCTTTTAGAAAATGCTTAATTCAACATCTTTCATCGAAAATAACATGTTTTGTAAATAAATCTTCATTTTTATTACAAAATTTAGAATCATTATGTTTTTTTTTTCTCGAAATAACTCCTGAGAACCATATTTCAGTACTTATTTTTTTTTTGTTAAGATTATTGCAAAATTCGAATAACTTGAATTTTTACAATTTGAAGTGTGAAAAGCTGGTTCAAATAAAAAAATTCACGTTCCTGAATCTTGTAATTTTTGGGTCACACGAACTTAAAAATACTTTTATTTATTGTTTAGAATCACTTTTTTGAGAAGTTATTCTAAGTCTTTGAAACTTACAAATTTCCACCATCAACCATCTCATGTTGAGAATTTTTTTTAACGGCACTTGAAGAAAATAATAAGAACATTAAACACCACAAAGTATACATACCTACTAATAGTGGAAATTTTTTATATTCCTGCATACAAATCTTCATTTTCATTACAAAGTGCAAAATTGTTATGTTTTTTTTATTATAAAAAATTGTTATTGAAAACTTTGTTTTAGTACTTATTTTTTCGTTAAGATTATTGCAGAATTTGCAAAATTTAATATTTCACAATTTGAAGCATGGAAAGTAACTTGTTCGAATAAAAAGAATTCAAATTCCTGATCGAATTTTATGATTCTAAGTCTTATAAACTTAAAAATATTTTTATTTATTTATTAGAATCAGAGAAGTTATATGATAAGTTTTCTTAAGTTTTAGAAACTTATTTATAAATTTTCACAGTCAATCATTCCCGTTTGTTTTTCATTTTGTCAACAAGTATTAATTGTTAATATCATTAATTTTTTATTAAAAGAGAAATTTAAACACATAATATCTCTTTCTTTCCTTCTCCCTTCATCATGACCAACCTTATATTTCTTACCGTCAATATCCCCCAAGTTAGAATTTTTTTAACGGCACTTGTAGACAATAATAAGAACATTAAAGACCACAAAGTATGCATACCTAATAATATATAGTGGATACACGTACACAGACCCACCATAAGTACGTAATCTTTGCAAGTCCAATTTCAGCATACTGATATTGGAATGAAATAAACGATTTTCTCAATAAGGGTGTACCACGTTCATTATTAATTGAACTTTGGAAAGAGAAGGAAGGGGAAACAAAAATAAGAATGATGAAAATTGAAATGTAGGTTCAGAGTCATAGACAGCTATCATCAATAAATCACCCAAATAATTTGCAATCATGTGCTTTCATAACACGCGTTTAATTAATTAGACCAAAACCAAAGGGAAAATTATCCACCCTCTTCCTTTTATTCTCCCATGGCTCCGGCAGTTGCGGGTTAGAGAGAGAGAGAGAGAGTTTAGAGAGATAAAGAATGCAAATTATTAACAATAATGGGTTATTCTAATATTGCAGGACATGGCATCATACACCTCCATTTTCCCTGGCTCTCCTTAACCCACTGGCTTATTTTTGTTTATATTGTTATTTATTAGTTTATTACATTCTCACGACATGTACCTAAAAGAAGTCAATTCAGTTTGTTTTTGTTTTAATTAAAAAAAATGCACATGATGAGTTTTTACATTACAGTTATTTGTGTAGGAATGCTATTAATTTTATAATATCAATCCGTGGATGTCTAAAAAAAAAAATCAATATGTGGATGTTAAAACAAATTTGAAATTTTATCCATAACCCGCTCATTTTGATAAGGAATTGTTTGTTTGACTCCACAATAGTGCTTTTAAGATTGTGTTTAAGTAATTTATTATTTTTCCAAAAAATTATCTACTATAGCTTTTAAATAGTCTATTTTCTTTTTAAATTTTATTTTAAAACACCCAAATTTATTGGAAGTAATATTATGAAGAAATTAATAATTTGATCTCTAAATTCCACAAACTTAATCTTTTAATTTCTACACTTGAAAATTATTCATTTTAATTTTGTTCTATGTACAAACACAATTGGATCATTCCGTCTTTGTCATTACATAATTTTTACCTTTTAGTTCTTATCATTTTATAATGACATAGACCAAAAGAAATCCAAAAGTAGTTTTACAATAAAGTGTAGGTTAATTTTCTGCTTTGAAAAATATAAATGTACGTTAATTTTTTGTTCATTGTCTAAAAATTCTTTCAATAATTATCTTCTGCATGTTTTACGGTTAAATTGAGATTGAATTATTTCAATATTTTTTTTAAAAAAAGATTAAAAATAATATCAACAGTGAAGATGTTAATCATCCATTGAATTTCCTCTGTCTTTCACACAATCATTTAGATCTATTTCCTTATTACCCCATAAAAATAGAAGAAATCCAAGGTGAATCTTGTCAAGAGATAATTTAATCAACTAACACATTCTTCGCTCTCTCCCCCTCTAACTGTATCCTTTTCTCTCTCGTTCTCATCTTGTCCATGTCTATATTCAACAAATAAAAACTAGAGGCAAATCCAATCTCAATTAGAAATAGCAAACCCCACAAAGATAAAAGTGGCAAATCCATATATTTAGAATAAAAAATAATAGCAGCAAAAGTACACAGAAAAGAAAAGAGAGAATAAGGAAGACAGAAAAATAAAATGAAAAAAACCAAGACAGAGATAGAGCGTAGCTGTTTCAACGGCCACCTCCATCTCCACCTCACAACACCAGTTGGCTACTCCTCCATCGTTCCCACCTAACCTCCATTTTCTCACTAACAAAAATAAGAAAACCCCAAACCAACAAAAACACAACAGGGTGGGGGAAAAGGAAAAAAAAAAAAACCTGGGTTACCCTAAATCCAAACCACACCTCACAAAACAAAATAACAGGATCCTAAAAAATCAACCAATTCATTCCCATTTCCCTCCCAAACCAAACACAGTAAACACACTTTTTCTTTTTCTTTTCTGTCTCTCCTAATGCCACCTCCTTAGAAATCATTCAATCTTTTTATTTATTCATTCATCATTTACTTTAACAAGTTGTTAGAAAATGCAACACAAAATCTTCGCCACAATGCGTAGCTTGAAGATCATGGACGGTTGCAAGGGCACTCAGGTCTACGCCATCAACCCCTCCGGCGCCGGTGGCGCCGACGGCGCCACCGGCGGTGGAATCGGTGAGAAGCTTCTCCAACAGCTCCACGACCACATCAAAAGCCAAACCCTTAGAACCAAATCGGTTCGGAACTCGCAAGCTCTGAACCTTACGACGCCGTCGGAGGTTGTCCTCTCCGACGGGTCAATTCTTCCTTATGGCCTCTCCATGACGGACCTTCTGGAGCCCAAAATTGAACCTTCCTTGATGTCGGTGGACTTCGTCGAAACTCTCGCCGGAGTCCACCGCCGCACCGGGGATTGCCCCCAGTTCGACCGTTCCGAGGTCTACCTGGAGCAATGCGCGGTGTTTCAGGGGCTGGCCGACCCGAAGCTCTTCCGCCGCAGCCTCCGCGCCGCCCGGCAGCATGCCGTTCACGTGCACGCCAAGGTCGTGCTCGCGGCGTGGCTGCGCCACGAGCGGCGTGAGGACGAGCTCATTGGCTCCTCCTCGAGGGACTGCAGCGGGAGGAACCTTGAGTGCCCCCGCGCCACGCTCGCTCCGGGCTACAACCCAGAGTCGGTGTTTGATGCCTGCACGTGCACGCATGCACGTGCAGGGAATCATGATATTGATGATGATGCAATGACAATAGTGGTTGATGAACAATGCTCCACCTCAGAGGAGGAGGAGGAGGAGGAGGAGGATGGTGACATGTCTTTTTTTGTTGGTGATGATGAGATTAGGTGTAATAGGTTCAATATGGCCTCACTTTCAAGGCCCTTTAAGACAATGTTGTATGGTGGATTCGTAGAGTCAAAGCGGGAGAAGATAAATTTTTCGCAGAATTGTTTTTCTGTTGAGGCATTGAGGGCTGCTGAGGTGTTCAGTAGGAGTAAGAGGTTGAGCCATTTGGAGCCCGGGGTTGTTTTGGAGTTGCTATCTTTGGCAAACCGGTTTTGTTGCGAGGAGATGAAGAATGCTTGTGACGTGCATTTAGCGTTGCTGGTTTGTGACATAGATGATGCCTTGTTGCTTGTTGAGTATGGATTGGAGGAGACCGCATATCTGCTTGTGGCGGCTTGCTTGCAGGTGTTTCTCCGGGAGCTTCCCGGTTCATTGCAGAGTTCGAGTGTTGTGAAGATGTTTTGTAGTCCAGAGGGTAGGGATAGGCTGGCTCTGGCAGGGCACGTGTCGTTTGTGTTGTATTATTTTTTGAGTCAGATTGCAATGGAGGAAGAGATGAGGTCGAACACCACTGTGATGCTGTTGGAGAGGTTAGTGGAGTGCGCAATGGATGGTTGGGAGAAGCAAATTGCGTTTCACCTATTGGGTGTTGTTATGCTTGAGAGAAAAGAATATAAAGATGCACAACATTGGTTTCAGGCAGCGGTGGATGCAGGGCATGTTTATTCTTTAGTGGGAGTTGCAAGGGCAAAATATAAGCGTGGTCACACGTATTCAGCATATAAGTTGATGAACTCGCTTATTTCTGATCATAAACCGGTTGGGTGGATGTATCAGGAAAGGTCTTTGTATTGTGTTGGGAAGGAGAAATTGATGGACTTGATGTCTGCAACTGAGTTGGATCCAACTCTTTCCTTTCCTTATAAATTCCGGGCTGTTTCTTTCCTGGAGGAAAACAAGATTGGACCTGCCATTGCAGAAATCAACAAAATAATCGGTTTCAGGGTTTCTCCAGACTGCCTAGAATTGAGAGCTTGGTTCTTGATTGCCATGGAAGATTATGAAGGGGCCCTCAGGGATGTCCGGGCAATTTTGACGTTGGATCCAAATTATATGATGTTCTATGGGCATATGCATGGTGATCAGTTGGTAGAACTTCTCCAACCTGTTGTTCAGCAGTGGAGTCAGGCTGATTGCTGGATGCAGTTGTATGACCGATGGTCCTCTGTTGATGATATTGGTTCTTTGGCTGTTGTACACCAGATGTTAGCAAATGATCCGGGGAAAAGTCTTTTACGTTTTCGGCAATCTCTCCTTCTGCTACGGTGAGTGTAATCCCTACATTAATTCAGTTATAACTTATCTCGTTAGTGAGTTCTGATATAGATTCTAGTTTGACTTCATAATTTTCTCCATGCATGAATTCTCTGTGAATGAATTGGCTAATGTGGGTTGTTTTTTACTTTCCCTATTATCCGTGACGAGTAATATCAAAATCTGGCTAGAAATATTTTGTTGATCCTTTTCATTTTTAACTGGCCATATATATCTGCATGGGGTTCATGTCTCTATTTGCTGCTAAACAAACTAGTTTTTAGTCACATTGTATTATGTCAAAATTAGAGAAAATTGTCACATATTCCACCCATCAAAGCAAACTATGGCAATTGGCAAACTAATGAAACTGTAGAACATTTTTATTGTGTACTTGCTGGGAACTACATTGAGGTATTTACTATGTAATGTGCCAAAAGCTACCTACATTTTATGCATAGTTTCATAAGTGTTTTAGTCCAGGAGGTGATTTTCAGTTATTGTATCTTCTGTGCTTTTAGAATGAATGGAAACCGATAAGTACTTTGAAAAACTGGTCGGGTGTGTCTTAGTCCTGGTTCATTTTAATGCCAGAGCTTGACTATTATGGGTGTTGATTTTCCTGAATCTTGTAGGTTGAATTGTCCAAAGTCTGCCATGCGTAGTTTGCGGCTGGCTAGAAATTATTCTACTTCTGATCATGAAAGGCTTGTCTATGAAGGATGGATACTGTATGACACTGGTCATCGTGAAGAAGCATTAGCAAAGGCTGAGGAATCTATTTCTATTCAAAGATCATTTGAAGCTTACTTTCTCAAAGCTTATGCGTTAGCTGACTCAAATCTTGATTCAGAGTCTTCAAAGTATGTGATCAGTCTCTTGGAGGAAGCTCTTAGATGCCCTTCTGATGGTCTTCGGAAAGGACAAGTGAGTGCTAAGTTTTGGATTAAACATTTTATGTTGATATCAGTGCTGAAGTAATGTATTTATATTAGTTATTCTTTTAAATTGTAGGCACTGAATAATTTAGGGAGTGTCTACGTAGACTGTGATAAACTGGACCTTGCTGCTGACTGCTACATGAATGCACTCAACATCAAGCATACACGAGCACATCAGGGGTTGGCACGTGTATATCATCTTAAAAATCACCGCAAAGCAGCATATGATGAGATGACAAAGCTAATAGAAAAGGCACGGAGTAATGCATCAGCTTATGAGAAGCGTTCAGAATATTGTGACCGTGACATGGCAAAGAGTGATCTTAGTATGGCATCAGAATTGGATCCTCTAAGGACTTATCCTTACAGATATAGGGCAGCAGGTGAGTGTTGGATATGTGAGTCTCATACAAGTGGTTATATTTTCCTCTGTTTTCTCCTGATTATTTTTGATGGTAAGAGGGGGGACTGTAGCTGTGATTGTACTTTGCAAGCCGTTTTTGTGTTTCAAATATTATTTGTGGCATTTGTTATATCTATGATGGTTTTATTACTGTCTTAGGACTTAGATTCAGAAATGTTTAGACCAGAAATGTTTCTATCAACTAGTTTGTCAGCATAACTTCATAGACAAATATTTTAGTCTTCCATGAAAAGAATATATTAGTTGATAACTTTCCTTTTATTTACTATGTAACATTTAAATGAAAGAAAAATCAATGTGTCTATCTTTTTGCTTTCTTTATTTACTAGTTTATATACCCCAATTCAAATGTTTATGTTGACCACCCATATGATTTAAGTTTTCCCTCTTAAAAAATGCTTTGTCTGAATTTGTAGCATTAATCATGCAGTTATCCAGAAACATCATATTGCATACGTATTGTAGGAAATGACTTGTGGATCTTGCACACTTATGCAGTAAAAACTGAGCATCATTGCTTTATATGTTGAAAGAAAATCATGGCTGTTCACAGGTTTCCTGGTCACAACACACGTATCAAATCATACATTATTGTCGGATACATGTTTGTTTGGGTTTGTTTTATTTTATTTTATCAATAGTGATCAGTTATGGAGAGATCTTTTGAGTTTGTGCTTATTCTTGTAGCTTTGTATGCTTCTGTTCTGATATTTTGTATTGGTTCCTTGTGAAATACTTTTGTTTGCTGAGAGCATCTTGAACGAGCAATATGAACTCAATATATTAGAACCTCTGCAACCTGTTAGTGCTATGTGTTTACATGCACAGACCTTATCAACTTCTGACTCAAACTCTGTTTACCAGTTTTAATGGATGATCATAAGGAAGCTGAGGCAATAGAAGAGCTTTCAAGAGCCATTGATTTTAAGCCAGATCTGCAACTATTGCATCTTCGAGCTGCATTTTACGATTCAATGGGTGATTTTGTCTCCGCAGTCCGGGACTGTGAAGCAGCCCTTTGTCTTGATCCTAATCATAATGAGATTCTTGATCTTTGTAATAAAGCACGGGAGCATATTCGAGAACCAAAGTGACAGAATAGGATATTTTAAAAAAGATCATGGTTTCCTAGTGTTCCCTATGGGGACAAGCCTATTCTTGCCAACCTGTACTTTTTCTACTCATGAAGGTCCAGTAATCATCAATGTCATTCATCTGTTGTTCGATTTTGTCTCCAGAAATGGCACGGTCTATATCTTTCAGCTGGTCTTCTGGAGAGTAGAACCACAGAAAAGGGAAAAGAAGGGTTATAAAGGTCATTTGGATTGAAACCAAAGAGAGGAAGCAGAGGAGCAGGATAGCTTGTAAATATATGTAATGACTTATGTTTTTGTCTGAGTATGGTCAAGTAGCGCAGACAACTGCTGCTGCTATGCTCCAGTATGCCACACCAGCAAATTGGTGATGAGTTACTAGTTAGACAAAACATGTACATGAAAAAACCAATTTGTTATGTAAGTCCCATGATTTAGATAACTACCATTATATTTTTGGCTCAGCAATTGGCCAATTCACATTGTGTTATAACATTCTCCACTTTTCTCTGTTGTATAAACACAATTTTCCCTGACGACCCTTTGAACATATATTGATGATGAGTTATCCTTGGAGAAGTTTACCCATAACTAGTTATATAGGTTTTCAACATTTATTGCTTAATTCATCTGTACGTTTGTTCCCTTATCTTTCATTATTACTATTGTTATTGTGGGTATTTTGTTTTTGTTTTAAAACTTCACATCACCTTGTAAATCGTTATTGATCTTATAAAACCCAAGAGTCTATTGAGAGAGGCACACCTAAACTCTGTTTGAATATATCTTTTCCATAAATATTTATAGAAAAAAAAAGTTAAAATGAATCGAGTTTCTTTTATTTTTTACAAGTTAAAATTAACATATGTATCATTTTAACATGTATAAGAAATTTAAATAATTTATCTTTTTATTTTCTTCTTTTGTAAGTATTTATGAAAAAATCTATCTAATTGTAGCACCATTAGCTGATTTTAGACCTTAGTCCTTTTTCCTTTTATACTGCATCTGCAATTTTAACCTGTTTTATCAGGCTTTTGTGTTCTTAGATATTAGTTGCTCATTTTGCGTGTAACACATTATTGAATTAGGATATTTTTGTTGTTGTTGGGGGTGCTGTGCATGTAACATTAAAATGCCTGTGAGTTCAGGTTCCTTGCTTCTGTGTAGTCTTCCCACGTGGAAGGAGAGCTTTTCAACGAACCTGTGACCCACTAAAAAGTAAGACCTTAGTTTTAATGGTTTTCACGAGATACCCATATTTTCAACTGCTGTTATTTATTCCACCCACCAAACTAATGTGACGTCCTTTCTAATACCAAAATTTTGAACCTTCTGTCAAAAAATCATCTCAGATACTCAATTTAGTTATTGAAGCTTCCTTATATGGAAGCCAAGAAAACAGAAGAAGAATAAGGAGGTGGAGCTTGTTTTGGAAACCATGGATAGGAAACGTCCTAGAAAGTTAAACTTGAATGCACCCCTTTTGTCAACGAGGCGTCTCGGTGGTCCAAATGTCGCAGATACTTCTTGCTCATCATATTCAGTTGGTGCAATTCAAAATACAAGTGAAAGGGTTCCATTTTCTTGGGAGAAAGCACCGGGCAAGCCAAAAGAAACTGAGAGGAGTGATAACACACAAGATGGCAACACGCCTCGCCTAAGACTACCACCCTGCCATTGGCTTCCTCCAAAAGAAGCAGCCGAAGAAGATGTTGATTGTGGTGACGATGCATTTCATGATCAGGTAGATGGTAGTTGTGACAACAATGACGACTTTTTCTCTGATGCTATGGATGTTTTCTCTCTATCAGAGGCGTTAGATTATGTCCAAAAGAAGTCAGAGAACGCTCATAGTAACTCCAATGATGGATTGAGGTTAAAGCTTGAAGAGTCTAATGGATACCAATCTCCTACTTACATGATCAATCGCTTTCTTCCCGATGCCACTGCTTTGGCTGCATCATCTGCTTTGCATTTTTCTACTAACTTCGAAGAGAAAGATTGTGATACTTGTAGCTATCCAGAGTGTTATACAAGGCATTCATATGCTTCTTCTCCAAAGGGTTGTGGCTTGGAACTTCTCTTCCCGTGGCGTATGAAGCATAAACTTTGTTCTATGGAGAGCCCTGTGTTGCCATGTTCTACTAATCTGCACAAGCATCAGCGCAACTCCAAACAGAAGAAACACCGTTCATCAACAACCTACATTCCTTGTACAAACATGAAAGATATATGATGGGTGAGAAATGATAGTAACATACTCTCTGACACTCTTTTAAACACAGTCTCTTCTATTGGTTGAAATTTATTGAAAATGAAAAAATTTTATGGGTCTCTCAGGATATTTAATGATTCTTTTTCTTTAATTTTGTAATTTTTCATAAATTTTAACCAATTAGAAAGAGTGGTTTGAAGGAGTGTGTTGCTAGCATTTCTTTGATGGGTAGAGCTAGTTCTTTGATTTGTTCATTGGTACTTCATACAAAATCTTTATTTTGTGTATATAATGTATATTATGTGTTATGTTACCTACTTTAAAAATGTGCATTTGTTGTCTGTCAATTCTTAATCAGTTTATTAGTAGACTGTGACTAAAAGATCGACTCAATGTGATAGTAGTTGCCTTTCTTGAAAACCAGTAACATGTTCAGGTTGAATTCATTTCACATCTTGTCATTATTTAGGAGTGAAGAAAGGGTATACAATTAACTGATTGATAGTTTTGTGCAAAAAGCAAATCAGTTTATTATTATCTAGATTAGTAGTCATTCATAATTTAAAACAAAACCCGCCAACTGATAAATCTTTGATTCATTTCAAAGCTTTTGACTATAAGGGGTGACATTACTTGATTTGTGGTTTGTGAATCAACTTACTCCGTGTACAGTATTAGTGTTTTCAAAATTAAATAAATTTATAAAATATAACTGAATGAAAAATATTTGAAATTATCAAGAAGTATACACAACTAATTTATATAAACAATGTATTAAAGGGTAAAAATCAATTAATAATGTTAAGTTTAAAGCAATTACGAATGTAAATTTTGGAGGTTTTAAATAAACAAAAACTGTATTTTAGATCGCTATAAATCACACTTTTTTGTAGTGATTCCACATCAGCATGGTCACTGATGGAGATAGTGGAGAGGGACAGTAGTAAAACATTCCATATAAAAGGAAAATTTCATCGATTTGAAAATGCAGGGCGAAGAGGTTGACCGAAAATATGCCAGACTCAAAACACATGTTTCCCCAAGTGTTTTCATAGTAAAATTTATGTAATTTTAATTTTCTATGATGATAAATAACTTAACTCATGCACACTCTTAATTAGCACCTTGTAATACTTTGTTCTGGTTATGGGCACCTCTGGTACCTTCAGGTTTATATATATATATGATCATTTTGTCGATAAAAATAATAATTCTCTACGATCATGTATGTGTATGCACATTTGTGTGTGTAGATATGAACTAAATTTCATCACAAATAACTCAACTCATGCATACTACTAAGTGGTGCAAAAGGAGACTTGATCTGAAGATATGTTGTAACATGTTGGTGGAGCTCATGTCTCGGTACAAACTACAAAGTCAATCAATTAATCCTTCACCACCGCCAAAAAAATAATCATGTATCATCTTTGAACTTCTTTGATTTGGCTTTCTAGGTTTAGTGTGGGATGATTGTGAGTTTTCAAAATTTTTTTAAGTGAAATTTCGAAACAAAAACGTGTTCGACCAAAATGAAGAGTTGATTTTTTACTTCTTCTTAAAATAGTTTTTTTTTTTTTTCTCTCATTTGAAAAGCAATACAAATAGAATGGTTGATTCTTGTTTCTGATTTTACCCAAACACTTTTCCTTTACGTTGCTCTCCCTCTCGTATGCTTCTCTCTCTCTTTCGATCTATGTTGGTCGTCACAACCTCGTAATTATTGTTTTTTGTTTCGTTACTTTCATACCATCTGTCGCAATCTGTCTGGCCATGACGAGACGGTGATAAAAAAAAAGAAGATAAAGAAAGAGGAGTCTTCCTAAAAAGGAAAACTTGAGGAAGTCGCCACCAACGTTTATTGAAGGAAAACGTCGGAAAAATAAAAAAAGATAAAGCATGGTCTACAATTTGAGAGAAAAAGAGTTCATGAGTCATTTACGCACGGGGAAGGTGTTAGCATTCCACGAGTCCGTCATAAAGACAACAACCTTTGATCGAGTGTGCTAAAAATAAAGTGACTTTTTAATTATTTGTCTTTCCTTAAGAACATGAATTATGTTTGTTTTATTTTTGTTTATTCAAAAAAGAAATAAAATTTTATTTTTAGAAAAGAGAATATTTTATATATTTTTTAGTTTTTTAGGTTGACAATGGGTTTGTCCTCGCTCCTACGTATCCTCAAGTGATTCAATGAGGAAATCAGACTTACATAGTTTTTTTTTTTTGTAGAAAACAACTTATGTGTTTGAGTTGATTTTATATTTTTTTAAAATATTTGTTTCAATTGCGTGAAAAAGAGTTGTTAAGGCATTGGACCTTGAAAAAACATTGAATTTTAAGAAAAAAGCGGAGAGAATTGCTTAAGGCATTGGACCTTGAAGCAATCTCGAGTAATGTGTAACTTTTTTTTTTGAGAAAAAGGAGAATTGAGTGATCATTTATTTGAGTACTTTTAGTTTTTTTTTTAGAAAATGTTTTGGATTTGCGATAAACTCTATGAAATCAAGCAAGTCGGGGACACAACATGGTATTCACAAAATCTATCCACGTATTATTGAAAAACCACCAAGCAAGTCGGAGACCCAGCATGGAGGGCACGAAACATAAGCACATACTAAAGATACTAATGTAAAAATAAATGAATACTTGACATAACATCACGTAATCAAATAGATCAAATGGAAATAGAAAGAGATAGAATAGAAGTGGGAAGTACACTTAGTAATTAGGGGTGCATACAGGAAGAAAAGGAGTGCAATCAGCAGAACTTATTTAATTTCAAAATGGGTCAGGCCCAACAGATAAGGGTGTATTTATGAATATGGGATGTAAATAGCATTATGTGTTTTGTTTCAATCTGGGTCAGGCCCAACAGTTAAGGGTGTGCAATAATGTAAAGAAATATGTAAAAGCATTATGAAATTTGTTTTAGAATGGGCAAGACCCAACAATTAACGGTGTGCAGTTATGAAAAAAAGTTGTAAAAGCATTGCATTTTTTGTTTCAGAATGGGCCAGACCCAATAGTTAAGGGTGTGCAGTTATGAAAAATAGGTTGTAAATAGCATTATTTATTTGTTTCAGAATAGGTCAGGCTAAGGATGGCAATATGGGCTGGCCCGCCAAAAATGGGCCGGGCTGGCCCAACCCACCAAAAAAACAGAGCGGGCCGGGCTGGCCCACTTTTAGAAAGTGGGTTGAAAATCCTAGCCCGACCCATTTTAAGATGGGTTGGCGGGCCAACGGGTCAGCCTGTCAACCCACCAAAAAAATTAAAAAAATATTTTTTTTAAGAAAAAAGCCAAAAAAAAAACAAAAAAGGTCTAAAATGGGTTGGGCCGCCGGGTTGGCCTGTCTCTGGCCCGCCTCTAGCCCACTTTTTTTGTGGGCCGGGTTGGCCTGCCTTTGGCCCACCTTTTTTGTGGGCCGGGTTGGCCCGCCCCATTTTCCAAAATGGGCTGAAATTTTCAACTCGACCCACCTTTTTTGGCGGGCTAAACGGGCTGGCTCGTCGGGCCCAGTCTATATTGCCATCCCTAGGTCAGGCCCAACATTAGGGGATTGTATTTATTAAAATAGTGGTGCAAATAGTAAAATAGTTTTTTTTTTAATTTGGTTGGAACCGAGTCAGGGCCACCCAGCCCAACTTGTGTTTCACTACTGGGCACAACAACCATGGCAGTTGCGCGAGAAAATGCGGGGAACCACCACGAAGGGTGGCAAGGCCCCGTTAGCACCACTAGCGTAGGGCTTGGCAGCGCAGTGAGGCCAGCATGGTGGTTGCACGCAGTGGTGGTGGTGGTGCGCGGAAGATTAAGGGAAAAAATCTTAATGCAAGAGGTGGAGCGTGGTGTTGCAAGGTGGTGGTCGGAGTTGTGTGGTGGTGGCAAAAAATGAAAAAGAAGGAGAAGAGAGGGAATCGGAAGAAAGAAAGGAGAGAAGAGAAGAGAGAAAATGAAGAGAACGAATGTTACTTGAGACCCGTGCTTCTCTTGTGTCCTCGTTGTCAAATGGCGCAACTTCGTTGGTATGCTCCTCCTCCTTGGGATCTGCATCAGTCTCCCTCATTAATGCCCCAACTCCCTCCTTTTATATGCTGTAGCTTTTTTTTGTGTTGTAGCTTCTCCTTGACCTAAAGGGTTTTGAAAAAGCCCATTAGGTCCCTTTGGTTTTTTTTTTTTTTTTGGTTCTTTTTTTATTTTTTTTATTTTCTTTTTATCTCATTTTTTCTACTCTTTTTTTTTCTTTTTTTTACCATTTTCTTTTTTCTCCTTATTTCTTTTATCCGGACAAAATTAGGATATGACATCATCTTCCCCCACTTTATCTGTTCATTTCTTTTATGTTTTCTCTTTTACCCCATCGTTAGTTTGTATTTTCTCTTTGCATCGTATTCTTGAAGTTTCTATTCGTCCATCAACATGTAGAGTTCACGTATCTCCATGGTGGACTCTAACAAGAATTTGTGACGAGCATAGATGACGAAATACTCACAACTGTAGGCACCAACAATGCAGATGGTGGATGAGGGTGGCAATACTGGACCATTTTCTCTCTTTCTAGTTTCCACTACTCAAGTCAAAAAACAATTACAATTAGGTTAAACAAAAACATAGGTCGTCTATCATTGCGAAACATAAACAAGTGGTGTATATATAAATTCAAAAAACACATCAAGTAAATTTCATGCCTAATGACACATCCAAAATTAAGATAAATTACAAGACTGAATTGGAAGTACATTCACATACTTTTGTACAACAACCTAAATCACATTCTCTAAACTTATTTGGGGATCAACTAGCAAGTAACCCGTGGTTTGTCAAACTTTTATGATTTGAGAGATCACCTTAAAAAAGGACCATGTGAGGGCAAATTGTTATAATTTGAGGAAAAATTGAACCATGTTATGTGTGTTGTTGGCAATCTAAATATGTTGAGCGTCCCGAAAGAATATTTGAAGCAATTGGGGCGTTGTTATCAATAGAATCAATGACTTAACAACTAGCCGATCGAAGTTGACTGAATATTTCAGCCAAGAAATATTGAATGGCATCTGCTGAGGAGGATTAAGATAAATTGGTGCCAACTTACGTGAAATTTGGTTAATTTAAGGGTTAGCTGAATGTAGGTAAGGCCAATTAAATGCACAACTGACAATTTTTCAATATTACTTGAACAAGAATGTTAACTAATGTGGATAAGATTAATTTGACTAGTTGTGATATTAGTTGAATGGGTATATGGTGCAATATTCATCTCATTGGCATCATAAAAAAATTAGTTAAATTAAATTAGATTTAATTTAATAAAAATAAGAGAATATTTTTTACAATTTTTTTAAATTTTAATTATTTTATCCTTATACTGGTTCTGCTAGGACTAAAAATTATATTTTCTTGAATGTCGGTAACTAAAACATTATACAGTTTGTTTCTTTTTTTTTTTTTTTTACTGCAAACATTATACAATTGAGATGTCATATATCATACTTTATCTCCTCGACATTAACCCAGTGGCAAACCGACGCTGGCATAAGGGTGCCTTGGCCCCCCATTCTTTTTTTTTTCAATTTAAAAAATCAATATATTAATATTATTTATTTATTTTTATAGTTTTTTTTATCAAGTTAAGAAATCTCATTTGAAACTGATTATATTGTTTTAAGAATATATAATCAAACTTGTTTCCGAAAGTGTAATGTGATGGTGACAATTTAGTTTGTAAAAGATAAAATATATAAATTTAGTTATTTAATATAAAAAAATATGTCAAATTAGTTATGTCATTGAATTTGTGAGACTATTTTATTATTAAATTTTAATATTTAGGATGAATTTGACAATAAATTGTATTGTTTAATGATTAATTTAATTTGTAAGGATCAATTTATTGTTACATTATCTTCAAATTAATTTATTACACATTTTGTATATTTAAAGATTAAAATTAATTTTTGTATCTTAGGAATTAATTTATCATGAGTTTACATTTTCAAAGACGAAATTTACTATTTATCTTTTTTAAAATTTAAATTATTATGCAAATAGATTTTTCTCTTAACTTTATTTTTTAATTATCAAATAAATAGTAATATTTTTTTAACAAATCTTATCTCAATTTTATGTTTGATCAAAATTTAGTTATTATATGGTCAGTTTTTATCTCCAAACTTTTTTAAATTGTAAAATTAATATTACTTTTATATTTTTAAGAAATTTTATCTAAATATTGTATTTCATATATTAAATTTTAGTTATTATAAAATGAGTTTTTTTTTCTTTCTTAATATCTAATTGTTAAACTCTATTTTTTTTCAATTAAAGAAGTTTTTATTTTCAAATCTCATATAATTAAGCATATTCTATTGATTGAAGATTGTTATAATTTTTAAATAATGTAAACACACAATAACATTTGTTGTAATCAGAGTTACAACATTAATAAGATTAACAAAAATTGAAAGATTGTATCATGCGAAAGAAAGATTTTTTATTTTTCATATTTTAATTTAATGTTTTAGTAATAATATTACACTTCGAAATAAGATAAAAAAATATTTTTTTATTAAATATTTATTAATATCCTTCTTCCTACTAGTGAGCGTGCTCCCTTTCAACCCCAGATATATCATCCCTGCTGCAAGCATGATGGTTGGGAATGAAAGTAACCGAAATCACCACGAAAAGACTCCAAGACAACACTAAATGAATTGGTAACAATTTTTAAACACCCCAACAATAAAAATATCTCAGTAACACTTTTTATTTTTCTTTATTTAACTATTTTTTTATCATATCACTTATATATATATATATTTATTAATTTCTTTCTTTTATTTCATTTTTCATTCCAACTATCTCTTCTATTCACATCATATCACTTATATATGTCTTAGCATTGAGATGTCTTTATCAATCATTTTTATTAGACATTAATAAATACATACAGTTAGAAGCTTGCAAGTTGTTGGCTCTTGTTCCTGCTATACGCGGAGATGATATCTACATAAGTTTGAACAGATCTACATACGCCAAAAATAATTATAAATCAACATTAATAGCATATTTAATTTAATTTAATTTAATTAAAATAAGTAGTAAATAAATTCAATAATAAATAAGAACAGGTTAAAAAAATGGAAGGAGAAGGGGAAGAGAAAAGGAAAATAAAATAAAAGAAGGGAAAAAAAAAGGAAGAAAAAAATGAGGAGGAAATAACTAAAAATGGATCATATGAAATATAGAGATAAAAAATGGTCTAACCATCTACCAAACTTATAGTATTACTCTATTTCATCCTTAAGATACAGTGTCCTCCAATATATATCTCAATCTATTAAGTTTTGTTTAACTACCTTTTCTCATGTAAGTTTCGGTTTATTTCTACCTCTTTTTATATTGAATTCTTTGTAACAAATTTTTGTTCTTATAAAAGCATCCAAGGACCGACTCATTACATGTCCAAACCACTTCAATCTAGGTTCCCTCATCTTTTCACTACTCATCATCAGTATTACTATTGCCCTTTCGTCGAATATCTTTATTTTTATCATATTTATCTTCGTATACCCACACATTCACCTTAACATTCCCGTTTCTACTACTCCTATTTTATGCTAATATTGTCTATGTGCTGGTCAACATTTAACTCCATATAATATTGCAGTTCTTACAATTGTACTATAGAATTTTTCTTTTAGCTTAAAGGAAATTTTGTGGTCACACAAAAATTCAAATGGATGTTGTTCGCCATTTCATCTATCCTGCTCTGATTCTATGATTTACATCATCATTAATCTTTCTACATTTTTGCAAAATTGATTTCATATATCTAAAAACATCTTTCTTGGATGCCTGTTGACCAAGTAGATGTACGGTGTCTTACTCACGATCTCTTACTAGTGAAAACTCACACTTCATATACCTAGTCTTGGTCTAACTTAACGTGAATCCTTTAGACTTCAAAGTGTTTCTCCACAATTCAAGTTTCCTATTAACATTTTAGTCTCATCAATAAGTACGATATTATCTGCAAAAAGCATACATCACTACATTTTCTGTTGAATATCTTTTGTTACTTCATTTATTACTAAGGCAAATAGATAATGACTAAGAGCCAAACCTTGATGTATACCTATCGTGATAAGAAAACAACTTGATATTTCATTACAAGCTTTCACACATGTGGTAATCCCATCATACATATTTTTGATTGCATTTACATACTTTAATGTACTTTTTTTCTTCTCAAGAATCCACCATAAAACTTTTTTGTAGATCCTATCATATGCTTTTACAAGATCTATCAACATCATATATAAGTCTTTCTTCTTTTCTCGATACATTTCCATAATTATTATATCAAGAAAATAACTTTCATAATATATCTTTCTGACATATATCCAAGTTGATTTACAGAAACTTTAATCTCTATCCTAAAACGATGTTCAATAACTCTCTCCCACTTCATATACCATATATATAAATGAATATATATCTAGAAAGAGAAAAAATATAATTAAAAAAATAGATGTAAGGAATGTTTGGCGAAAAAGAAAAGTGGAATAAAGATAATGAAAAGTGCCACTAATATGTCTAAAATACTGAAATATTCAAGTATCGCTATTCAAATAAAAAAATTTCAACACCTTTAAATGCTACAACCACGAAATTTAAGAATTATTTTTGCACTCATAAAATAAAATAGAAATTAAAAAAAAATACTTTGCTTGAAAACTATTAATAAGAATTGATTTGACGTATGGAACTAACATTAATTCTTACAAAATAGAGGCACCAAGTTCCACTTAGTTATGAAGTAAAACTCTACTACTCTAGTAGGTACAAACAAGTAAGGGAATGAAGTCAAAAGAAAGAGCAAATTAGAACAATATTCTTCTGCTATCTACCAGTTTTTATTGGCAGTGTACTTCTGCTTCCAATGGAAGATAAACTGTATGCAGATGCAATCTTTCCCATAGACATGGCTTCTAAGAAACCTAAGCTATTTGTGCTGCTTTGAGAATCATAGTATCTCCAATCAGAGATATCAGGAAGAGAGTCATCAAAGTTTAGGTACCTAGCCACTTGTTTCATAGAAGGTCTATACTCAGCTTTGTATTGTGAACACAACAGACGCAATTTTAGCACCAACTCCACTTCCTCCTCATCATAAACAGAACCTAGCTTAGGATCAACCACTTCAAGAATCTGACCCAGTTGACAATTCTCAAGAACCCAATCCACCAACAAAAACTGGCCTGAAGAGCCAACAGGTCTTGTGCCAGCAACCACTTCAAGAAGTAGGACCCCAAATGCATACACATCAGAGCTTGCCGATGCTTTTCCTGTTCTAGTTAACTCTGGTGCAATATACCCAATGGTGCCAACAACACTTGTTGTGTGTGACACTTGATCATGGCTATAAAGCCTAGCTAGTCCAAAATCACCCAAACGGGCATTGAACTCGCCATCTATTAGAATATTGCTTGATTTTACATCTCTATGGATTACAACTTGCTCCCACTCTTCATGAAGATACAACAACCCTGCAGCTACACCTTTGAGGATATTGAATCTCTGGTCCCAATCCAACGCAATGTTATTGTTGAATAGGAGAGAGTCAAGACTACCATTTGGAATGTAGTCATAAATTAGGATTAGATCATTCTTGTGCTTGCACCACCCTTGAAGGTTGACCAAATTCTTGTGCTTCAATCTTCCTAAGCTTTCAATCTCAGCTGCAAATTCCCTCATCCCATGCATTGGACTTCTCATGATTCTTTTGACAGCAACTTCAGTTCCTGTGCTACGTAAAACACCTTTGTACACAGCACCAAAGCCTCCAACTCCAATTAGCTGGCTCTCTATGAAACCCTTTGTTGCTATGTGAAGATCTCTATATCTGAACCTATGAGGACAATCAAGCTCCCAGTCCTCAAGGGTTTCAAACATCATGTATCTCTTGTAGAGTGTCACAATAAACAAAAGGCACAACAAGGTAAATGACAAAGCAGACAACATGGCAACTGCAACCTTGACCCAAGGAAAAGATGATGGATCTTTCTCCTTTGGCGGTGGCTTTGGAAGGAGTGAAAAATTGAGTGGAGGGGCAATTCCCCCATTCACTGAAACACTCCACCCAAGAATATAATGAGAGCTTGCTTTCCTCTTACCTGTTGATGCAGAGAAACCAAAAAACATGGTTTCCTTCATAACAAACTTGATGTCATGAATGGCCTGGGATATAAGTGGCTTGCTTGGTTTTGCTACAGTTAAAGGGGCTATTGTAACATTCAAGATTTCTGTTTCACCATCATATTCAATCCAAGCACAAACAGCATCTTCCTTCTCCATGCTGAACTCTTCCTTTTTTGCATCCATGCCTTCTTCAAAGTATGCTGCAGGCTCAGCTATCTTTGAGTGCATGCCATTTATGTTTACCCCAACATGGTTTCCTTCAGTGTCAGTGTTATCTTTGTAGCCATTCACTGTGTCAAATTCAACCACCAAGATATGATTTGAGGTGTTCTTATCATTGGAACTGTTGAAAAGACCAAGAAAATGGCCACCTTCAGCCTCTGGGAATTGTGTTGTGGGAGCTATGGTGAAGGCAAGACCAAAGCCACCAAGGCCAGAGTTTGGTGACACAATGGAGAAAACAAAGAATGTACTAAAGGAGGAAACTTTTGTTTGGGGCACTGAAGAATTTTTTCTCTCTAATATTTTGATGGGTTTGTTATAAAATGCATGGCCAACAATGTTGTTTTCTCTTTTGGTGAGCTTAAGTATACCTTGGGGTGTAACATTTGAATCCCCTTCACGGGTGAGATTTCTTTCACTCTTATTGAAGCCATGGAATTGGAAGGAAAAAGCAGTGGAAGTAACATGGAGAATGAGAAAGATGAGGAGACCAAAGAGATTTTTTGGAGCCATTGGCACACTTGGAAGAATTATGATATGCTAAAACATATACTTATAAGTTCAAAGGAAGTGGACAATTGTAAGGGTTGAAGACCTGAAAGGGTCAAAGTCAAAAAACGTAATGAAAAGTATGTATAAGGACCAAATAACGTGTTAGTCGGAGTACCATAGAACAAGTAAAGACATTATTATTATCTTTTGTGGTGTGGGATCAAATTTTTTGAGTGCAAAATGGGAGAGTTTTGTCGCCGTACGTGAGATGGAGATATTGTATTGAATTTTCTATGCCATAAATTTCCAATGAGAAAGTGTTGAAGCTCTCACTCAGAAGTCTTTGTTTGGAGATAATCACATATATGTGAGGCAGATGAGACCGCTAATGAAATCGGAATTTTCTGTTTCTTTTTGGTTGTTTGTGCAATAATGCATTGATGCTTGATAACTACACATATAAACAGAAAAATATATCACTGCTAGATAAATCCGCATGAGATTATTTTAATTTAACTAAAAATCTCAAATTCGAATCTTAAATATATCAGTTGTGTTAAATATTATTATCTAATTCAAATAGAATTAATTATTTTTATGTATTTAATACATGTGATCTAGTTTAAAAAAAACAGAAAAATATAAAGAAATTTTCTATAATTATTAATTTGTAATTATTTATTTTGTTAAATATGTTTTTATTTCTTTAAAATTCATATTTCTAGCTGTAGTTTTTATAAGTTTTTTGTGTTAAATATATTTTTATTTCTTTAAATATGTTTTTATTTTGATGAGTAACTTTTAGTCAATTACGTATATATTTTTATTACCAATATCAGTATCTGAATTTTAAAATTGTATACTTCTTTCTTCTTCAATTATTAATCAGCAATCCCAAGAAGATAAGAACTAAAAATCACCGGGGTCGATCTAGTAATAGGAAGTTTATTAATATATATGATGTCCTAAGTTCAAATTTCAGTGTGACCATTGAACATTAAAAAAAAAAAAGGTAAGAACTGATATTGATGACAAAAAAAATTAAAAATGAGGAACTAAAAAAAAATTATAGACACTAAAACTAAAAATACAAAATCTTAGTATAAGTAACGGTCGTTTCCATAAATATGTTAGTCAAAATTTCCCTCCAAAAATAACGACAATATTGATCAATTCAAATAAACATAATTCAAAAATAAATTTGCAGCTAATTATCACATATCATTCTGTCTTTTTTCTTTGTAAATTGTTGAATTGCTAAATATGGTGAGAAAGTTTAATTTTATCGAAGACAACGACGTTCTATAGGCAGAGTTCATTGGAAATTCAAAGTTAGCAAAAATTATTAGACTTTATCAAGTTTCTGATTACAAAAATCCTCAGCAAAATAAATACTATGGAAATGATACTCATAGATGGAAAGATAAAAAAAAAAAAAAAAGTTTCTAATATTTTTTTTTTGTGTGTGTACAATAATTATATTGAGATTTGAACAATTTCATGTATACTATTCCACCGGGCCAAATATTATTTCAATCTTTTGAGGGTCTGAATCTCATGCTAGTAGGATTCAATATATTTGATACATTATACTTACAAGTGACTATTTTTTCCGGTGTGCAATAATTCACGGTACCTTAAATTTTTTGCCAGTTAAAGTCAGTGTGGTCGATGTAAATGGTTTATCTAGACAATAATTTTTATGCTATTTAATTTGTGGATGTTTAATATCAATTAGCTGATGGAATATGAGGAAATGATTCCATTTTTTTTTATACATTGCTTATTTTTTATTCATTTATGAAGAAAAAAAAGAGAATGAAACAACTTTAATATTTGCATATTTGATAACAACCATAATTTTTTAATCCGACGATGATTTCGATGCAATAATTAAGACTGATTTTCTTACACACATACACTTTGTGTATCCCGTGCGATACACTGATAAAAATTTAATATTATAAAGACTAAAAGTATATTTAATTATGTTTGTTTTATTTTTTTTCTTTTTCATCATTCCAACTTTTTTCTCTTCTGTTTCTATCTCACGGTTTTAGTTATAAAAATATTTTGAAAATCATACTTCACATTGGGTTAGGGAAAATAAATATTCACATTTCATGAATTTGACCATAATTAATTAATCAATATTGAATTATATATATATATATATTAAAATAAATGGAACCTACTAAAAAAGTTTTAATAGTGTTAGAAAATATATTTCTTTTGCCAAGTTTGTAAACCTTTTCCAAACATATATAGATAATGAGTTTATAGAACAAATTCAAGTAATTAAAGATCATCCAAAGACAACTTTATTTTTCACAAAATCGGTTTTCAAAGATCTTGTGTGTCTAAAGGTGTGTTCTAAAGAAAACAAGTTAAAGATCCAAGAATAGAAAAAAAAAATACTCAAATATCCTTGAGCTACATTCATATCCCCTTCAATCTTAGAAAGTTACCACTAATCAAAAATGATTTCTAACATGTATTTTTCTTTGTCATTCCTTGCTCACAACAAGCATTTTCGGGGTCATTTCTGAAACACTCTCAATCTCACCCCAAGATTAAAAAACACCCGAATATTCTTTGATTACTAAACTATTTTTGGCTTTCTCAAACTAAAAGTTTGGAGGATTTACAAGTAAATCAACTCTCACAAAGAGGATAAACAAATTAGAGAAAATACAACAAAATCTTTGCTAAACAAAGAATAAAGCTATAAGAGCAATTGATCATCCAAAGAATATTTAAATGTTTAAATGTTTGAATAGAGAGTTTTTCAACACTTGGTGATCTCTAATTAAGATTCAAAACTACTTATTCAAAGCTTCAACTTGAATGTATAGACTCAATGGATATGACCATTGTGGAATTTATAAACTCTTCCAATTTTTCAGTTTAATTACTCAAAGCTTGTTTTCTTGTACTACATGGCAATTCATGGTGGTGAGAGAAACAAACAAAGGTAAAGTCCTTTTCTTTGAGCAATGTTTAACTTGTCTCCACTACTTGTACGAAAATGATTTTGTAGAAAATATGTTTGATTATGATTTTGTCCTACCTTAAAAACACAATAAAAATTCAAATGATGAGATGTATTTTTTTTTTAAAAAAAGGTAAGAGAACACAAAGGACCTATACTTTTCAAGCAAAATCATCCTCGATCAGAGCATAACAAATATCCAATTTTGTTGGACGAAATAAAATTTAATATAAGTATAAATTAGAGTGTAGGTTTCTTATATTCATTTGAACGATAAAAAGGTCTAGCTAAGGATTCTAGTTTTCACAAAGACTTTGGATGCATGTTTCTTAATAGCGCGTTGGTCACTAGATCGATTTACCTTTAGAAAACATGTAGTTAAGTATAGTGTTACACTTTGGACAAATAAAGGATAAGAGAAAAAATTGGCATCTAGGTTAAGAGATACAATACATTCATCCATACTAGGCGCATAGTGCCTTGTAATGCTTCATAAATCTTCTTAGAAAGTGATTTATGGGTCTAACTCAATCCTACAAAAATAGCTTGTAAGGTGAGGATTGTCCCCCACTTATATACATTAGTTTGGTCTCATCACTAGCCAATGTGAGATTTCCAATAGCCCCACTCATGCTGAAGACTAGACATCTCAAACGTGAAGTTTGCAAGACTGGACATCTGCGGGTGGTCCGATAATGTCCGATAGACCCAAGAAATCTCGTGGGGATAGACTCTTATACTATCTTAGAAAATGAAATGGGTTATGAACCCCACTCAATCCTATAAAATTGGCTTGTAAGTTGGGGATTGTTCCCCACTTATATGAACTATTTTGGCCTACTCACTAGTCAATGTAAGATTTTCGACAAACCTAATTATTCCATCAAATTTTTAATATCTTTGTTATCATCAAAACAATGAGATTACACAAATTAATTTTTATCATCCATGTCTTTAGTTCTAGCACATGTAGCTAGTATTTTATCATGTGCATATGACACAAATTAAATGTTTATTTTATGTAACTAAAATTTATAAAAAATAGTTTTTTTAATTTATAAATTATATTATTATTAAAATTTGTATTAAATAATTTTTTAAACATATAGATTATATTTTAGATTTATAATAAATATAAATAAAATATAAGGATCCATTTGAAAAAAAAAATAGTTTAAGTTTCTAATTTAAAATTATCAAATAGTTAAAGGACATCCAAATTAATTTAATCTTATTTTAAAAATCATATTAAAATGATATTTGTTTTGATTGGTTAATGGTGCAAGATAATTATTATAAATTAAATTCCAAATAAAAATTAAACACATTTTTTATTTGTGTAA
>PYAF01000211.1:32716-51628 GCA_007407185.1 Glycine tomentella | reverse complement strand
TTGAAAGAAAAAGATATGACATTAATATATCTTCACCATATATATCTATGATATTATTACATTAAAAACAATAAGATATAAAAAAAATATGTGACTAAATTGACATGCTGAATTTATGGGATAATATCTGAATTAATTTAATTAATCTTATATAGCTCAAAAAATTAAACTTAAAAGAAATTTATAAATTTTTAGCTAACTTTTTAATTAGTTTAATCAAATATATACAATTCTTTATAATGCACCGATAAAAAGAAGAAGTCAAAGGCCTTAATTATTTTTGTTATAAAAAAACTTCAGGAGAAAAGCAAAAGGAAACGAATAAGAGGACTTTATGTTTCCTACATTAATTAATACCAAAGATTTACAAGCTAGTTATGTTATTGATTTGCATGGAAGTCTCAAAAGACGGGATCTTTACCATAATTTTTATGTATCCGATCCAAATGGTTGTAAATATTAACCTATATTTTAATGAATTAAAACCACGTCAAGAAGTCGTCTTCATGCAAATATCAAGATGAGCTTGATAAGGTTTTACGTGGACTTGTCATATTGATGCTTTTTGACTGCATTCGTGGGGTGAAAATTTTTCTACAAGAATCTCCACACAAGACAAATTTTATCAAGAATAGAAATAATGTTGGCAAAAAAGAAAACAGTAAACCCTATGAGGATAATATATATATATATATATATATATATATATTAGTTCCTGAAAATATAATACCTCTCTTTGCTTGTTAATAAATTCCAAATACTAATATATCATATTAAGTCAAAAGATTTTAACATTATCAATATTTATGATTTATTACTAGACCTCATGTACATAATTATAAAATCCGGTTCGACCCAACCGGTCGGACCGGTCCGACCAGGATCCGGTGATACAATCGGGTCGAGTGCATTATCGGACCGCTCAAGCAAGTGACCCGGGATGACCTGGTCAAACCTGACCGGTTTTGATGAAACCTGACGACCCGGCCGATTTTTAAAACTCGAAATGGGTTGTGCCATCGCCTCCGATAACACGGACGACGATGTTTACAACTTGAAAGGAGTCGAACTTCGACCGCACTGTGAAGCATTGAAGCGACGTTGATTGAAGAGGAAGAGGAAGCGGAAGAGGCAAAGAGCACATGACATAAACGACAAGAAAATGAGGTTGAAATGTGGAAGAGAGGCTTATATATATATATGGGGATTAGGGTTTTTCATATTTGGGATGCCAGATCCATAAACAGATTTACTTCCTGCACTCCCTTTATTGCTCACTGTACTCTTTATGGCTCATTTTTTTAATTAAAAATTGGACTTGTGTTTTAATTTAAGTAGTTGCTATTTACACTATTTTTTTATTAATACACTTTACTTGTGTTATCAACTTTAATATTTCAATAGTTATTTTGAATTTTTTAGTATACTTTTCTTAATCAAATATACTTATATATAATATAGTTTTAAATTTTTTAATATAGGCTGGACCAAACCGGGCCAATTACTGACCCACCGGTTGAATCACTGACCCACTACCTTGACTGAGTCAATGACCAGGCCGAGTTTTATAACATTGCTCATGTAGCTGGCTAGCAGATAATAGATAGTAGATAGATAAATTAGATGTTTGGAAAAAAGAAGTTAACAAAAATAACTTTCACGGTAAAAATTGTGCGAAAAAATAAGTTAGCAAAAATTGTGCAAAGTATTTAATACATTTTTGTATGCACTGTAAGAAAAATCACCTATGTCTACGGACAAAAACCATCACTAGATAGTTAAAATTCGCAGTTAAATATATTAAACACTTTGTCCTATGGATATTTTGACCGTCAACTTTGAGAGGCGTAAAGTGATGGATTATAGTATGTCAGTATAGGTTTTACCTACGAATTTACTTTCACCTACAATTACATTTGATTGTCACTATTTGTGATTCTTACAATTCACAGTGTACGTAAGTAAAATTCATTAACTTATATCTACAACCTCTAATCATAGGTAAAAACATTAACTTGTACCTACAACCTCCAACTATAAGTAAAAGTCATTAACTTACACCTATCATTGAAATATTGTAGATACAAACCATTAACTTATACTTATAGACTTTAACCGTAGATAAATGTCACATAATAAAAAAATCACTCTGCAAATTTTCTATTGAGATGCTTTACGTTTCCAAATTATCATTATTATTTAGTTATCTAGATAAAATAAATATCAATTGTATCTAAGTTAATCGTCTAAGCTTTTTACAAGTTTAAGGAACTAATTTATGCAATAAAGTAATTGTTTTACTTAAAAATGAAGTTATAGTAGTTTTGAATTCTCCATCTAGCAAGTCCCACACATCTAACATATGTGTATAACCTCTAGTCCTCTTTTCACCTAAATCATTCATGGATATAACATTTATCAAATATATATATATATATATATATATATATATAGAGAGAGAGAGAGAGAGAGAGGGAAGTATGTATACTTGCATTGTTAAAAAGATCAACCACCTTTAGTTGAACTTTCACTTGCACTTTCAAGAGAAGTATGAGACTCACCATGATTTTCTTCTTGTATGTGTTGTTCTGTATGTGATTATTGATTTAGTTAATAAATAATTGTGTTATAAACAATTTAATATAAAATAAAGAAATTAAGTTAATATCTTTATACCTCTTTTAAATTGTACGTTTTCTTTAATTATAAAATTATTATTTTGGTTCGCATTAGTAGAGCTTTTAATTGATTGCTCTTTTGCTTGTGATTGACCATTATTCTGAATGGTATTCAACTTTCTATGCTTTCCAATAGTATGCTGAATAAACCAATCCAAAAAATAAAAGAAATAAAAATTAGATATAGTTACATTATTGACTATGAATATTTTACACATCATGCCAAAAATAAAAGAATAATAAAGTAGTAGCAATTGGTGTGAATATAATTAATTACCTAAAATGTGAATTTATATTGTTTGTAGGCTCTTTTTTCTCACTAATCTCCAATCATCAAGAATCAATCTATTGAGGAAACAACCAAACAAATTTTGATAGAAAACTTATCATTATATTTTGAGTGATTTTTATGCATACAAAAAATAAACACAAGAGTAATGAATAATAAGAACAAAAAAACTAAAAAAAATGAATAAGAGTATATAAATGTGATAAAATGTTCAATACATATATACTAAAAATATAATCAAATGTTCAAATAGAATAAATAAAAACAGATCAAAAGAATTTTGCATCATTCTCATCATCATCTATATAATTATCATCCTTGTCACGTGGTAAAATGTTCTCCATAGGTATTGTAACTTCAATGATATCTTCGCTATCATCGAATTCTAATATGATCAAATCATTATCATTTATTTATCTTTTGTAAGTCTTGTTCACTCCCTTGATCTATGTAATTGGATTCCTCATCACCCATATCATATACATATTTGATTTTAGCATGCACGACAACAAGCCAATCATTTTGTGTTTTATTTTCCACATAGAATACTTTCTTAGCTTGAGATGCAAAAACAAATGGGTCATCACATATATCATCCACTGCATATTGAAAATAATTGAAATTCACTAATGTCATATCAAAATTATCAATTTTGAAGCCTTTGTTTATATCAACTCAATCACACTTGAAAAGTACAACCTTATACCTTCCTGAATAATCTAATTGAATTATATTTGTTAGTGCATCATAGTAGTGGATTTATCCTTCCTTTAGGTTTTTATCTCTTGAACGGGCATAACTTTAATGTCTTAACAGTTATAACAATACCACTATTTTGAGTTTTCAAGAACTTTTCACATGTCTTTGTATGAATTCTAACTCCATTAACAATGTATTCGCTATATCTTTTCATTATTTATAGTGGATCACTTGCTAACCACTCGATATCATTTGTCACTAGAGTGTGCCTTACTCTTCCAATTGAGCAAACTAGCACAATTTTATTTTAAATTGTTAAAATTTTAAATGAATGCAAAATTTAATATTATTGATGCTTCATAAACATACTCGTCCACTATGAATTTTGTCAACTTCATATGGAGATAGTCGACGATTTTGTCTCTTGATAAGATCAGTATGAACTCTATGTAAAAAAGGTTAAAAAAAGTAAGTATTAGAATTGATAGAAAGATATTATACAAAATTTTAATAACTAAATATAAACATGAAAGAAATTATATTACTTTTGAAAGGGGTCGACATTGTTGCTATTGGAAAGCACATATCTATGTGCATGAACCAATGTTTTCTTATAAAGAGAAATTTGAGAAGCTTTTTTTCTCTTCTTGACATTGAATCCAACTTGCTTTTTTCTCCCCTATGGTCTACCTCTAGGATTTAAAACACTTGCATTTTCCACAAAACATGAATCATTATTTTGAGCAGATCTATTAAAACGAGTCTTCACCCTAGATATATATCTTGAACAAAATATCAAGCATTCATGAGCTAAATATCCTTTTGCAATAAATCATTTTGGATGTGCTAGATTACGAACAAATGACTTAAGAGTCAAAAGGAACCTAAAAAGAAAATTGTAACTTTATTTAATGTAGCTTGTTCATTTAATGCTTAGTAACCAATTGGTGGATATCTCTTTTTCTTATCATAGATCCTGTAAGTGGTTGGGTATCCCTTATAGCCATTGCTTATTAATAATATTCTTTTTTTAATTTTAAAAAAAGAAGAAAAAACTACAATCTGATACTGAACCAAAAGCACACCACAAGCACAAGATAAAGTGGAATATGATAAAAACTACCTAAAATGATAAATTGCAATATGATATTTCATATATTAAATCAAAATCACACAGTAAAAAATATGATACATGGTAGGAAGTGCAATCATACCTTTTTGTCAACTTAGATTTAGTTCATCAAGTAATCAAGGTAGGAAGAGAATTTTCTTGCCTACTATATTCATTAGATACTTATTAATCCATTTCTCTTATAATGTTTTTCTCATGAAACACAAGAAAATTTTAAGCCAAACTAGACAACGTTAATTGGCACTATTCATTGTACACAATTAAGCCATAAACCTGCAAAGTTCTACGGTCCAATTAATAGCAAGTCACAAAGAATCTTTCAATAAAGACAAAATTGGACAAAAGATATTCACTTTGTAACTGGATATATAGATGAATTTTGTGTATCCTTAATTGCATTGATAGTAATATGACATGTTCTTATTTACTGGTATAAAAAAAGAAGCATGTGAAGAAAGCAATGGGAAAAATCAAAAGAGAAAGAATACATTTTTCAAAACTCAACATGAAATAATAAATAAGAAATAATTTTTTTAATGAATGTCAGTATGATGCACCAATAATTGGATTAGTATTGCTACTTGTTTTCAAATGTTTGCTTGAACCTTGTTTATGGTTAAAAAGGAAGTAGAGAGAAACAACATAAGCAAGGCAAGTCATTCCAAATGGAGAAATTATGATGATCTTAACAAATACTTTTGATATATGTTTCATTAAACTTTTACTTATCAAACAACAAGAAGCTAAAAGTTATTTTTGTATACATTTGGATAACAAAAAGCTCAAATTTGTCCTTTTCCATGTCTAAAAAATGTTTTGATGATCTAAAATGGCAATTAAATTCCAAAGCATGGTTATTAATATGGTATCTAACTATCTAGTATAATAACCAAGGCTAAAAAAACACGTTAACGACATAATTAGCGACGAAATTGGTGACGAAAATGGTCTTGACACAGTTAGCGCCAGAAGTGCTCCAGAAAGCATATTTTCTCTGGAATCTGGTGCGGTTAGCGCCAGAGTGGCACGATTAGCACCAAGATGCGATCTGGGCCACTATAAAAGGCCATTTCACGCGTTTTGGGGGCCAAAAACCCATCTTCTTCTTCCTTGGGACGTTTCCACTATTGTTGAAGAGGAAAAACTTCATACCCACTCAACCATTGATCAAAACACTTCACTCCCAACATGAAACTTGAAGGAAATCATCCTATGAGCTAGATTCCTTCATAATTTTTCTCCTAAAACCTTCAAACAGAGAGATCGCGTTCTCTAGGGAACTTCACAAAACTTGAGTTTGCAGGGAAAAGATGTGATTTATGGACACCCAAGCTTGGAGAAGTTGTCCTCTAGCTTTCCTTGTCAATTTAGAGGTAAGAAACACAAATTCTACCGATTATTTGAGAATTTGTTCTTTAAGTGAATAGTGACCCATTTGAGTTAGAGCTTAAATTAGGCTTGGGTCCTTTAGAAAAGTATGCTTAGAAGGTTGTTGTGATGAAGGTTTAGCCTTGAAATATTGATTTTATGGACTTTGGAATTTGGATCTGAGAAATGTATGAGTAGGATGAATGTTGGTCAGATTGATGATATTATGATGTGCACGAGCCTTGATGCTTGTACAATATGTGTTCAAGAGGCTATATAAACGGTGAAATTGTGTTGAAGTAACCGTTTTAGCCATATTGTTAATCTTTGAGTTTTGGCCTGAATAGAGTGTTGAACTCTTTGAATTGGCTTAGGTGGAGTCTTAGGTGGAGTCTTAGGGAGACTCTAGTGCCTTGATTAGGCCGAGATAGATCCTACTGAGGGTCTGTAAGTTGCCTATTAGGTGGTTAGTTCTGATAACTTTAAGATAGAGGACAAAGAGGTTTAAATGGAAAGGAATAACGTTTCTTTTCATTCTAACGGTTGAGAACTGTTATTGATTGTTTATATGCCTTTATGTAGGGCGTGATACAGAGATTACTGGTGGTTGTGACCACGAAGTCGAGAGAGTCGGTGTAACGCTGAGAGCAGGTAAGCTATTTGTTCTTGGGAGTGTTTCTCATTGACTGTGTTCCACCATACTCCGCGGGAGTGATGGTTATTGTATGTCATGATGCATGTGTATTGAAATTGTGTGTTACTGCTTTTATTGAGATAATGTATATGATGTACACCGTGATGATATGTTATGTGATTGATGAGATTCTCTGGCCATTAGAATAGATTACTTATGGACTTCCTTTGGAAATGTGTCCTTAAGTGGATGATCTTTCCTTGGAAGTGCCATAGATGTCCAGGTAAGTCCTGAGAGAATGTGTCTTCAGTTGATGATCTTTCTCAGGCTTTAGCATGAAGTCCTGAGGGAATATGCCCTTCAGTGTATGATCTTTCTCAGGCAATGTGCGCAGAGTCCTAAGAGAATGTATCCTTAAGTGGATGATCTTTCTCAGGAAATGATGCAGAAAGTCCTGAGATAATGTGTCCTTCAGTGGATGATCTTTCTCAGGCAATGTTATATGTGTATATATATATATGTTATATCTGTGTTGCATTCCTGATGTTGGTAGTGCCCAACAGAATGGCACCTGTGTTGTGATATACATGTGATATAGTTTTTGAGAACCGTGATGGCTGGATTGTGTGTGACGCCAATTTTAATGCTATGTGCCATGGAAGTGAACCAGGGGGGAGAAACCTCCAAGAATCCTGAGTTTACTGAGATTTGTATCTCATCCCGTGTGTGGGGATTATGTTTTACAAGTGATGCTCAGCGAGCAGATGGTGGATCCCAGGGCAAGAGGTCCAGCTCTGATATGTTTTGTGTGAACCTTAGTTGTATATTTTGAGAACATGTTGGCTCATTTATTTTGTTATGCCTATATTTGTACCCCTGAGGGGAGGATGCACAGTTAGTGTGTATTTTGTATATGTTATATATGTGAGAGATACTGATGTATTGTGAGAAGATAGGGTATATGATACCTTATTTTGTACCGTCATTATTTTGATATATTTATATGGCTTATTTTGGTCATCTGGTTGTATGAAGCATCTAACTACCATACATAATGTAAAGATGTTATTGATGATGACGTCATTTTGTTTATTGTTTCTGAATTGATTAGTCTTAATTAATTGCTGCGCTTAACGACCATAAATGAATGTTAATGAACCGGATGCATATGGGACGTTACATCTAGCCCATGCATGCTTGCAATGTTACTATGCTAAAACATGGTATCTAAATATTAGTAGACTTGGTATGATAAGACATGGTATCTAACAACAAGTAAACAGTTTCAAATCATCCTTCTCTGCATCTAAATATTTCAAAGGAACTATCAATTTTTGTGCTTAAATTATGCCCCATTACTATTTTGATAAGTAATTTGAAAGATAGTAGGGAAATAAAATACATAATTAAAAATAGACAGAAAAGAAAACAAGTTTCCAAAATCTAGAAACTAGAAAGTTTTAGAATGGGCACATTCTGTGACAATCTTTAAAATAAAAAGCAAACAAAGCCTAAATTTATAGAAGCAAACAAAATCAAAGTTCCACTATGTAACAAAAAGAAGCCAAAAATAGAAGTTACTTTTGGCGGTGCATGAATTCTAGAAGGGTGATGACCTATTTCTGAGTCTTACATAATGCAGAATCTATATATTTAGGTTAATTTTCTAAGTTAGATTGTTGTGGTAATTGTGCCTCTTTGGAAAGAGAATGAATGAAGATCATCATGACAAAAGAAAATGTAAAGAAGCAATAGAAAACACGTAGCTGTGATTTGAAGAGCAAATTTTGCAAAACTGTGAGGCGATGTCGATATCGGAACGGGTAAAACCCTAGAATTAAAATGAAGCTCTCGTGAAGGATGAATTAAAAGGTTTGAGTTGAAATTGGGGAAAAAAAAAGAAGAGAAAATTACTAAAAGGAAGAGGAAGCTTACCAATCAAAGAGAAAATTGGAATGTAAATGGAAGGTACGAGAGAGGAAAATGCAATGGGGATGTCAGTAGTTTGTGAGGAGAAACAAATGATGAATAGTTATGAGTTGTGAAATGTTTAGATTCATTTTTAAAATAATTATTTTAATATGCATTTGTTTTATTAGATGTTTTACCTACATTATATATTTGTAGGTTGGAACTTTTTAAATTTTATCTACACCAATTGATTATAGTACAATGTTATTTGATTTTACCTACACTAAATAATTGTAGGTATAAATTTTTTGAAATTTTATTAACACTAAATATTTTTTAAGATGTAATTTATTTTCAGTTTTACTTACATCAAATAATAATAAGTAAAACTTTTGAATTTTACTTATATTAAATGATTATAGATAAAAATAATTTTTAACTTTTACCTATAATAATTTATATTTGTAGGCAAAAACATTTTTTTTAGATCAACACTTTTCTATGACACCTTTAAAAAAACACTTTTATATGATATAATTATGAATAAGTATATTTCCTCGTTATGGTTCTAATATGTGATGTAGCTGCATTATTAATACTTTGTCTATCCGAAAGGGATTTAAGATAGTACAAAAGAGAAGCTCCAAAGGTAGAGGGTTAACAGCACTTTAATTATATTGAAACGAATCTAATCTAGAATCAAGAGTTTCTGTCGAAGAATATTCGGTCTTGCCTATTAATTGGAAATTGAAAAATGACAATGATGTTATAAGATAATTCCAAATAACCATACACCATACAATAAAATTTAAAATGGTTTTGTTAATTACTATCTTAATGGCATTGATTAAAAAATTAATAACTAAAATAAATACTTTTTTCTTAAATTACAATAAAAGGTGTAAATATTATTAAATGTCTTAAAGATAAAATACAACAAAACCGAATTATTACTTATAAAAACAATACACAACAAAGCTTTAAAATATTTACTTTTTTTATACATAAGAATTGAACAGTATATTAAAGATTTAAATTATTTACACAATTTATTTAATTAATTGAATTATACTCTTTGATTCTTTATATTTTCTTAATTAGAGAATTAATATTGGAATGATAGCTTTAATTTTTCTTTCAAATGATTTTTTTGGGTTCCAAATATTTTTCAAATGCTTAACACACTACTATATAAAAAAACAGACTTTTTATTACATCCTTTTACATCAGTTAATTAATAATCGATGTAGGAAGAAGATGACAATTTATAAAAAAAGTATATCGTTTATATACTAACAACTGATATAAAATATTATCTTTTGCATCAGTTATAAATAGTGCAATTTCTTCTGATTCAAGGACTTAATAGATATTAACAAGGGACACATCCATAAAAGCTGCCAAAAGAGGAAGATGAATATTGCTGGCAACTTAGAAATAAAAAAAAAAACTAAAAAACCCAATGGTTAAAAGTGATTGGTTGTTTTTCATTCATGAAAAGATAACGAAGACCAATATTTCTTTTTTTATTTGTCATTCAAAAGAAACGTTCGTGGCATAGTATAAAACATTTAGGTGAAAATCGTACGCTCCCTTCAAAAACCCTACTAAAGTTCAAACACAATTCTAAACCAACTATTTTAACCCGAAAATTGACAACCAGTTACGACATTTAATTTACATTGGTGCTTGATTCTCTGTATGTGTTTTTGGTTTTAAAAAAATAGTTTTCTAAAATAATTTCACACAGCTAAACAACTAGTTTCTCATTTAAAATCTATTAAAATTTTAAAACTATTTACAAACTTAAACAAATATTTTGAAAAAATAGCTAAGAACTGTTTTTTTTTTTTATCTTATTCTATTATCATCTTGTTGAATCCCTGCTACGATTCCACAATCTAATATGTTTGTTACACCACCTTCCACCATCAATATATTATAAACAAAGATATCTAATTATTTTAAAAACTATTTTTCTAAATAGAAATTAATTACACCTTAAATTATCCATCCAAATTTAAACAGTCCTGCGAAGTAGTATTATATCCAATAAAAAATTGTTCATTGTGTCTATCTATTTAACCATGGTTAATTTCTTGTCCTATTCTTTCTTCTTTCCCTAGTCACCTGGGTTATTGATTTTTGTTGTCACATTCTTCTCAATGATTTTCATCCTATAAAATATTCAACCATGACCTCTCAGAAAAACTCATCAACTTCCAAAACAAGAGTCTCCTTTGAAGTGTGCACAAGCCATTAGATAAAAATGATGCACCCTGAAATTCTCGAATCCTCATCATGGTCTTCAATCTATGCAGTCAATAGCTCAACTATTGATCATCGATTTAAGCACCATCTTTAAAGTTGATGCCCATGTGGGTGTTTCAGGATTCAATTCCTTGTTCAACACTCCAAAGAACACTTCCTCTGAAACTTCCTTAAACACTTTACCTTCAATCATGTTCGCAAATGAATATGATCATTTTTTACACTACCCAATTGAAAAAGACACCCTTCAACTCCCAACGTTGATGGATGTCTATGATTTGTCTATGGATTGTGATGATTTTGATCCCATCTTAAGGGATCATCAAGAAAGTGAAGGACATTGGAGTCCTACCCCATCTTTGGACTCAGATTTATCATTAAATCAAAAACCACTTACCTTGCCTCAAGAAGGAATGGGAATTGAAAACCAAGTGAGTCTTCCACACATGTTGGAGGCCCTTCGAGAAGCCATATATCAAGGGAAGAAAGCACTAGAAGAAGTGATCTCGAGATGCATGAGGTAGAAAGTTAGTCCACTTTCTGTACCTCTTGAGCGTGTTGCATTCTATTTGTGCCAAGACATGGAAACAAGACAAGATGATTTTTATCTCAGACAAGAGGCTTCCAAGAACTTTGAGGCAACGTTTAAGGCCTTCTACCAAGGCCTCCCACATGGAAAAGTTGCTCACTTTGTGGCTAATTTGGCAATTCTTGAGGCCTTGCCACATGATTCTGAAGTCATACACATAGTGGATTTTGACATGGGAGAAGGGTCTTAATGGCCTCCATTGATTGAGGCCATTGCAACCCTTCGCAAAACATTGAAGTTGATGGCAATTAAACGGGGAGAGGAAGGTTCCGAGGCTGTTTCCCCTCCATGGAAATTTGAGGAAATTAGAAGGGTACTTCATGAGCATGCTAGATCTCGTGGTTTGAAGTTGATGGTGGAGGAGAAGGAAATGGAGGAAGTGGTTAGTGAGCTTAAGAAAATTAACAAAAGGGTTGGAAGTGGAAAGAGAGATTTTTTTGCCTTCAATTGCATGGTGGGTCTTCCTCACATAGGGAGACGGAGTAGTAGAAGGCATGTCATGGAGTTTCTAAATTTGATCAAGAGTTGTGGAAGCAGGGGAATTGTCACTTTTGGAGATGCAAGAGTTTGTGAGAAGTTGGAAAATGACTTGAATTCATGTCATTCTTTGAGAGGCATTTGTTGCATTACAAGGCCTTGTTGGAGTCAATTGAATCACATTTCCCAAACCATTTCTCAGACGCAAGAAGTGCCATGGAGTGCCTATTTGTGGCAGCATATATCTCTTCCCTTGCTTGGTTGCAAAAGTGGGAAGAGATCAAAGAGGAGTCCCATTTTCAGGCAGATATTGGCTTAGAGGGTTTGAGATTGAGCAATGCAATTTTAATGGAAGTCAGAGAGATGTTGAGTGGAAGTGAACAAGGTTCATATCAAGCCAGGAATGAAGGACAAAATGACAATCAACTGACTCTAGAATGGAAAGGAACCCCTCTAGTAAGAGTTTCAACTTAGAGAAATTAAGATCAAAGGCCAATGATTTACTAACATTTGTATATTCCAATGATTTGCAGTTTTGTATAGATTCTTTATGCTCATAAAAATATGTTCAGTATTTTTTGTTCATAATATAAAAGTGTTGGAGTACAAGTATGAGTTAAAGTCCCACATCGAATAAAAATAAAAAAGTTTAACACCATATAAGTGAGGAGAAGACAAGTAAATAAAAATAGAAATGCAATCAAAATGATTTTTTTTGTGTACTTGATTTAGTATGGCACACCAATTGTCGTCGATCTCTATTAAAATTACCATAAAATATATTTGGTATTCAGACAAATTTAAAAGGAAAAATATAAAGCTAAGGACACAGTAAATCAGCATGACCCTCCTCTGATCTATGAACAACAACTTTAGAAAAAAGCAACAAAGTATATTTGGAAGGTTGACAAACCAATTAGAAGATGTACATAATTTCTCCCAAAATATGGTATTCATTTTAGAATTTTTAGTATGCCCCATCCCAAATGCAATAATACAACTTGTAAATAATGATTTTCTCTCACCCTGTAAAGGGGCGTGAAATAGGTGCCGTAATGATAAGGACATGAAGAAAGAGAAAGTAAGAAATTCAATACGCGATGTGATGGGAAAAACTTGAAAGAAAAAGTTAATATAAAATGGAAGAAAAAGGATTTTAAAAAAATCATAATTGATAGTTTATTTTATTGTAATCCTCTTTTCTCCATCTCTCGGCTTTTTTGTTTTTATTGGTAAAAATAGAGGGGTTGGTTGAATGAACTAGCTCAAAGGTCTCCCTTAAGTTACACTGAAAAATAAAGGGGTTATTGAGCAAGGACAAAGAAATAGACAAAAAGGGGGGGTTTCCATGGTTATTGGTTATCTACTGTTTCCATTCACAATATATTAGAATTTGAAGAGTATGGGACTTGGGAGATAGTGACATTTAGCTTGAGTGACTCTGTCCAGAAATAAATCACATTTGGTATTCTTAACTATCAGTTTATATTTATATACTTTTTAACTTATCTAGTTAACTAGTACAAGACTTGCTTTCTAATGAGACAATTTCACATTACAATGAAAATTGATATATAAAGTCTTCACTTGATTCACACTTTTTCAATGTGGACTTTTAATTATTTAATTGTAAATTATTTTTGGTAGAGGGGTTAATTATATGTGGACAAATAATTGATGGTATATTTTATTTACAATTCTAGTTCCCACCTCTCCATCCCTCTGTTTTTAATTATTGAATTGTAAATTTTTGTTAGTAGATGGGTTAGTTGAATGATGAATTAACTCAAAGGTCTCCCATAAGTTAAAATGAAAAACAAAGAGGTGATTGAGGACAAGAAAAATAGACAAAAAAAAAAGGGGGTTTCAATGGTTATCTACGTACTATTTCCATTCACATTATATTAAAATTTATTTGCAGGTTATGTTCAAGAGTATGACAGATAGGGGACTTTTAGCTTGAATGACAGTGTCCACAAATTCATACTATACCTAGTTTAAACATTAATTAGAAATTTACTTGCTCTGTATTTTATTAATAGTATTTCCAAAAATTCATACTATACCTGGTTATCTAACTTGCTCAAGTTGGGGAGTGAGGGTGACCTAGAGAAGAATAGGAGAATGGAACTGGAGTAACATTGCATTTAGCAATGCAAGTTTAATAATGCAAAATGTAGACTGTCTAATTATTTTTCTTTGTTTGCATTCAACAAGGAATCTTATTAACTATGATAAATTTAACATTTCATTTATGCATCCTTTTGCTATTATTGAATAGTTGAATTTATTTCTCACTAGAATTCATTTCAAAAGAGTATTGCAGACCCCTGGAACCGCAACGCCTTTGTAAGCCTTGCAAACATAATGTGCAAAATTTGCATAGTCCTGAATTAACACAAAGGGTACTCTTGATGAGTATATTCTCAATAATCTAAAATTCATACTAATGACACGTGGAAGTGTGTGTGAATGAGAAAGTTTGAGAAACAAGAGAAAGGACTAACTTTTCCAACAGGTTGATTATTCACCACCACCCATGGCACAAATGAAGGAAGTGGGTCAAGTTGTGCGATTTGATTAATATATGTTTTCCCTAGCTGCATATAAATCCAAATTATACAATCTAAGTAACACTAAACAGACTTATATAGACAAGGATAAATTATTATGCAGTTCTGGTTCTGACGAATTTCTCTATTATACTTAATTAAATATTATTAATTCTTTCTTTGTAAATTGTAAAACTTGAATTTGTCATATAGATATTGATGAACAATATGAACACATGATAATCCCATGACTTCCTAATTACTTCTCTTTATAAAAGATAGTCTAACACTACATATTTTAAATGCCGTTTGATTTGATGAAATGTTTTTTTTTAATTACAAAAACCACCGTGTTTTTACTTTATTTTTTATTGAATAATTTGTATAAATATAGTACAAAGGGAAAATAAAAATAGAAAATATTTTGCAATGTATTTCTTATACAAACTTTTAAAAATAAGAAATAAAGTGAAAACAAATGGTATTTTTATAATTAAAAATGAAAATAGAAAACGTTTTGCAAACCATACTCTTTTAAGTTGTGGATGTTTGTAGTTTTTCATTTTTTATTTACCCAAAAAAACTTATATTATTTCATTCATAATCAAAGATTCAATACTGGTTCGAATGAAAACATAGACGTCGCTTGTTGTTTTTTTTTTAAAAAAAATATTTTACAGGAAGAAGCCAGTAGTTATTAAGAAGGTTTTGAAAATCGAATTGGATCGGCCGGTTGAACCGGAAACTGGTCTGTCATCCGGTTCGGATAACCCTGGAACCGGACAGGAATCGGTATAAAACTGTGAAAACTGGTGGTTCGGCAGTTTTTAAGGGTTTTTGAAAAAAAATTCTCATTTTCTCAAAAGTCAAAATTAAAATTGCTGTGCTACAAATTCAGACACGCAAGCCTACGTCACTTTTGTACCAAAGTCTGCATAGAGCTGACACTGTCACAATGCACGAAAAGAAGGAACTTTGACTAAAGTTAAAACTTAAAACTTAAAAAACTAAAAAAAAATAAAAATAATGGATGTAACGGAACTATATTCTCTACATACATAATTAGTGACATCTATTTGTCAAAAAAAATAAATAAAATAGTGACATCTACCTTTAATTTCAATTCAGCGACGTTTTTATTTTTTCTTACAAGGAGTTGACTCAGCAAAAAAAATGTAATATTGCTTAAAAAGCCATTAAAGTAACATCAATTTGTTTAGACGCCTTTGCAATAAAATTAACGGATAATTATAAGAGCTTTTAGAAAATTTATTTAGATTTTTGAAAATAACGTACCTGTAACTCTAATATGTTTTTTATGACTTATTTAAATAATTTTTTTGATAATATTTATTTAAACACATTCTTTTTAATTAAATAAAATATTTTTAAAATTTCAGTGATTAAAAAATAATATTCATGTTATTCTAAAGTTAATGTAATACTCCTCTTGCATAAAAGTTTGACAATAGTTACTCCATTTAAAATAAAAAAATGATGTTAATTTAAGTCTTTAATTATAAAATATATCATTTTTATTAAAATAAATTATTGTTAATTATATTAGATTTACATATTAATATTCTTAAAAGTATGTCAAATGCGATACTGTATATATTTATTTTAGTATTATTGTATTAACTATTTAATTATTACTATCTTATTAATATCGGTCCAACCATAATTTAATTACGGTTGAATCTTTAAATCTTAAATTAGTATCTTAACCAATTTAATTATAGTCCGATTTTAAAAACCTTAGTTATTATACAATGTTGAAAATATCATTTTTCATAACACTGTATTCATGATTAAGAGAGATTATGATTAACTATCCCTACCAATGACTTAACCAAACACATATATAGTCATAGAATAAACATTTTTCCATTTTGTCTGTTCCATAGTTTTAGCTAACCGTAAAGTGAAAGAAATGGAAAATAACCTCTGTCCCATTTCCCACGTTGAAGCAATTCAGAAAAGGCTCCTTAGGCAAACCCAATTGGTTTAAACATTCTTCCTTCCATTCGTTAATCGTTCCCTTCATTGCCAGAAACTCAAAGCAGTTTATAAATTGATATTGTATGTCCTGCATCACAATATTATTGTACATATCTAAGATCAGTTACCACCACAGAGGTCTAGTCTCTCTATATAATAGAAACTTAGAGTATACTTACCACTTTAGACCAAAGATTAAGGACACATGATTCCAATGAATTTAGCTCGCATTCATCTGGTCCATTCTGCCAATTTGTGTATAAGTATGAGTCAAATATAAAGATGATCATCAAGCTTTTAACAGTTCTTATACAAATACAAAGAAAATTGAGTAATTAGTTCATGAGGTGAGAATTAAAATACGAATTTGGACTTAATTAACTCAGTCTCAAAAGATAATTTGTGAAGTGAGACTTGTCACTTTTACATACTATTTTGATTATATCATTGGAAGAAGTAAGATCTTCAACAAAAACGAAGAGAAAAAATTGAAGAGAAATTGATGAAAAGCATCAAGAAAAAGAATGATTAAAATTATGGAAGATTTGTTAAGTATCTCAACAGTCACCGAACATGCATGGGCTGCATATTTTGCCAGAGTGGCACAATAAAGTTCCTTGAGTATATAATTTAGTGAACAGAAACTAAAAGACATTGTTAAAGATAAATCCCTTTTCCCTGACCCTGATCTAAGTGAAAGCATCATAAGGGTTTAACAAAAGGCACATATAAAGCAAATGAACAGTTCACAAAAACTAAATTAAATTAAATCAACAAAAATATAGTAAAGACAACCATAACTCTTAAGACTACGTATTCTTCTCATCATAACTCAAAATTAAAATAATTTTTTTTTCTTCAGTTTCCTTGAGCCGTGATAACTGATAACTATCACCACTCTAAAGCAACCAATTAATTGATATCGAAGTCAATTTTGCTACTGACATAGAATTCAGCCATGTTACTTACTTAGTAGCTTAATGCTTTGCAAAATGTAATTCCTTGTAGATAGCAAAGATAATATAGAGATAAAATTAAACCTGACATGATATGGATTTGTTGGTATTATTGACGTAAGCATTGGCCCAAGGCACTAGCTGAAGATTAACAATGCTGATGAGGTTGTTGTCAAAGATATCCCTCAGATCCTCAATAATGAATTTTGCACAAGATTTGCAAAGACTATCATAGTACACTGATAGATTTACTTTCTGATGTGAAAGTGGAGTATTAATGTCAGCACCATGACCAACATTATGTGAAGCAGAAGTATAAGATGCACCCTGAGATTCACATATGAAGAGGACAAGTACTAATATCAATGCAATGGTGATAACTAGTTTTGGAAAAACCATTTTGATTATATTTTGTAGAAAAACTTTCTACTCTGTCTCTGGGTGTAAGGCTGTGAATTGTGAATGATTAATTGATTATTTATTTGGATCCGAGTCTTTAATGTATAAGCAACTCCTCTTCAGCCAAGGAGAAGAAAAGAAAACTGTGACATGTTTTTTCTATCAGTTGGCAAATCAAATTCTAATTTCCTTTTTAGTTTGGAAAATATAACTAAAAGTCTCTTATCTCTCATTTTGTTTTTTAGTAAAAACTAGAGAGAATGAAGTCCAGAAATACAATAAAACAATTGTATGGAATGATAGAAGCTATAACCTTATGAGTCGTGATTATTGTCTCTTATTCATTCTTGAAACCTTATTTTTGTATTGTTGTCTCAACCTTGCTTAGCTATACAAAACAAAGAAGTTTCAAGTTACAAGGTATCTTTTAATTCCTGTTTGTTTATCTTTCATCTGTATCTCCTTCTCCCTTCTCTCTGTCTTATATTACCAACCACAAAGTGTGCAGTTTCCTTTTACCCTCTACCAGTTTCTATTTTATAGTTTCTTTTTTCTTTCTTTCTTTTTCTTTTGGCCCCAGTTTTCTTATCCCTATCCAGGTAAAAGTACACTAGTTTTTTGTTCTTGCATTTCTTGTTCTTTTAAACCTCTATCTTACCCGTGATCGATGGAGAAATTTACGGTAATGATTGATGATATGAATACCTTATTTTCTATCTGTACAGGTTTATTTAGGGAATATATATGCCAATGAAGATTGATATGCGTCCAGCATATGGTCCTTTCCAAGCTTTTCAAAGCCAAAATCATTGATAAACAGCTTAGAATTGCATTTAATCATGATAGTTGTCGATGATTCCATTCCTTTCAATGTTGTGCTAATTTGATCCGTTTTCTAAGCAGGAAATCGCTTGATCCAAGCCAAATATGGAAGTTCTGGAGTGCCACGCTCCCAG